>CM017572.1:32148200-32541847 GCA_007844125.1 Sinonovacula constricta
TACTGGCCACTAGACACTGATACCGGCCACTAGTCACTGATACCGGCCACTAGACACTGATACTGGCCACTAGTCACTGATACCGACCACTAGACACTGATACCGACCACTAGACACTGATACCGGCCACAAGTCACTGATACCGACCACTAGACACTGATACTGGCCACTAGACACTGATACCGGCCACTACTCACTGACACCGGCCACAAGACACTCATACCGGCCACTAGACACTGATAGCGACCACTAGTCACTGATAGCGGCCAATAGTCACTGATACCGACCACTAGACACTGATACCGACCACTAGACACTGATACTGGCCACTAGACACTGATACCGGCCACTAGTCACTGATACCGGCCACTAGACACTGATACCGGCCACTAGTCACTGATACCGGCCACTAGTCACTGATACCGGCCACTAGACACTGATACCAGCCACTAGACACTGATACCGACCACTAGACACTGATACCGGCCACTAGACACTGATACCGGCCACTAGACACTGATACTGGCCACTAGTCACTGATACCGACCACTAGACACTGATACCGACCACTAGACACTGATACCGGCCACAAGTCACTGATACCGACCACTAGACACTGATACTGGCCACTAGACACTGATACCGGCCACTACTCACTGACACCGGCCACTAGACACTCATACCGGCCACTAGTCACTGATACCGGCCACTAGTCACAGATACCGGCCACTAGTCACAGATACCGGCCACTAGTCACTGATACCGGCCACTAGTCACTGATACCGACCACTAGACACTGATACCAGCCACTAGACACTGATACCGGCCATTAGTCACTGATACCGGCCATTAGTCACTGATACCGGCCACTAGTCACTGATACCGACCACTAGACACTGGCATCGGCCACTAGACACTGATACCGGCCACTAGACACTGATACCGACCACTAGTCACTGGTACCGGCCACTAGTCACTGATACCGACCACTAGACACTGATACCGACCACTAGACACTGATACCGGCCACTAGTCACTGATACCGACCACTAGACACTGATACCGACCACTAGACACTGATACCGGCCACTAGACACTGATACCGGCCACTAGTCACTGATACCGGCCACTAGTCACTGATACCGGTCACTAGTCACTGATACCGACCACTAGACACTGGCGCCGGCCACTAGACACTGATACCGACCACTAGACCCTGATACCGACCACTAGACACTGATACCGACCACAAGACACTCATACCGACCACTAGACACTGATACCGGCCACTAGTCACTGATACCGGCCACTAGTCACTGATACTGGCCACTAGTCACTGAGGGCATAGAATTCTCCGGCTGCCGCTACCTGTAGCGGGGTAAAAACCCTCCAAAGGTAGCCCACCTGTTTGCCGTGGGTGGCGACCCAGTGTCTCCCTGATGACGGGATCCTGATGGTTGAGGTTAGTGGAGGCTGGCAATTATGCCAAAACTGACCAATACACCATTTTGGCCCTGAGTTACGGAGTAGACGGGCGGTTATATTGATCCGGTATAACCAATCGGCTGGCCGCGTTGTTCATAGATAACTACTATTTCCCTATTGTATACACTTACTTAGTCCTCCTACTATCCACTCTAATTTCTGCTTTTTCCTTTATTGTATACCGTGTAACGCAACCCCCTCCCTCTTATTGTCTCCTTTTACTTATAATCTAGTGGACAGCCGGCTATACGGATCAATCTGGCATCGTTTACATTTTGTATTCCATGTCAGAGTATAGCACTCTGATATCACTGGCGTTGGGAGTTCGGATACCCACTCCATGTCAACGTCCCCTTGTTGGGCTCCGAGGCGGGTGGTGACCCAGAGTGCCGAATCATATATTTTAACTTCATGGATAGAAAACGAAAATGTTTCGAACCGATCCCCAATTTGTCCTCAGAAGACTCTGATATCGACGCAACACCAACAAACCCAAACTTTCCACGATTTCTTGTTATACAATCAGTTGAAAAATCTCCCATAACAAAAGTCTCACCTTTCGTTATTGAAAAATCCATCAAGGGCCTTATTGGTACAGTTGAAAACGTCAGAAAAATTAAAGACGACTGTCTACTTATTGAAACAAATAGAAAGTGTATATCGGACAAAATTTTAAAATTGACTGAATTCTGCTCTCTCAAAGTACGTACCTACCCTCATAACTCATTAAACTATTCAAAAGGTGTCATTCGTTGTCCTGACCTCTCCGGAGTCTCGGAAGAGGAGATCCTGACGGAACTCACACCACAAGGTGTGAGTGGTGTCAGGAGGATCTCCTTCAATAAGGAAGGACATAGAATACCTACAAACACGCTGGTAATTACATTTAATAATCCCAAACTTCCATCAACAATCAAAATCGGCTATCTTAACGTCAAAATTCAGGTATACATTCCAAATCCATTACGTTGCTTTGACTGCCAAAAATTTGGACATCACGAGTCTAGCTGTACACACGATATCATTTGCGGACGATGCAGTGAACCCGCACACGCACCAAACTTTAAGTGTGAAGCTGACCCGAAGTGTCCAAATTGCTCTGGACCACACGAAAGTAGGTCCAGAGACTGCCCAACATGGAAATTCGAAAAAGAAGTACTCAGAATTAAATACACCCGTAATGTCTCATTTCCTGAGGCACGTAAGTTAGCTAACGAAAAACTAACTTCTAGCACTTCAAAAACAACTTACGCTGCTATTACAAAATCCAACACTTCAGTTTACCAAGACAATTCAACTCAATATGAAATACCGTCAGGTGACCAAGTATCGGAGAAAATCATTATTCCAACCAAATTCAAAAATGCAGAGTCTTCTGAAACAAATAAAACTACACGTCAAATTACTTCACCTAAACCATCTTCGTCTACACAATCTTCTAAACCTTCCTCTAGCCAACCTACCAAACCCTCCCCTACTCAAACATCAGAACCTATTTTAAAACCTCAGACAAAGCTATCAAAAGCAGAAAGGAGAGCTGCCGGAAGAGCTGCCAAGGCTTCACAGGAAGCTGGTAGCTCTTCAGAGAAAACTGGAGGACCCAGTCCTCCGAATTCCCAAGATAATAGAGTTGTCAGGTCCAACTCTGTTAACAGATTTGATTGTCTGATGGAGACAGAGTCTCCACCAGACAAACCATCAAGGTCACCCGTTAAGGCGCCTAAATAGATTTATAAATTAAAATTTCCCATGAACAATAAAATTGTACATTGGAACTGTCGTGGTCTTAAGGCCAATTTTAATGAAATTTTACTTTTACTTACTACTTTAAGCCCCGCCGTGCTAAGCTTGCAGGAAACATTCCTGAAAGAAAATGATACCTTAACGTTTAAAGATTATAATTCGTATAATCGTATTCATTCACAGTGTGATAGGGCGTCTGGAGGATCGACAATTCTTGTCAACTCCAAACTGCCTCATTCAGTTATTAACCTTAACACTGATATACAGGCTGTTGCCATTCGAGTAACAGTTCATAAAGTAATAACCGTTTGCTCTGTTTATATTCCACCAAATTCGGATATTAATAAGTCAAAACTAGATGATTTGGTTAATCAATTACCCACCCCTTATATTCTTGTTGGAGATTTTAACGGACATAACCCGCTATGGGGATGTTCTGATTACAACAATATGGGTAAAACATTAGAAGACTTTATATCCCAAAATGATATCTGCCTTATGAACAATAAAAAGGCAACTTACTTGCATCCTGCTACAGGGCACTATTCCGCCCTTGATCTTACTTTATGTCACCCCTCGTTATATCTTGATTATAGTTGGGATGTTCATGATGATCTATGTGGAAGTGATCACTTCCCCATAATACTAAATAATGAATCTGTCAATTTAAATGACAAAAATACCTATTGGCGAATGAACAGAGCAAATTGGGAATTATTCTCAATATTTTGTAATGAAGAATTGAATACTTCAACTTTTGAGAATGCTGATGATAAAATTCACTCATTCTCAAAACTTCTACATAGCATAGCGGAAAAATGTATCCCTAAGACCACGGCAAAGTCAAAGCGTAACAAACCTTGGTTTAACGATGAATGTAAAAGGGCAATAAGGAAACGTAGAGCTGCACTTAAAAAATTTAATATTAGACCTACAAGTGCAAATTTAAATAATTTCAGAAATGAAAGGGCTAAAAGCCGAAAAATCATTAAACAAGCCAAAAGAAAATCATGGCAGAAATTTGTCTCTGGTATAACCAGTAAAACAACAGTTAAAAATGTTTGGTCGGCTATAAGAAAAATCAGCGGTAAAGTTTCTTCTAACACAGTTAATCATTTAAAAACCAGTGATTCGATTATAACAAACAAGAAAGATATTTCAGATACTCTTGCTAAAGGTTTTGCACAAAATTCTTCATCTGAAAATTATTCTAAAGAATTCCAAAATATAAAACAACGTGAGGAAAAACATAAAATAAACTTTAAATCAAACAATAGCGAAAATTATAATCAACCATTTTCTTTAAAAGAGCTAAGAGAAGCACTTAATAAATCGCATGATACCGCTGCTGGCCCTGATGATATTCCTTATCAATTTTTGAAACATTTACCTCATACTTCCTTAAAGTTACTTTTATCTATATATAACGAAATCTGGTTTTCTGGAGATGTTCCAGATTCATGGAAAAATGCTTTCGTTATTCCAATACCTAAACAAGGTAAGGATCCAACCGACCCTACAAGTTATAGACCTATAGCTTTGACAAGTTGTATTTGTAAAACACTAGAACGTATGATTAATACAAGACTCGTTTGGTATCTTGAATCAAACAATCTATTAACAGAATTCCAAAGTGGATTTAGAAACCAACGAAGTACACTAGATCATCTCGTTCGTTTTGAAACTTTTATCCGTGATGCCTTTATCAAGAAAGAACACCTCGTAGCGGTGTTCTTTGATCTTGAAAAGGCTTACGATACAACATGGAAACATGGGATTTTAAAGGATCTAGGTGACCTTGGTCTCAAGGGTCGTTTACCAACATTTATTAACAGTTTTCTTTCTGACAGAAACTTCCAAGTTAAAATTGGGTCTACCTTGTCTTCTGTTTATAAACAGGAACAAGGTGTCCCTCAGGGAAGTATATTATCTGTTACTCTCTTTAACATCAAAATAAATAACATTGTAAAAACTCTTAATCCAGGAGTCGATTGTTCACTTTATGTGGACGATTTTCTTATATGTTATCGTTCAAAACATATGAACACAATAGAGAGGCAATTACAACAATGCCTCAATAAATTACAAACTTGGAGCAATAACAATGGTTTCAAATTTTCAACTACTAAAACAAACTGCATGCATTTCTGTCAGAAAAGATCTGTACATAATGACCCTGAACTATTTTTAAATAACATTCGTATTCCTGTCGTCAAGGAAACGAAATTTCTTGGTGTCATATTTGACAGCAAATTGTCTTTTATAACTCATATTAAATATGTTAAAACTAAATGTCTTAAATCTTTAAACTTGTTAAAATTTTTATCACATACCGACTGGGGAGCTGACAGAAAGGTTTTACTACAGCTGTATAGATCTCTAATAAGATCAAAATTGGATTACGGTAGCATTGTTTACGGTTCTGCCAGGAGATCATACCTCCAGATGCTAGACGTTGTTCACAACCAAGGACTTCGCCTAGCTCTTGGAGCCTTCAGAACCTCTCCTGTGGAGAGCCTTTACGTCGAAGCAAATGAACCATCACTCTACCTTAGAAGAGAGAAACTTGCGCTTCAGTTTGTTTTAAAAATAAAATCTAACCTGAAAAATCCTGTACATGATAGCGTTTTTAATCCTAAATATGAAAATTTGTACGACCGTAAACCGACGGCAATAAAACCGTTTGGTTTACGTATGTTAGATTCTATACAATCGTCACAACTTAATTTACATAAAGTGATGAAGAATAATATTTTGGACAGGCCACCTTGGCAATTAAAAACTCCTTCTGTGGATTTAACTCTATGTGACAATAATAAATCCAATACAGACCACCTTGTACTTCGCACAAGATTTCTCGAATTGCGCAATAGGAAATACTCAGATTATATTGAAATTTATACGGATGGTTCAAAGGCCGACTCGTATGTCGGCTGCGCTTCAGTTAGTAAATTCCATATTACTAAACAAAAGTTACCCTCCGATTCTTCTATTTTTACAGCCGAAATTCATGCTGTTAACCTTTCACTGGATTTTATTTCCAAGTATTCGGGTACAAAGTTTGTAGTATTCACCGACTCATTGTCGGTTTTACAATCCATTAAAACTATGAATTTGTCTAACCCTTACATAAGTACACTTCTTTTGAAGCTCAACGAAATTTCTTCAGACAAGAACATCGTTTTCTGTTGGCTGCCTAGTCATGTAGGCATCCGAGGCAACGAGGATGCAGACAAAAATGCAAAGTCTGCTTCAGATCTTAATGAAACAGATATTTGCATACCCCATACAGATTTTAAACCATGTATAAATAGATACGTTTTATCTAAATGGCAAACAAGTTGGGATAGTACTATCCATAACAAATTACACGATATCAAACCTAAGGTTGGTTCTTATACCTCTATTCATAGGGACGACAGACAGGAGGACGTTGTTCTTACCCGCTGTCGAATAGGTCATTCTAGACTGACTCATTCTTACCTTTTACAAAGAGAAGACCAACCTGAGTGTGTTCCTTGTCAGGAACCACTGACTGTTAAGCATATTTTATTAGACTGTATTGACACCAACCACATACGATCTAAATATTTTAATGTCAATACCATGTTTGATTTGTTTATGACAGTGCCCAACTCTACACTTGTTTGTTTTTTAAAAGAAATCTGCATTTTTAACCGATTGTAATGTCTTAACAGTTAATTGTGATATCTTTGCAAATTTTAATACTGTTATCCATTTATATTTGTTTTTCAAATATTTTTAACTTGTATATACTCACGTTCCGAAATACCTATTTTAGTTTTAACACTGTTAAACTTCAATATTGATTAATGAAACTTTATTCGGCGCCGTATGACCTATAAAGTGTCGGTGTGCCGTTAAACCCAAAATACAAATACAAATACTAGTCACTGACACCGCCACTAGTCACTGATACCGGCCACTAGACACTGATACCGACCACTAGTCACTGATACCGGCCGCTAGTCACTGATACCGGACACTAGACACTGATACCGGCCGCTAGACACTGATACCGGCCATTAGTCACTGATACCGGCCACTAGTCACTGATACCGGGCACTAGTCACTGATACCGACCACTAGACACTGGCACCGGCCACTAGACACTGATACCGACCACTAGACACTGATACCGACCACTAGACACTGATACCGACCACTAGACACTCATACCGACCACTAGACACTGATACCGACCACTAGTCACTGATACCGACGACTAGTCACTGATACCGACCACTAGACACTGATACCGACCACTAGACACTGATACCGACCACTAGTCACTGATACCGTCCACTAGTCACTGATACCGGCCACTAGACACTCATACCGACCACTAGACACTGATACCGAACACTAGACACTGATACCGACCACTAGTCACTGATACCGACCACTAGTCACTGATACTGACCACTAGTCACTGATACCGGCCACTAGTCACTGATACCGACCACTAGACACTGATACCGGCCACTAGTCACTGATACCGTTCACTAGATACTGATACCGTCCACTAGACACTGATGCCGGCCACTAGACACTGATACCGGCCACTAGTCACTGATACCGGCCACTAGACACTGATACCGACCACTAGACACTGATACCGTCCACTAGACACTGATACCGGCCACTAGACACTGATACCGGCCGCTAGACACTGATACCGGCCATTAGTCACTGATACCGGCCACTAGTCACTGATACCGGCCACTAGTCACTGATACCGACCACTAGACACTGGCATCGGCCACTAGACACTGATACCGGCCACTAGTCACTGATACCGGCCACTAGTCACTGATACCGGCCACTAGACACTGATACCGGCCACTAGACACTGATACCGGCCACTAGACAATGATACCGGCCACTAGACACTGATACTGGCCACTAGTCACTGATACCGGCCACTAGTCACTGATACCGACCACTAGTCACTGATACCGGCCACTAGACACTGATACTGGCCACTAGACACTGATACTGGCCACTAGACACTGATACCGGCCACTAGTCACTGATACCGGCCACTAGACACTGATACTGGCCACTAGTCACTGATACCGACCACTAGACACTGATACCGACCACTAGACACTGATACCGGCCACAAGTCACTGATACCGACCACTAGACACTGATACTGGCCACTAGACACTGATACCGGCCACTACTCACTGACACCGGCCACTAGACACTCATACCGGCCACTAGACACTGATAGCGACCACTAGTCACTGATACCGGCCAATAGTCACTGATACCGACCACTAGACACTGATACCGACCACTAGACACTGATACTGGCCACTAGACACTGATACCGGCCACTAGTCACTGATACTGGCCACTAGACACTGATACCGGCCACTAGTCACTGATACCGGCCACTAGACACTGATACTGGCCATTAGTCACTGATACCGGCCATTAGTCACTGATACCGGCCACTAGTCACTGATACCGACCACTAGACACTGGCATCGGCCACTAGACACTGATACCGGCCACTAGACACTGATACCGACCACTAGTCACTGGTACCGGCCACTAGTCACTGATACCGACCACTAGACACTGATACCGACCACTAGACACTGATTCCGGCCACTAGACACTGATACCGGCCGCTAGACACTGATACCGGCCATTAGTCACTGATACCGGCCACTAGTCATTGATTCCGGGCACTAGTCACTGATACCGACCACTAGACACTGGCACCGGCCACTAGACACTGATACCGACCACTAGACACTGATACCGACCACTAGACACTGATACCGACCACAAGACACTCATACCGACCACTAGACACTGATACCGGCCACTAGTCACTGATACCGGCCACTTGTCACTGATACTGGCCACTAGTCACTGACACCGCCACTAGTCACTGATACCGGCCACTAGACACTGATACCGACCACTAGTCACTGATACCGGCCGCTAGTCACTGATACCGGACACTAGACACTGATACCGGCCGCTAGACACTGATACCGGCCAATAGTCACTGATACCGGCCACTAGTCACTGATACCGGGCACTAGTCACTGATACCGACCACTAGACACTGGCACCGGCCACTAGACACTGATACCGACCACTAGACACTGATACCGACCACTAGACACTGATACCGACCACTAGACACTCATACCGACCACTAGACACTGATACCGACCACTAGTCACTGATACCGACGACTAGTCACTGATACCGACCACTAGACACTGATACCGACCACTAGACACTGATACCGACCACTAGTCACTGATACCGTCCACTAGTCACTGATACCGGCCACTAGACACTCATACCGACCACTAGACACTGATACCGACCACTAGACACTGATACCGACCACTAGTCACTGATACCGACCACTAGTCACTGATACTGACCACTAGTCACTGATACCGGCCACTAGTCACTGATACCGACCACTAGACACTGATACCGGCCACTAGTCACTGATACCGTCCACTAGACACTGATACCGGCCACTAGACACTGATACCGGCCACTAGTCACTGATACCGGCCACTAGACACTGATACCGACCACTAGACACTGATACCGTCCACTAGACACTGATACCGGCCACTAGACACTGATACCGGCCACTAGACACTGATACCGGCCACTAGTCACTGATACCGGCCACTAGTCACTGATACCGGCCACTAGTCACTGATACCGACCACTAGACACTGACATCGGCCACTAGACACTGATACCGGCCACTAGTCACTGATACCGGCCACTAGTCACTGATACCGGCCACTAGACACTCATACCGGCCACTAGACACTGATACCGGCCACTAGACACTGATACCGGCCACTAGTCACTGATACCGGCCACTAGTCACTGATACCGACCACTAGTCACTGATACCGGCCACTAGACACTGATACTGGCCACTAGACACTGATACTGGCCACTAGACACTGATACCGGCCACTAGTCACTGATACCGGCCACTAGACACTGATACTGGCCACTAGTCACTGATACCGACCACTAGACACTGATACCGACCACTAGACACTGATACCGGCCACTAGTCACTGATACCGACCACTAGACACTGATACTGGCCACTAGACACTGATACCGGCCACTACTCACTGACACCGGCCACTAGACACTCATACCGGCCACTAGACTCTGATAGCGACCACTAGTCACTGATACCGGCCAATAGTCACTGATACCGACCACTAGACACTGATACCGACCACTAGACACTGATACCGGCCACTAGACACTGATACCGGCCACTAGTCACTGATACTGGCCACTAGTCACTGATACCGCCACTAGTCACTGATACCGGCCACTAGACACTGATACCGACCACTAGTCACTGATACCGGCCGCTAGTCACTGATACCGGACACTAGACACTGATACCGGCCGCTAGACACTGATACCGGCCATTAGTCACTGATACCGGCCACTAGTCACTGATACCGGGCACTAGTCACTGATACCGACCACTAGACACTGGCACCGGCCACTAGACACTGATACCGGCCAATAGTCACTGATACCGGCCACTAGTCACTGATACCGGCCACTAGTCACTGATACTGGCCACTAGTCACTGATACCGACCACTAGACACTGATACCGGCCACTAGACACTGATACCGACCACTAGACACTGATACCGGCCACTAGACACTGATACCGGCCACTAGACACTGATACCGACCACTAGTCACTGATACCGACCACTAGTCACTGATACCGACCACTAGTCACTGATACCGACCACTTGTCACTGATACCGACCACTTGTCACTGATAGCGGCCACTAGTCACTGATACCCAGCACTAGTCACTGATACCGACCACTAGACACTGATACCGACCACTAGTCACTGATACCGACCACTAGTCACTGATACCGGCCACTAGTCACTGATACCGACCACTAGACACTGATACCGGCCACTAGTCACTGATACCGTCCACTAGTCACTGATACCGACCACTAGTCACTGATACCGGCCACTAGACACTGATACCGACCACTAGTCACTGATACCGGCCACTAGACACTGATACCGACCACTAGTCACTGATACCGACCACTAGACACTGATACCGACGACTAGTCACTGATACCGACCACTAGACACTGATACCGACCACTAGACACTGATACCGGCCATTAGTCACTGATACCGACCACTAGTCACTGATACCGACCACTTGTCACTGATACCGACCACTTGTCACTGATACCGGCCACTAGTCACTGATACCCAGCACTAGTCACTGATACCGACCACTAGACACTGATACCGACCACTAGTCACTGATACCCACCACTAGTCACTGATACCGGCCACTAGTCACTGATACCCACCACTAGACACTGATACCGGCCACTAGTCACTGATACCCACCACTAGTCACTGATACCGGCCACTAGTCACTGACACCGACCACTAGTCACTGATACCGACCACTAGTCACTGACACCGACCCCTAGTCACTGAAACCGGCCTATAGTCACTGATACCGACCACTTGTCATTGATACCAGTCACTAGTCACTGATACCGGCCACTAGACACTGATACCGGCCACTTGTCACTGATACCGGCCACTAGTCACTGATACCGACCATTAGTCACTTATACCGCCCACTAGTCACTGATACCGGCCACTAGTCACTGATGCCGGCCACTAGACACTGATACCAGTCACTAGTCACTGATACCGGCCACTAGTCACAGATACCGGCCACTAGACACTGATACCGACCACTAGTCACTGATACCGACCACTAGTCACTGATACCGACCACTAGTCACTGACACCGACCACTAGTCACTGACACCGACCACTTGTCACTGATACTGACCACTAGTCACTGATACCGACGGCTAGTCACTGATACCGACCACTAGACACTGATACCGACCACTAGACACTGATACCGACCACTAGACACTGGCACCGTCCACTAGACACTGATACCGGCCACTAGACACTCATACCGGCCACTAGTCACTGATACCGGCCACTAGTCACTGATACTGGCCACTAGTCACTGATACCGACCACTAGACACTGATACCGGCCACTAGACACTGATACCGGCCACTAGTCACTGATACCGACCACCAGACACTGATACCGGCCACTAGTCACTGATACCGACCACTAGTCACTGATACCGACCACTTGTCACTGATACCGGCCACTAGTCACTGATACCCAGCACTAGTCACTGATACCGACCACTAGACACTGATACCGACCACTAGTCACTGATACCCACCACTAGTCACTGATACCGGCCACTAGTCACTGATACCCACCACTAGACACTGATACCGGCCACTAGTCACTGATACCCACCACTAGTCACTGATACCGGCCACTAGTCACTGACACCGACCACTAGTCACTGATACCGACCACTAGTCACTGACACCGACCCCTAGTCACTGAAACCGGCCTATAGTCACTGACACCGACCCCTAGTCACTGAAACCGGCCTATAGTCACTGATACCGACCACTTGTCATTGATACCAGTCACTAGTCACTGATACCGGCCACTAGACACTGATACCGGCCACTTGTCACTGATACCGGCCACTAGTCACTGATACCGACCATTAGTCACTGATACCGACCACTAGTCACTGATACCGACCACTAGTCACTGACACCGACCACTAGTCACTGACAGCGACCACTTGTCACTGATACTGACCACTAGTCACTGATACCGACGGCTAGTCACTGATACCGACCACTAGACACTGATACCGACCACTAGACACTGATACCGACCACTAGACACTGGCACCGTCCACTAGACACTGATACCGGCCACTAGACACTCATACCGGCCACTAGTCACTGATACCGGCCACTAGTCACTGATACTGGCCACTAGTCACTGATACCGACCACTAGACACTGATACCGGCCACTAGACACTGATACCGGCCACTAGTCACTGATACCGACCACCAGACACTGATACCGGCCACTAGTCACTGATACCGACCACTAGTCACTGATACCGACCACTTGTCACTGATACCGGCCACTAGTCACTGATACCCAGCACTAGTCACTGATACCGACCACTAGACACTGATACCGACCACTAGTCACTGATACCCACCACTAGTCACTGATACCGGCCACTAGTCACTGATACCCACCACTAGACACTGATACCGGCCACTAGTCACTGATACCCACCACTAGTCACTGATACCGGCCACTAGTCACTGACACCGACCACTAGTCACTGATACCGACCACTAGTCACTGACACCGACCCCTAGTCACTGAAACCGGCCTATAGTCACTGATACCGACCACTTGTCACTGATACCAGTCACTAGTCACTGATACCGGCCACTAGACACTGATACCGGCCACTTGTCACTGATACCGGCCACTAGTCACTGATACCGACCATTAGTCACTTATACCGCCCACTAGTCACTGATACCGGCCACTAGTCACTGATGCCGGCCACTAGACACTGATACCAGTCACTAGTCACTGATACCGGCCACTAGTCACAGATACCGGCCACTAGACACTGATACCGACCACTAGTCACTGATACCGACCACTAGTCACTGATACCGACCACTAGTCACTGACACCGACCACTTGTCACTGATACCGACCACTAGTCACTGATACCGACGGCTAGTCACTGATACCGACCACTAGACACTGATACCGACCACTAGACACTGATACCGACCACTAGTCACTGATACCGTCCACTAGTCACTGATACCGGCCACTAGACACTCATACCGACCACTAGACACTGATACCGACCACTAGACACTGATACCGACCACTAGTCACTGATACCGACCACTAGTCACTGATACCGACCACTAGTCACTGATACCGGCCACTAGTCACTGATACCGACCACTAGACACTGATACCGGCCACTAGTCACTGATACCGTTCACTAGACACTGATACCGGCCACTAGACACTGATACCGGCCACTAGTCACTGATACCGGCCACTAGACACTGATACCGACCACTAGACACTGATACCGTCCACTAGACACTGATACCGGCCACTAGACACTGATACCGGCCACTAGACACTGATACCGGCCACTAGTCACTGATACTGGCCACTAGTCACTGATACCGGCCACTAGTCACTGATACCGACCACTAGACACTGGCATCGGCCACTAGACACTGATACCGGCCACTTGTCACTGATACCGGCCACTAGTCACTGATACCGGCCACTAGACACTCATACCGGCCACTAGACAATGATACCGGCCACTAGACACTGATACTGGCCACTAGTCACTGGTACCGGCCACTAGTCACTGATACCGACCACTAGTCACTGATACCGGCCACTAGACACTGATACTGGCCACTAGACACTGATACTGGCCACTAGACACTGATACCGGCCACTAGTCACTGATACCGGCCACTAGACACTGATACTGGCCACTAGTCACTGATACCGACCACTAGACACTGATACCGACCACTAGACACTGATACCGGCCACAAGTCACTGATACCGACCACTAGACACTGATACTGGCCACTAGACACTGATACCGGCCACTACTTACTGACACCGGCCACTAGACACTCATACCGGCCACTAGACTCTGATAGCGACCACTAGTCACTGATAGCGGCCAATAGTCACTGATACCGACCACTAGACACTGATACCGACCACTAGACACTGATACTGGCCACTAGACACTGATACCGGCCACTAGTCACTGATACTGGCCACTAGTCACTGATACCGCCACTAGTCACTGATACCGGCCACTAGACACTGATACCGACCACTAGTCACTGATACCGGCCGCTAGTCACTGATACCGGACACTAGACACTGATACCGGCCGCTAGACACTGATACCGGCCATTAGTCACTGATACCGACCACTAGTCACTAATACCGGGCACTAGTCACTGATACCGACCACTAGACACTGGCACCGGCCACTAGACACTGATACCGGCCAATAGTCACTGATACCGGCCACTAGTCACTGATACCGGCCACTAGTCACTGATACTGGCCACTAGTCACTGATACCGACCACTAGACACTGATACCGGCCACTAGACACTGATACCGACCACTAGACACTGATACCGGCCACTAGACACTGATACCGGCCACTAGACACTGATACCGACCACTAGTCACTGATACCGACCACTAGTCACTGATACCGACCACTAGTCACTGATACCGACCACTTGTCACTGATACCGACCACTTG
The DNA here is from genome assembly GCA_007844125.1 of Sinonovacula constricta. NCBI lineage: Eukaryota > Metazoa > Mollusca > Bivalvia > Cardiida > Solecurtidae > Sinonovacula > Sinonovacula constricta. The sequence continues at coordinate 32,163,776 of CM017572.1, forward strand.
TCACTGATAGCGGCCACTAGTCACTGATACCCAGCACTAGTCACTGATACCGACCACTAGACACTGATACCGACCACTAGTCACTGATACCGACCACTAGTCACTGATACCGGCCACTAGTCACTGATACCGACCACTAGACACTGATACCGGCCACTAGTCACTGATACCGTCCACTAGTCACTGATACCGACCACTAGTCACTGATACCGGCCACTAGACACTGATACCGACCACTAGTCACTGATACCGGCCACTAGACACTGATACCGACCACTAGTCACTGATACCGACCACTAGACACTGATACCGACCACTAGTCACTGATACCGACCACTAGACACTGATACCGACCACTAGACACTGATACCGGCCACTAGTCACTGATACCGACCACTAGTCACTGATACCGACCACTTGTCACTGATACCGACCACTTGTCACTGATACCGGCCACTAGTCACTGATACCCAGCACTAGTCACTGATACCGACCACTAGACACTGATACCGACCACTAGTCACTGATACCCACCACTAGTCACTGATACCGGCCACTAGTCACTGATACCCACCACTAGACACTGATACCGGCCACTAGTCACTGATACCCACCACTAGTCACTGATACCGGCCACTAGTCACTGACACCGACCACTAGTCACTGATACCGACCACTAGTCACTGACACCGACCCCTAGTCACTGAAACCGGCCTATAGTCACTGATACCGACCACTTGTCACTGATACCAGTCACTAGTCACTGATACCGGCCACTAGACACTGATACCGGCCACTTGTCACTGATACCGGCCACTAGTCACTGATACCGACCATTAGTCACTTATACCGCCCACTAGTCACTGATACCGGCCACTAGTCACTGATGCCGGCCACTAGACACTGATACCAGTCACTAGTCACTGATACCGGCCACTAGTCACAGATACCGGCCACTAGACACTGATACCGACCACTAGTCACTGATACCGACCACTAGTCACTGATACCGACCACTAGTCACTGACACCGACCACTAGTCACTGACACCGACCACTTGTCACTGACACCGACCACTAGTCACTGATACCGACCACTAGACACTGATACCGACCACTAGTCACTGATACCGACCACTAGACACTGATACCGGCCACTAGTCACTGATACCGGCCACTAGACACTGATACCGGCCACTAGTCACTGATACCGACCACTTGTCACTGATACCGGCCACTAGTCACTGATACCGACCACTAGTCACTGATACCGGCCACTAGACACTGATACCGACCACTTGTCACTGATACCGGACACTAGTCACTGATACCGTCCACTAGACACTGATACCTACCACTAGTCACTGATACCGGCCACTAGTCACTGATACCGACCACTAGACACTGATACCGACCACTAGACACTGATACCGACCACTAGACACTGATACCGACCACTTGTCACTGATACCGTCCACTAGACACTGATACCGACCACTAGTCACTGATACCGTCCACTAGACACTGATACCGACCACTAGACACTGATACCGACCACTAGTCACTGATACCGGCCACTAGACACTGATACCGACCACTTGTCACTGATACCGGACACTAGTCACTGATACCGACCACTAGTCACTGATACTGGCCACTAGTCACTGATACCGGCCACTAGTCACTGATACCGTCCACTAGACACTGATACCGTCCACTAGTCACTGATACCGGCCACTAGACACTGATACCGGCCACTAGTCACTGATACCGACCACTAGTCACTGATACCGTCCACTAGACACTGATACCGGCCACTAGTCACTGATACCGACCACTAGTCACTGATACTGGCCACTAGTCACTGATACCGACCACTAGACACTGATACCGTCCACTAGACACTCATACCGGCCACTATACCGGCCACTAGACACTGATACCGGCCACTAGACACTGATACTGGCCACTAGTCACTGATACCGGCCACTAGTCACTAATACCGACCACTAGACACTGACATCGGCCACTAGACACTGATACCGGCCACTAGTCACTGATACCGGCCACTAGTCACTGATACCGACCACTAGTCACTGATACCGACCACTAGTCACTGATACCGACCACTAGTCACTGATACCGACCACTAGTCACTGATACCGGCCACTAGACACTGATACCGACCACTAGTCACTGATACCGGCCACTAGACACTGATACCGGCCACTAGACACTGATACCGGCCACTAGACACTGATACCGACCACTAGTCACTGATACCGACCACTAGTCACTGATACCGACCACTAGTCACTGATACCGAGCACTAGTCACTGATACCGAGCACTAGTCACTGATGAGGAGAAGAGATAGAGACAGACGGAGAGAGAGAGAGAGAGAGAGAGAGAGAGAGAGAGAGGGAGAGGGAGAGAGAGAGAGAGAGAGAGAGAGAGAGAGAGAGAGAGAGGGAGAGGGAGAGAGAGAGAGAGAGGGATGGAGGGAGAGGGGGGAGATACAAACACATTTGAAAGCGTTGTGTATAAGCATGACAAAAAAGAAAAATTACAATTGAATGTCGTAAACCATTTATGAATGTAAAAAAAAGTTTCATTATTTAGATCGTGTTGTGCTTGTTACAGGAAAAACTGACCTTAGTCTCAATACAGAAATTTTATATTACAAGTGCGGTCAAGGGAGACAACACGAATTGCATTAAGCATGAGTGCAGTGTTATCTGCCTTTTACGTTTTGTAAGTAGAATAACTGTATGTTCATGAAGCACCAATAATGGCTTCAAAACTCTTTTATAACTATATTTCCTTAAAGAAAAAGATGAAATGTTATGCCTTTTTGATAAAAAAATAGTAAAACTCTGGGTCATTTTTGCATATCAATATATTTTTTTTCAAAGGTGCGTATCCATGGACATTTTCACACCTAAAGTCTTAATTCAAAAATATCATTTTGAAGGAAACACGGAACGATAAATATGGAAAAGTTAAAGTTACTTGATCACTGTTCCGCATAAGGGCATGCCTCATAAAACCGCGTGATTCGCACTTTTTATTTTTAGCTACCATTATTTAAATAATTAGGTAACAATACAACCAATCAGCGTATTCTTTATGACCGACGTCAACACATGACTTACCTTATCGCATGCGCAGTTCGGAGATATACTAGAGAAGCTGAAATAGTTTAAAACTTCGCGAAACTTTTGATTATCATAATTTAAAAGACAACACAATGTTTTGAAGGACAGCATGTTTACATGTAAATTGGTGATCACAGATAATAATTATTCCATTATTCATTGAGGAACAAAAACTTTTCAAAACAAAAAATGCACAAATTACAAAATGTGACTAAGCCGCTTAAGTAACGAAAGTTAAACACAGCTGCTTGATAAAAGTCTCGTATACCAATGCACGAGTTATATAACCAACTTGAACCACACGATAAATCTCCCGTCTAATCAGATGACGATATTTCTTTGCCTGTGCTATATGCACGATTTGCACGTGATTTATATCCGTGTTGCAGGCCACGCTCAATAGGATTGGCCATCAAAGCTGATTGCACGTTGTTGGAATTTCTAAGCGCTAAAAAGATTTTTTTTCAGTTAACAATTATCAACATCGTTTCAGTGGTACCTGATGACAATTTGTAAAACGAAACATTAAATTGCACATTTTGGTTAAAAGTATCAGGTGACGAAACACCACAGTAAAAGACCATTCTTAGGAACAGACGTAAGGTATGTCATCTTCTTCTCTATCCTTCTCCTTCTGATCATCATCATCATCATCATTCTCATTCTCATCACCACCATTATCATCCTCATCACCGCTTTTATCACCACAATTACCATCACCGTCAGAAGCAACACAACTTTCACGGTGGCTGAGATGTAGCGTCAACGTGTGATACCTTAGACTACCTGGTCCCTTACCGCGTGGGTTTGAGTCCATGTCTGGACCACAACCACACTGCCATTACCATTCCTTCATTATCGCCACCAGCGTTACTATCAGCACCACTACTATCAACACCACTACTGCCACCATTAACAACAACCATCCCATCGCGATCATCATCGCCATCACCGCCATCACCACTACATCACAACCTTTTGCACCATCTTATCACCAGTAACACCCCCATTACCACCAACATCACCGTTATTAACACAGCCAACATCCACCCAACCATTAACACGACTATCAAAACGATGTAACCTTAACCCTTATTAACACCCACCAGAACTTCCACCCAAACTATCTTTCTTCTTTTCTTCTTTCTCATCCTTTCTAACACTATTCCTGAATTCAATGATTCTGTCGTTTTTCTGTTTTCCTTTATTTATTTCTCCTTCTTATATTTTTTCGTTCTTTGTTTTTGTATTCTTTTCTTGCCTACTTTCATTTTCATTTCTTCATGCATTGTTTCTTCGTTATACTTTCTTTCTTTTATTTTATTTTTTCTGTCTTTCTGTCTTTCTTCTTTTCTTTCTTTCTTTAATTTGTTCTATTTTACTTTAATTTTCATTTTACTCCATTTACTAGAAGCTAGTTACGTTTACTAAAAAACATCTAGACCATGAAATTGCCCACATTGTCGTTATTGATAAGAATCAGTTAAGAATATTCTGATTAGTTGTGGGCAACACGCAACAACCAGAACAGAGTTGAAAAAACACACATATATCAATGCAGTCTTAGCACAGTGAATACGATGACGTAGCAAATATTATTTTTTCATCCAAGAAAATGCGGAAATAATCCTAAAAATCCCTTTTCTTCCTATCTTGAAAACATAAACTGTTTGATATATTTAATTTCCTTGATTGTAATTAAAATCCAACACGTATTTAACAAAATACGATTTTTTAAGCATTTAAAAATCATCCAAGGTAACATTCTTTTATTGAAACGGAAGAAACAGCAGGATACATGTATAAATAAACACAGTTCCCTCCCCTGATTAGCTACATCTTACCATTCGACGTTATCTGCGCGCATCAGGGTAAAAGCGGCCCAATTGATAATTGTTTCTTTACAACATTTCATATTTAAATTGACCATAAACATGTCCATGTCACTTTGTACAAATTTTAGGTTGAAAGTTCGAGCGCCCGCACTGGCTAAATCAAATTTCGCGCCGATAAAGTAAAACAATGAAAAACACTTTAAATATCGCGAAAATCGATTTAAAATCATAATAAAGAGAATATAGTAGAATTATATGTTCGGAATCCCACAGCAAATCAATAGTCAGTAAAACTTTTACTTTTTTCCTGTTCTGGTCCATTTTTATGGTCATGATGATGTTGAGTATTTTAATATACATATAAAAATAGTTACACTAAATATTTTTTATCAATGTTAGCATTGCATGATGAAGTTGTAGAAACTAGAAGAAGAAGCACGAGCAGTAGCAGATGCAGCAGTTGTACCAGTGATATTCGTATTAATTGGTTTAATAATAATATTTAAAAACAACAAATTGGTAGTTCTGAAAGTAGCATTGATATTATGGCTACAGAACACTTATTGAACAACTTACTGTTGGGTTTGCTCTGTTTTACATAACGTCAGGCATTACGCACTTAACGCACGTGCGTAACCTCCGTTCGAAAAATCGAAAATCTAAAAGTACCAAAAACACTAAGAAAGTTGATGCCGGACCCGGGTTAGGAATAATATATTTTATTTTCGTAGTTTCTGTGTTTCTGTGTCTTATTGCCACACCAATCAAGTTGAAAAGGTTAAAATGATTAAAATTATACACGTCAGGATTGTAGTCGTTCATATTTTTCGTCAAGTTCCTCGCATTTTACATGTTATTCATTAGAAAAAGAGCTGTATATTCAAAAGTATTACTACAAAGGTTGTTTCCCTTGTAATTGTGCGTAACTTCAAAAACCGCCCAGATACGCGTCTGCATAACGTGTCGTCACTGTTTTAATGTAACGCTTACATTTGACTGGCATTTGAATACCTTTGCCGTGTGCTTTTTTAGTCTGGTAACATCTCCCACATTGCAGCCTTATTTAGAATTAATTTGAGTTCATTACACTTAGTGGTGATTGAAATTTAAACTTCAACCATAATTTCTACAGCACAGATGTCTACTGGGTGGTTCAAAGATGGTATCCGACAGTGTGCCTAAATTAAATACACTGCTTTGGATAGATATCTTTTATTACCTCCAAATACTGGAGAGCATAATGCATATGTACAATACAAGAACAATATAATACATTATTTAAATAGAACTACAATTTACACACTACAATGCGTTACATTGAAGATGTTACGTGATAATAATAAAAAAAAAAAACGAAAAAAACAACAACATTTTACATAGTTATAACAAAACAATTAAATCAACTTACAAATAGACAATAGGCATAGCTTTGACCATAGAGTCAAGACAGTAAACTCATAACAGAAAAAAGTTCATACGAGTTTGTATTTACTTATTTAGAATTTACACTCAGATTTAAACCTCTTATGTAATATGAACCGTATTTACCAAGGTTGACAATGGCAAGCAGAACAATATATTAAGGTCATCATTTTTTAATAATCTGATTTACAAACCCGCCGACCCAAGTTTTTGCTAAAATGAAATAAAAATAAAAGAGATCATCAACTGTTTTATTTTTACTTGGCCCGCCGACCCGAAAAATTGGGAGCAAATAAAATAAAATAACTTCTTGGAAAAATTAAATTAGCTTTACATGATCATTAAAAAACAACTCGCAGACTTCATTTCCGAGTATTAAACCTATATCACGGGTTTCCCTGGCGATTGGAAGCTGACATTCGGCTATCCATCGGCATTCTCTACAGCTTTGTTATCGCCGAGCTGCTACGGCGACGTCATTGTCGACAACCCACGGAAATTTCCGTACGACTCCGTTACACAGATGACATTGCAGCTTGTTGGCCGAGGAGATTCGATTGCGGTGAGGATGTGCTAAAGCCCGGAGCCAGAACTCGTCTATTCCACGACGCTCTTTAGGCACTGTGCATAATGTTGCAAAAATTCTAACTTGATTGTCTGCCAATTACACGTTAAGTTTTTCGTCTATCAACTGTGCTTCAAAAGAAAGAAGAAATGCATTCTTCGACTAGTTTTAACGAATTCGCAAAACATATCCGCATTTCGAGCATCGATGCCGTGTTTTAGTATAACCATCAAGGGAGGTGACTCTAAATATCGTCTGCAACATGGCGGCATCGTCAGCTTCTTGTTATTTTAAAGTAAAAACAATCCTCAACAAAACAGAAACATCGACAATCCAGGCCATCAACCTTCAACACTACAATGTTTATTCTAGTCAAAATACCAATAGTAAGGCTTTGGTACATCTCTTGTTATGACTACATAATTTTCTAACATCATTTTAGCTTGTCTGAGTTAAAATATTAACAAACACTAGTTTGTTTGTGAAGCATTTTTATTTTGCAAGCACATGTAGTAAGTTCTATAAAATGTAATAAGAGATTAGACTGTGGAAGGTGGACTTGTATATGAATTGTGCCAACAGTGTCAGAAATCTGGACGTCAATATTTGTTTCAATAGGTTTAAAAACCGTTTACCATCTAGACAGTCTATTAAAATGTTATTATGACTCAGTTAGTATGACAAATACTTAACAATGCACTTCAGATAATGCAGACCTTTTTGTCTCTTATTCAGCAGCTTTTTACCTAAATGCTGTCAAACTTTCTCAGTGTACAGTTTTCTGTTTCATTCTTTGTACACTAACATATCTGAAGTGAAGTAAAATACTTTACTGTGTATGTATTGAATGTGTGGTCAACATGTATAACTAATTTGTTGGTTGATATTGTAGACCACTTTGTGAGAACTTGATGTCATTATGTTCAGTTATTTCACAAAGTCTGTAGTTAAACTGCTACAATACTTACAGTATACAGTATAACCTCACTTTGCGACCACCCTGGGGACCCTTTACAACTGGTCTTATTATTGTGGTGGCCTAAATAACGACCTTAAATGAAAGAGCAAAATTTGGAAAATGGACTTGAACATTGTGTTCTTAATTTTGAGGTGGTCTTATTAATGATGTGGTCTTTAAGGGAGGTTTTACTGTATCTGAAATAGCTGATGTTTGATGTCACCTTGAACTGCTACATAGAACATTAATTTTGAGTTGTTATGAATAAGAGAAATATTTCCATTCACCATTGGTAAAAGTGCATTACAATCTAAGTAAAATAAAATAGTTTGCAATATTTGTTTGACTTCTGTTTAACTTGATGTTAGCGAGTATTCCATCTGAAATTTCATTCTTGTTTTACAAGTTCATGTTACAATAAGCCAAAACATGTTTCTTCATTCAATTTATTTTGTACAATTCAATTATTAATCCATTCCAAATCTTAATCTGGCTTCAATCTACAAGACTTGAAAATAAAGCATATATTGAGCAAATTTGTGTTGTGAAGTAAAATAGTGTTTTATTATACATTTCTGTGGTTATTATGGACACAAAACATGCATATACATGTTATATAGCTCTATAAACAGGCATTTTGGGCTTAAAATGATATAAATGAAAATAAAATTTATGCTCCCTCTCGGTACTTTTATTTTTATTTTTTTGTACTACTGCTCACTTTTTCAGCTTTTATTTTTATTTTTATTTCGCCCCCTCGACTCAACATTTTTGAAAAAAATCTTGTAAATCAGATAATAAAAAAATGATGGCCTAATCAATACAGCTGCAAGAATGTGTGCAATGTTCTACGTTTATCAAAAGCAGGATTATTGTTAAGTTAAGTTATTATATTATTGTTAAGTTAACAAGGCAATTTCCATTCATAAGAAGTAATTCTCATAGTCTACCACACTAATAAGAGTAGACATTAACAGCAAGTACGTGCATATGCTAAGTGCTTCTGGTTTAGCAGAAAGTGGATTAATACACGTTATACTAGCACTTGTAAAACAGTGTAAACACTAACTTTATTGTTAGACTGTACAAATCGCGAAAAATCTAATGTTCAGTCTTTCCAATTCTTTACAAATTGCGATAGTGGTCTCTGCTAAAAAGAGATCGACGTTAGAGCGGATTACCCGGATGACTATATAAAAGTACGTGGTCACGTGGTTTTCTAAATTTAAAAATAGCTATCTCTGCAGCGTGGCTGGGATAAGAAACACCTGTTTGCATTGTCGATTGGGGATTTATCCTTGACTGTTCACACAGATCTTTGGCATCAATGACAGCATTTTGCAAGACCTTTTCAGGTACTAATGAGATTATTTGGTTATTGAGAAAAAACGTTTTGACCAAACATTCGGATACCAGCTCTAACACCTCACAAAACTACGTTTTGTTTTGTTGGTTTGGCTTGTTTTCTTAAATTCGTTGATTTCTTGTTGTCTTTTGTAGTTTCACTTTTGACTCTTTTGACATATGACGTCATGGCATTGTATGACGTCATGAAATTGTTCTTATTATGCGTCATCGCTTGGACTATTTTAATTTAAATTGCTCTCTCACTTTGGAACTTTAAAGGTGTTTATGATACTTTTTCCCTATCTATATTATTGCGATTTTGAGTTGTTTAATTAGCATATTTTGCGTAACAAGGCCATGGATTCTGAATATTCTCGGCTGCACGGTATTGGCAAAAATGCCGGAAAATCCCATCTATATGTTTAATTCTCTTTTCAAAATAGAATGGGATAATATGATTTTAAAGCTGTTTCACTTATTTTTCTCGGCGGGTAATTTGATTTTTTTAATACGGGAGTTCGACATATTTACTTTAAAGTTGTACCAGTGCCTCGAGCTTTTTTGTAAGAAATTTGAAAAGAGAATGTTGTAAAGAGACTAAGATTAGCTGGGCTGATTTTATCATACTGCGCGCCGTAATGGAAGATGTAGATGATCAGGGGAGGGAACTATGTTATTTACATCCAGCTACTTCTTCTGTTTGAAATTGTTTTAGTTTGGATGGCTTTACAGTGAAAAATAAATCGTGTATTGTTGACTCCAAGTTGGTTTTTAATTTTAATTAAGTAGATTTAATGTTCTTAAAATATTTAATGTTTTCCAGATAGCAAGATATGATTTTTATTATGACTTCCGCTTTTGTGTAGCGAGAGGTTGTGGGGAGATAATAGTCATCCTGTTAACTGTGTTTCATTCCTTCTTTACGCCTTCCTTATCATCCTTTTATCCATTCCTTCATTTTATGGTTTACATTGTTTTCGGCGTATTTATCTGCTTATAATTTCTATTTATTTTTCCTATCCTTCATTCCCCACTCACAATTTCCTCCTTTCATTATTTTTCTTTCCTCCCATATGCTTTTTCTAACTTATTCTCCAACATTCTTCCTACCACCTTTTCTTTTTTCATATTTTATATTAATATAACAGTGTATATATACCTGTAGACAGTTCTTCAACAATGTTGGTAAGCTAACTTGTGTTACGACGTGGTTACACTAAATACCGACCGGAAATAGAACCCGTGATTTTTTTCTTTAATAACAGTCTGTTGCTATGTTTTGGCATGATTTTACCTATTTTGAAGGTAATCTTAATCATTTGATGTCAAAATGAAGCTGAAACAATGTAGAATCAACAGCAAGCAAAACTACTGAACACCTTTGCACAGTAATGGACAGATTCACCTTTACCGGGAGTACATAGTCAATTGAAATTTTGAGGTTACCGAATGGCAAATTGAAGCTTTGTGTCTTCAATGTAGCAGAGCCTTCCTTAAAGTTACACAACAATCACTTATTTAAGGGGCTATTAGACATTGATTGACAATTATTAGCTCTTTTCACCTATGTGTGTTTTAGAGGGTCAATCATAGCTGGGTCATGGTCTCTTTCTCTCTCTCTCTTTCTCTCTTTCTCTCTCTCTCTCTGTCTCTCTGTTTGTTTGTTTGTCTGTCTGTCTGTCTCTCTGTCTCTCTGTCTCTCTCTCTTCTCTCTCTCTCTTTCTCTCTGTGTCTGTCTGTCTCTGTCTCCCTCTGTCTCTCCGTCTCTCTGTCTGTCCGTCTCTCTTTCCTTCTCTCTCTTTCTCTTTCTCTCTCTTCTCCTCGTATTCCTTCCATTCACCATTCTTATGGAGCCCTAACGGACGGTCAATGTGATGCTAGTTTGTTATTCATTTACCACTCAAATGGATATTTGATTTTTATAAATGTTTTTATGTATCATTGTTTGAAGAGCCGAAGTTTTGGAACGTATTGCTCAACAATTCTGTCTTATTGTTTATTATAAATGTTCCTCTGCATTAAACATGTGTAGTTGACAATGCAGTATATCTTTAACTGGTATTTTAAGTCTGTTTTTAGAATACTCATTAATATTTTGAATATTCATGTCGGCTAATTAATGCTTCCAAATCTGAGCTTCTTGATGGCCTTCACTAAAGGAATGAAATAAAAAATAATTTCATGTTATGGTATAAGCAGACTTTCTAGGTATATTAAGCATTAAAGTTTAGTGTGCAAAATTCTAACGAAATTAAATTAAAAAATCATCCATAAAATTATATAAAACTTAGACCAACATATGAAATACTAGTAGAGGTACGATTTTCATTTAAATTTATAAATATTCATGAGTGCTAATTTGCATAACTGGCACATTACCACCATGGTCAATCTATAATCTTTAACTGAGCACCAGTTTTATAGTACTATCACCAATTAAAAAAAGAAAGTTATAAGTATTTTAGGAATTAAGTGAAGCGTCTGTACCCTTGTTGCCCACACCCCATCTCGTCTGTATACTATTTGTTTATCCCTCCATTTCTAGATGTTTATAGATCTCTCTCTCTCTCTCTCTTTTCTCTCTCTCCCTCTCTCTCTCTCTCTCTCTCTCTCTCTCTGTCTCCTCTCTCTCTCTCTCTTTATCTCTCTCTCTCTCCCTCTCTCCCCCTCTCTCTCTCCCTCTCTCTGCGGCTCCTCTCTCTCTCTCTGTGTCTCCCCTCTCTCTCCCCCCTCTCTCTCTCTCTGTCCCCCCCCTCTCTTTCTCGTCTCCTTCTCTCCCAACTCCTCGCCACTCTTTGGCTGCCCTAGTAGTAGTAGTTGTTGTAGTAGTAGAAGAAGTAGAAGAAGTATCAGTAGTAGTAGTAGTAGTAGTAGTAGTAGTAGTAGTAGAAGTAGTAGTGGTAGTAGTAGAAGTAAAGGTAGTGGTAGTAGTAGTAGTAGTAGAAGTAGTAGTAGTAGTAGTAGTAGTAGTAGCAACAGCAGCAGCAGCAGTAGTAGTATAGTATTAGTAGAATCTGTTATTTTGGGCTGCTTTTCTAACATTATGATACGTTTTTTTTTATGTATAGAAGAATAATATACTGCTGGAATGTTCCTTTTTTAAGGCAACATCTTTAAGGAAATAAATAAGAATCTTAGAAATTGCTACTAAAACAGTGTTTTGATTGTTAAATAGACAAGATACTATTTCAAATATCAATAAAGTAACAGAAAGTTAAGTGAATTGCACAAATGGATATATAAGTCCAGAATGATAGAGACTTGGTGGATATAAAAGAAAATCGTTCATGAATATACAGATATATTTAGACAACGATGTTTAGTTCATTGGTACGAACAGGTTTTAAAATCAGCATAATTATTGTGTATTGTTAAATAATTTTAACTGACATATGTCCTGTTCTATAGCTTATATAAGATCCTTACTAGTACATGTTGTTGAAGATTTCTGTTGTTTTTAGAACGGTAAATATATAGGTAGATTTTAAATTGAATATGTAATATTTTTCGCTAGTTGTGACGTCGGACTATAATACTGGAGAAACTCTTTAAACCACACACACACACCTTTCATCGCATACATGTATAATAACGTTTCGTAAAGTTTGTTGATTCATGCCTAATATTCTGCCTTTGTGCTCAAATAAGATTGTTTAAAAAGTCTCGAGTACCAGTGTTACTAAATTACTTTCTTTTTTTTTTGTCTTTAGTAAATACTAGCATTAGTATATAGCACAAACATACATATGCACAGATCTTTCGTAAATGCAAGTCTTGATAGTGCACATTTGTTAAAACCGATATGATTTTTATGTTTTATACTCAGTCAGTACATCAAAACTATAGAACAATCAAAGCAATAGGCCCTTAGTTTTATATAATCGTGCAAGTGAAATTAATTTTGATCTGTCATAGATTTTTTGTCTGAAACAAAAAATGAAGTGAAAGTACTAACATACATTGAGAAATATCCATGCACGCACTATTTACTAGTATTTATAATTTACAATAAAGCTTGGAATGCCAAAACAACGTATAAACGATGTTTGCAGTCCTGTAGTTTTACCACAAAATTATTATTACATTTACGAGCTATTTAGTTGAAAACGTTCGGTTTACACAGGGAGATAATTTAAACGACTTTACGATCTATACCATCTGGATTTATCTCCCATTCCTGCCTTTTAATAGTAATATAAATTATCCAAATTGGTATTTCTTGTAAGGTGTTGACATTTTATATAATTTATGATGTAGACTGTGGCAAATAGGGGTACTTGACGCACTGTATACTCATATCTTTATTACTTAAATATTAAGATTGTGGGAATAGAAGTAGATCTCGTTTGGTTGTTAACAGGCGCGTTTCTGCCATTACGCACTTTACGCATGTGCGTAACTTCCGTTCGAAAAATAGAAAAACTAAAAGTACCAAAAACACTAAGAAAGTCGATGGCTTACCGGGTTAGGAATGACATATTTTATTTCCGTAGTTTCTATGTTATAAAATCTTATTACCACACCAAGCAAGTTGAAAAATTTATTAAACTTCCTTGTATGTCTGCATTTACCTATTATTCATCAGAAATGAATATATTCAAAAAGTATGACTACAAAGGTTATTTCCCTTGTAATTGTGCGTAACTTCAAAAACGGCCCAGATACGCGCCTGGTTGTTAAATAGCATCAAAACAGTTTAGTTTAACACCCAAACTAACAGCATGTTAGTACACGTGTTAGTTTGGGTGTTAAACTGGGCTAGGTCTGAATGTAAATTTTAAAGTGTGCGTCTTGTTCTTACCCTGTTAAAATTAATTGTAATAACAAATAAGAGAAAATGCTTTGGGTTTTTTTTCTTTAACAGAAATGACGATGAACTGGTTTGAACATTGCCCAGAAAATGTTGACTTTTGTTTAATGTTCATGTAGGAAGTCATGTGAGTCTGGTGTGAGTGCGTGTGTGCGAGACCGTGCCTGACTCAATATGAGGTAAGACTGGATGTGGGTCTGTTGTCGTCGAATGGTTTTGTTTACCATCGCCTTTCACCCCATGGGCATATGGCGAGCATATGGGAGACAGTGTGAGACTGTGTGATTAAATGTGACAGATTGTTAGTCTGTATGTGAGCCTGAGTGTGAGTCTGGGTGTGAGACTGTGTGTGAGACTGTGTGATTAAAGGTGAGAGATTGTGGGTCTGAGTGTGGGTCTGTGTGTGGGTCTGTGTGAGAGATTGTGTGATTAAAGGTGAGAGATTGTGGGTCTGGGTGTGGGTCTGTGTGAGAGATTGTGTGATTAAAGGTGAGAGATTGTGAGTCTGGGTGTGGGTCTGTGTGAGAGATTGTGTGATTAAAGGTGAGAGATTGTGGGTCTGAGTGTGGGTCTGAGTGTGGGTCTGTGTGAGAGATTGTGTGATTAAAGGTGAGAGATTGTGGGTCTGGGTGTGGGTCTGTGTGTGAGATTGTGTGATTAAAGGTGAGAGAATGTGAGTCTGTGTGTGGGTCTGTGTGTGAGATTGTGTGATTAAAGGTGAGAGATTGTGGGTCTGAGTGTGGGTCTGAGTGTGGGTCTGTGTGAGAGATTGTGTGATTAAAGGTGAGAGATTGTGAGTCTGGGTGTGGGTCTGTGTGAGAGATTGTGTGACTAAAGGTGAGAGATTGTGAGTCTGGGTGTGGGTCTGTGTGTGAGATTGTGTGATTAAAGGTGAGAGATTGTGGGTCTGAGTGTGGGTCTGAGTGTGGGTCTGTGTGAGAGATTGTGTGATTAAAGGTGAGAGATTGTGGGTCTGGGTGTGGGTCTGTGTGAGAGATTGTGTGATTAAAGGTGAGAGATTGTGAGTCTGGGTGTGGGTCTGTGTGTGGGTATGAGTGTGGGTCTGAGTGTGGGTCTGAGTGTGGGTCTGTGTGAGAGATTGTGTGATTAAAGGTGAGAGATTGTGGGTCTGGGTGTGGGTTTGTGTGTGAGATTGTGTGATTAAAGGTGAGAGATTGTGGGTCTGGGTGTGGGTCTGTGTGAGAGACTGTGTGATTAAAGGTGAGAGATTGTGGGTCTGGGTGTGGGTCTGTGTGTGAGACTATGTGATTAAAGGTGAGAGATTGTGGGTCTGGGTGTGGGTCTGTGTTTGAGATTGTGTGATTAAAGGTGAGAGATTGTGGGTCTGGGTGTGGGTCTGTGTGTGAGATTGTGTGATTAAAGGTGAGAGATTGTGGGTCTGGGTGTGGGTCTGTGTTTGAGATTGTGTGATTAAAGGTGAGAGATTGTGGGTCTGGGTGTGGGTCTGTGTGTGAGACTATGTGATTAAAGGTGAGAGATTGTGGGTCTGGGTGTGGGTCTGTGTGTGAGATTGTGTGATTAAAGGTGAGAGATTGTGGGTCTGGGTGTGAGACTGTGTGTGAGACTGTGTGATTAAAGGTGAGAGATTGTGGGTCTGTGTGTGGGTCTGTGTGAGAGATTGTGTGATTAAAGGTGAGAGATTGTGGGTCTGTGTGTGGGTCTGTGTGTGAGATTGTGTGATTAAAGGTGAGAGATTGTGGGTCTGGGTGTGGGTCTGTGTGTGAGATTGTGTGATTAAAGGTGAGAGATTGTGGGTCTGGGTGTGGGTCTGTGTTTGAGATTGTGTGATTAAAGGTGAGAGATTGTGGGTCTGGGTGTGGGTCTGTGTGTGAGACTATGTGATTAAAGGTGAGAGATTGTGGGTCTGGGTGTGGGTCTGTGTGCGAGATTGAGTGATTAAAGGTGAGAGATTGTGGGTCTGGGTGTGAGACTGTGTGTGAGACTGTGTGATTAAAGGTGAGAGATTGTGGGTCTGTGTGTGGGTCTGTGTGAGAGATTGTGTGATTAAAGGTGAGAGATTGTGGGTCTGTGTGTGGGTCTGTGTGTGAGATTGTGTGATTAAAGGTGAGAGATTGTGGGTCTGGGTGTGGGTCTATGTGAGAGATTGTGTGATTAAAGGTGAGAGATTGTGAGTCTGGGTGTGGGTCTGTGTGTGAGATTGTGTGATTAAAGGTGAGAGATTGTGGGTCTGAGTGTGGGTCTGAGTGTGGGTCTGTGAGAGTGATTGTGTGATTAAAGGTGAGAGATTGTGAGTCTGGGTGTGGGTCTGTGTGTGAGACTGTGTGATTAAAGGTGAGAGATTGTGGGTCTGTGTGTGGGTCTGTGTGTGAGATTGTGTGATTAAAGGTGAGAGATTGTGGGTCTGAGTGTGGGTCTGAGTGTGGGTCTGTGTGGGAGATTGTGTGACTAAAGGTGAGAGATTGTGAGTCTGGGTGTGGGTCTGTGTGTGAGATTGTGTGATTAAGGGTGAGAGATTGTGGGTCTGAGTGTGGGTCTGAGTGTGGGTCTGTGTGAGAGATTGTGTGATTAAAGGTGAGAGATTGTGGGTCTGGGTGTGGGTCTGTGTGAGAGATTGTGTGATTAAAGGTGAGAGATTGTGAGTCTGGGTGTGGGTCTGTGTGTGAGACTGTGTGATTAAAGGTGAGAGATTGTGGGTCTGGGTGTGGGTTTGTGTGTGAGATTGTGTGATTAAAGGTGAGAGATTGTGGGTCTGGGTGTGGGTCTGTGTGAGAGACTGTGTGATTAAAGGTGAGAGATTGTGGGTCTGGGTGTGGGTCTGTGTGTGAGACTATGTGATTAAAGGTGAGAGATTGTGGGTCTGGGTGTGGGTCTGTGTTTGAGATTGTGTGATTAAAGGTGAGAGATTGTGGGTCTGGGTGTGGGTCTGTGTGTGAGATTGTGTGATTAAAGGTGAGAGATTGTGGGTCTGGGTGTGGGTCTGTGTTTGAGATTGTGTGATTAAAGGTGAGAGATTGTGGGTCTGGGTGTTGGTCTGTGTGTGAGACTATGTGATTAAAGGTGAGAGATTGTGGGTCTGGGTGTGGGTCTGTGTGTGAGATTGTGTGATTAAAGGTGAGAGATTGTGGGTCTGGGTGTGAGACTGTGTGTGAGACTGTGTGATTAAAGGTGAGAGATTGTGGGTCTGTGTGTGGGTCTGTGTGAGAGACTGTGTGATTAAAGGTGAGAGATTGTGGGTCTGGGTGTGGGTCTGTGTGTGAGACTATGTGATTAAAGGTGAGAGATTGTGGGTCTGGGTGTGGGTCTGTGTTTGAGATTGTGTGATTAAAGGTGAGAGATTGTGGGTCTGGGTGTGGGTCTGTGTGTGAGATTGTGTGATTAAAGGTGAGAGATTGTTGGTCTGGGTGTGGGTCTGTGTTTGAGATTGTGTGATTAAAGGTGAGAGATTGTGGGTCTGGGTGTGGGTCTGTGTGTGAGATTGTGTGATTAAAGGTGAGAGATTGTGGGTCTGGGTGTGAGACTGTGTGTGAGACTGTGTGATTAAAGGTGAGAGATTGTGGGTCTGTGTGTGGGTCTGTGTGTGAGATTGTGTGATTAAAGGTGAGAGATTGTGGGTCTGTGTGTGGGTCTGTGTGTGAGATTGTGTGATTAAAGGTGAGAGATTGTGGGTCTGGGTGTGGGTCTGTGTGAGAGATTGTGTGATTAAAGGTGAGAGATTGTGAGTCTGGGTGTGGGTCTGTGTGTGAGATTGTGTGATTAAAGGTGAGAGATTGTGGGTCTGAGTGTGGGTCTGAGTGTGGGTCTGTGTGAGAGATTGTGTGATTAAAGGTGAGAGATTGTGGGTCTGGGTGTGGGTCTGTGTGTGAGGCTGTGTGATTAAAGGTGAGAGATTGTGGGTCTGTGTGTGGGTCTGTGTGTGAGACTGTGTGATTAAAGGTGAGAGATTGTGGGTCTGTGTGTGGGTCTGTGTGAGAGATTGTGTGATTAAAGGTGAGAGATTGTGGGTCTGGGTGTGGGTCTGTGTGTGAGACTGTGTGATTAAAGGTGAGAGATTGTGGGTCTGAGTGTGGGTCTGAGTGTGGGTCTGTGTGAGAGATTGTGTGATTAAAGGTGAGAGATTGTGGGTCTGGGTGTGGATCTGTGTGTGAGATTGTGTGATTAAAGGTGAGAGATTGTGGGTCTGGGTGTGGGTCTGTGTTGGAGATTGTGTGATTAAAGGTGAGAGATTGTGGGTCTGGGTGTGGGTCTGAGTGTGAGATTGTGTGATTAAAGGTGAGAGATTGTGGGTCTGGGTGTGGGTCTGTGTGAGAGACTGTGTGATTAAAGGTGAGAGATTGTGGGTCTGGGTGTGGGTCTGTGTGTGAGATTGTGTGATTAAAGGTGAGAGATTGTGGGTCTGGGTGTGGGTCTGTGTTGGAGATTGTGTGATTAAAGGTGAGAGATTGTGGGTCTGGGTGTGGGTCTGAGTGTGAGATTGTGTGATTAAAGGTGAGAGATTGTGGGTCTGGGTGTGGGTCTGTGTGAGAGACTGTGTGATTAAAGGTGAGAGATTGTGGGTCTGGGTGTGGGTCTGTGTGTGAGACTATGTGATTAAAGGTGAGAGATTGTGGGTCTGGGTGTGGGTCTGTGTTTGAGATTGTTTGATTAAAGGTGAGAGATTGTGGGTCTGGGTGTGGGTCTGTGTTTGAGATTGTGTGATTAAAGGTGAGAGATTGTGGGTCTGGTTGTGGGTCTGTGTGTGAGACTATGTGATTAAAGGTGAGAGATTGTGGGTCTGGGTGTGAGACTGTGTGTGAGACTGTGTGATTAAAGGTGAGAGATTGTGGGTCTGTGTGTGGGTCTGTGTGAGAGATTGTGTGATTAAAGGTGAGAGATTGTGGGTCTGTGTGTGGGTCTGTGTGTGAGATTGTGTGATTAAAGGTGAGAGATTGTGGGTCTGGGTGTGGGTCTGTGTGTGAGACTGTGTGATTAAAGGTGAGAGATTGTGGGTCTGTGTGTGGGTCTGTGTGTGAGATTGTGTGATTAAAGGTGAGAGATTGTGGGTCTGGGTGTGTGTCTGTGTGTGAGATTGTGTGATTAAAGGTGAGAGATTGTGGGTCTGTGTGTGGGTCTGTGTGTGAGATTGTGTGATTAAAGGTGAGAGATTGTGGGTCTGGGTGTGGGTCTGTGTGGAAGATTGTGTGATTAAAGGTGAGAGATTGTGGGTCTGGGTGTGGGTCTGTGTTGGAGATTGTGTGATTAAAGGTGAGAGATTGTGGGTCTGGGTGTGGGTCTATGTGTGAGATTGTGTGATTAAAGGTGAGAGATTGTGGGTCTGGGTGTGAGACTGTGTGTGAGACTGTGTGATTAAAGGTGAGAGATTGTGGGTCTGTGTGTGGGTCTGTGTGTGAGATTGTGTGATTAAAGGTGAGAGATTGTGGGTCTGGGTGTGGGTCTGTGTTGGAGATTGTGTGATTAAAGGTGAGAGATTGTGGGTCTGGGTGTGGGTCTGAGTGTGAGATTGTGTGATTAAAGGTGAGAGATTGTGGGTCTGGGTGTGGGTCTGTGTGAGAGACTGTGTGATTAAAGGTGAGAGATTGTGGGTCTGGGTGTGGGTCTGTGTGTGAGACTATGTGATTAAAGGTGAGAGATTGTGGGTCTGGGTGTGGGTCTGTGTTTGAGATTGTGTGATTAAAGGTGAGAGATTGTGGGTCTGGGTGTGGGTCTGTGTATGAGATTGTGTGATTAAAGGTGAGAGATTGTGGGTCTGGGTGTGGGTCTGTGTGTGAGACTATGTGAATAAAGGTGAGAGATTGTGGGTCTGGGTGTGGGTCTGTGTGTGAGATTGTGTGATTAAAGGTGAGAGATTGTGGGTCTGGGTGTGAGACTGTGTGTGAGACTGTGTGATTAAAGGTGAGAGATTGTGGGTCTGTGTGTGGGTCTGTGTGAGAGATTGTGTGATTAAAGGTGAGAGATTGTGGGTCTGTGTGTGGGTCTGTGTGTGAGATTGTGTGATTAAAGGTGAGAGATTGTGGGTCTGGGTGTGGGTCTGAGTGTGGGTCTGTGTGATTAAAGGTGAGAGATTGTGGGTCTGGGTGTGGGTCTGAGTGTGAGATTGTGTGATTAAAGGTGAGAGATTGTGGGTCTGGGTGTGGGTCTGTGTGAGAGACTGTGTGATTAAAGGTGAGAGATTGTGGGTCTGGGTGTGGGTCTGTGTGTGAGACTATGTGATTAAAGGTGAGAGATTGTGGGTCTGGGTGTGGGTCTGTGTTTGAGATTGTGTGATTAAAGGTGAGAGATTGTGGGTCTGGGTGTGGGTCTGTGTATGAGATTGTGTGATTAAAGGTGAGAGATTGTGGGTCTGGGTGTGGGTCTGTGTTTGAGATTGTGTGATTAAAGGTGAGAGATTGTGGGTCTGGGTGTGGGTCTGTGTGTGAGACTATGTGAATAAAGGTGAGAGATTGTGGGTCTGGGTGTGGGTCTGTGTGTGAGATTGTGTGATTAAAGGTGAGAGATTGTGGGTCTGGGTGTGAGACTGTGTGTGAGACTGTGTGATTAAAGGTGAGAGATTGTGGGTCTGTGTGTGGGTCTGTGTGAGAGATTGTGTGATTAAAGGTGAGAGATTGTGGGTCTGTGTGTGGGTCTGTGTGTGAGATTGTGTGATTAAAGGTGAGAGATTGTGGGTCTGGGTGTGGGTCTGAGTGTGGGTCTGTGTGTGAGATTGTGTGATTAAAGGTGAGAGATTGTGGGTCTGGGTGTGAGACTGTGTGAGAGATTGTGTGATTAAAGGTGAGAGATTGTGGGTCTGTGTGTGGGTCTGTGTGTGAGATTGTGTGATTAAAGGTGAGAGATTGTGGGTCTGTGTGTGGGTCTGTGTGAGAGATTGTGTGATTAAAGGTGAGAGATTGTGGGTCTGGGTGTGGGTTTGTGTGTGAGATTGTGTGATTAAAGGTGAGAGATTGTGGGTCTGGGTGTGGGTCTGTGTTTGAGATTGTGTGATTAAAGGTGAGAGATTGTGGGTCTGGTTGTGGGTCTGTGTGTGAGACTATGTGATTAAAGGTGAGAGATTGTGGGTCTGGGTGTGAGACTGTGTGTGAGACTGTGTGATTAAAGGTGAGAGATTGTGGGTCTGTGTGTGGGTCTGTGTGAGAGATTGTGTGATTAAAGGTGAGAGATTGTGGGTCTGTGTGTGGGTCTGTGTGTGAGATTGTGTGATTAAAGGTGAGAGATTGTGGGTCTGGGTGTGGGTCTGTGTGTGAGACTGTGTGATTAAAGGTGAGAGATTGTGGGTCTGTGTGTGGGTCTGTGTGTGAGATTGTGTGATTAAAGGTGAGAGATTGTGGGTCTGGGTGTGTGTCTGTGTGTGAGATTGTGTGATTAAAGGTGAGAGATTGTGGGTCTGTGTGTGGGTCTGTGTGTGAGATTGTGTGATTAAAGGTGAGAGATTGTGGGTCTGGGTGTGGGTCTGTGTGGAAGATTGTGTGATTAAAGGTGAGAGATTGTGGGTCTGTGTGTGGGTCTGTGTTGGAGATTGTGTGATTAAAGGTGAGAGATTGTGGGTCTGGGTGTGGGTCTATGTGTGAGATTGTGTGATTAAAGATGAGAGATTGTGGGTCTGGGTGTGAGACTGTGTGTGAGACTGTGTGATTAAAGGTGAGAGATTGTGGGTCTGGGTGTGGGTCTGTGTTTGAGATTGTGTGATTAAAGGTGAGAGATTGTGGGTCTGGGTGTGGGTCTGTGTGTGAGATTGTGTGATTAAAGGTGAGAGATTGTGGGTCTGAGTGTGGGTCTGTGTGGGAGATTGTGTGATGAAAGGTGAGAGATTGTGGGTCTGGGTGTGGGTCTGTGTGGGAGATTGTGTGATTAAAGGTGAGAGATTGTGAGTCTGGGTGTGGGTCTGTGTGGAAGATTGTGTGATTAAAGGTGAGAGATTGTGAGTCTGGGTGTGGGTCTGTGCGGGAGATTGTGTGATTAAAGGTGAGAGATTGTGGGTCTGCGTGTGGGTCTGTGTGTGAGACTATGTGTGATTCAATGATATTCTGGGTGCGAGTCTGATTACAATACTGTGTGTGACTCAAGGATGCGAGTTTGTTGTGAGTCTGAGAGTGTGGGTCGGGATGTTGGTGAGAGTGCGGGTGGGATGTGGAGTGAGCGTGTGGGTCGGGTCGGGGTTTTGGTTAGAGTATGGGTGGGATTTGTGAGAGTTAGGGTTAAAAACATTATGTTTCACAAATGATTTCATAAATACAGCTATATTTTGGAGTATACATAATGGTATCATACATTTTTTTATGAATTCAAAACAATTTAATTTTAGTTTTTAGTGGAACTTGTATGTTGTATTCCAAATGTAGTAAAACGCCCTTACATTCACCCACTCCCACTTTCACACCTAACCACACCACACTTAACCAATCTCTCGCACTTTCACACCCATGGAAATTCTCACACACCACATCCTCACACCTACACACACACTCACACCCACACTTTCACACCCACACCCTCACAACTACCTTATGCCCACCCACACTCCAACACCACACTCTCTCTCAACCACAAACTCAAAAACACACACCTTACACTTACCTCATACCTACCTTTCGTTTAGTCAACGAACAGCACACACAAGTGGCGCTGGTGGGATTCGAACCGACGACTTTCTGCATCGCCAGTCAGATGCGCTAACCACTGCACCATGGGGGTGATACATCAACCACAATTTGGAACTAATATTTAATCCCTACCCCTTTTCAATAGGTGACGTCATAGTAATTTCGCACCTTTGTGCGTCTCGCAATATAGAACAGAATAGAACTTGTTGGCTTCATTTTCTATAGAATACTAACATCATACATTCGATTACTGATTGATAATAGAATTAAGTTATAATCAATGAATTTTGACTGTCAGCATTGCTTAAATAATTAAGAATTGGTATATTGTTTTTCCGGCGAGAGAGCCAACTACCGTACGCCGGTGGTTCTACATAGACTGGGGTCTTCCGCCAGCAGCTAGTGTTGTCACTTAAATTATAAAAATTGTGACGCTGCAATATATTACGAAACCAAACCAAACTGATGCAACTTTCTAAGGTAGTAGCGACGGAATAGCAAACCAATAATTAAGCGGTCGCTCGAACCCCAAAGTTATGGCTAAATTAAGTAATCGGAAGTTTTCCGAACAAAACAGAGACAGATTTTAAAAAATAAATGCATAACATACACGAACCTCCAAAACATAAGACACGTTATTTTTATAATCCTTTGTTTAGTTGCGTCATGACATTGCAATATTTCTGTGAGGCTGTTGAAGGGCAATATTTGTATATATCGAAAGATAACTCTGCGCAACAGGATGCAACACGGAGAGTTGGTCTGGAATTCCTTCCCCTGGTAACAATGTGGGGCATACGTAATACATTACATATGGAAATGTTCTATGTCGCTGATCACGCGAACATTACTTTAGAAATTTATCTCAATGAATAAATAGAAGCCAATCGAGAATTAGTTCTTTTTGTGATCAGTTCTCTGGGCTAATAAATAATACAAATATGGAAAGTATATGGTAATTTCAGAAGATTTAACCTAGAGAGAAAGGAAGAGAGATATAAAGACGGGGAGAGAGAGAGAGCAGAGCGACAGAGAGAGAGAAAGAGAGAGAGAGGGAGAGATGAGGAGGGTGAGGGGGCAGAGAGAAAGAGAGAGAGGGAGAGAGAGAGGAGGGAGAGATGGGGAGAGGTAGAGAGATAGAAACATAGACAAATATAGTAAATGAGAGAGAGAAAGTGCGATACAGAGAGAGAGAGAGAGAGAGAGAGAGAGAGAGAGAGAGAGAGAGAGAGAGAGAGAGAGAAAGAGAAATAACAGAGAACTACGTGCCGTAAAATGATTAGGGATAGCAAGAGGAATAATTTACAAACTGTTTATTTATAAATTAATCGCTCTTGTTAAGACTGTACGCATTTTCACTTAACTTTTGTTTGTTATGACTAATTTTCAAGTTATATGTATATTGTGAATGTCAAAAACATTAAGAGAGCGTAAATTGTTTTCGATTTAGAGCATACTTGTGGATAAAATATAAACAAAATAATGATTTTCCGATATGTAGGCTTGATAGAGTCAAATTAGCTAAGTTTTACATTATAAATTGCTTCTCTTTTTTATATAATGTTATGTCATGTCATTGGGCTGTTCAATTATCTCGAGTTAATATTCAATTTGAAACGCTTTATTCCATACAGAAACGAAACATGTCTGCTTGATAGTTATCAGGATTTTTATGTTAGAATGTCTCTTATATAGTAGTCTATATAGGGCTAACTTTATAAGTTATTGGAGCAACATTTGACCTGATATTAAAGTCTTTTATCAACAATAATCTCATATAGAAATAAAACTGGTAAACATATGGATACAAGTTGCCTCAACCACTCAATTAGTTTTGCTGCTCTTAATGTTTTGCTATGCTGTTTAAATTAAATTTAAAAATTAAAACACTTTAATGTAAATACGTCAGTAGCATTTGTTATCAATGAAAATATTAATGACATCAACTATGTTTGAACTGGAATTTAATTTTTTTTTAATAAAAATGGCGTTAAAAGAGATCAAATGAAATTAAATATTCTCAATTTTTAACTTTTAATTTTGTTTAAGCGTATTAAGAAATCCCCATCTGTGTTTGTCTCTGTGCTCGTCCATCAGTCTCTTTCTCTCTCTCTCTCTCTCTCTCTCTCTCTCTCTCTCTCTCTCCCTCTCCCTCCCTCCCTCTCCCTCCCTCTCTCTCTCTCTCTCTCTCTCTCTCTCTCTCTCTCTCTCTCTCTCTCTCTCTCTCTCTCTCTCCCTCTCTCTCTATTTCTTTCATTATTTGCGTTTGCCTTACGTACTGCAACTTTCTTACACATTCGGATCACATCGGCTACTTTAACTTAAGAAAGAGAGATGAATAGATAGAGATAGATACATAAATAGAGAGAGGGAGAGAGAGAGAGAGAGAGAGAGAGAGAGAGAGAGAGAGAGAGAGAGAGAATGATCGACATTTAAAGGCGTTGTGTATAAGCTCGAAAAAGAAACATCACATAAAAACAGACAAAACTTTACCTATGTACAATTAAATATCGTAAACATTATGTTGCCGTGAAAGCAATCAATTTCGTTATTTCTGTCGCGTTATTCACGATTTCGAAATTACGAAATCTCGCGCAATCTCGCTCTGCGAGATTTGAGGTCAGGGGGGTTCCGTTTATGTGCTCGCATGTAAACATAGACCAGCTTACTTACTTTCAGTTCATCGACACACACAAAAAGAGGGACAAAGTGAATTAAAATCATACACCAAATCATCAGAATATATATTTATATGTTTTAAATGAATTGTACTCGCTTAGATAATTTTATTTTGCTACGGGACAGAACGATTTCTCTGGGCTGAAGGTTGTAACCATGAGAGATCTCGAGGTTCCACATGCAATTTTTACAAGATTCTTGACGATAAAAAGCTCAGACCCGCGTGGTTGACTAAATGGAGAAATGGATACTTTGTCATGTAGCATTTAGTTCCAAGCAAAATTCAAATTATCTTCCAAATTATGAAGACACCCCCACCCCACCGCCAAATCAAGGAAAACATTATTTAAAGTGCCAAGTATATTTTCCCATAGACCAGCAGTAAGAAATGCCTCAAGATGACAACCAAAAGAAAACATAATAACTATGCCTAATTAGCTAATTTCTTTTGATTAGCACCCTCCACCTCACCCAGCAGGCAAAATCCAACCAGAAAGCTCTCTTTTATTAAGGTTATTTTGATTTCAAATAAGTGAATTGTTTACATGAAACTCACTAATAAAAATTATGTTTGTTGTTGAAGAAGAAATTTTTGTTATATTTATATATTCCTTAAGTAATCTGATTTGTGGTTGACTAAAAAACTCCAGGGACACATACTAGTGAACATTGGAGCTGGAGTCTGTCTGCATGCAAAATTATGCAACACAAATAATGTTAATGTTTAATCACAAACATGTATTCTGTTTTGCAGTCTGGTACACTGGAAGACTGCACACAGCTCGACCTAATCTCCACTTGTTAGCTTAGATAAAGATAATACTGTAATTTCTGATAGTTAAAATGTTGTACTGCTTATAAATGCGGAACAGTTTGACTCGATTACTGTCTCACAACACAATGACAAAGTAAAAATAATCTTTTATTAGTGCCAATATTTTTTCTCTTGCATATTTCAAGATCAATCTACATAGAAAATAAAAGTTCAGTTATCACAATATATTAGGAAGGCTAAGGGATCTGGTAATTTTGCAGAATTATTGTTTCCTGCCAGCACAAATTTCGTTATTGTTTTTTGTTTATAAATAATTAGATTCAATATATATTTATTTACTGGAGGAGCAATTACATATATAAATCAAAATCAAAATGTTCACAATTAACTGATTCCACAACTTGTAATCTATTTCGACTGCATTTTACACGGATGAATTTCAAAACATCAACTTTATTCAAATCCTTTATCCATCATTCACTGTATGTGTTATGTCCATTAATGTCTGTAAAAAATGATCAATCTGAATACTTTGTGTTGTAGGGATTCCAGGTTGATTGGCTAGCCATTTTACTTTATGATTCCTCTCTCCTTTAATTGACAGGCCAATATGTCTTAGTACAGTATTCAGGACTCCATTTGTTATCTGCATGGTTTCCATGTATGACAGTGGAAGGCATATCTGTATAAATATAAAATGAAAATATATCATTAAATGTAAACAACAACTGTTAAACTGTCACTGTATGCAAACATTTTATGTCTGGTTGGGGTGACCAAACAATTCATTACTAATAATAACCCTTTACCCCATATGTATGGGTTTTATCGCGTATGTGATCAGTGTAGAACCCTATTAGCCGGAACATCCATTTGCTTTTGATCCATTAGGTTATTTTTGTACAAGATGCAACCAGTGTAGATCAAGATCAGACAGCACCAACGTGTCAGCAGATCTGGATCTACACCGGTCGCATAATGCAATAAAACATGTATATATGGAGTAAATGGGAAGCCTGGATAATATGAAATATATATGACTGCAAAGATCTACAAATTTCTTCACATTAGTGAATTTTTAAAAAAAAAAATCGAGCCTCTACTGTTGTCTTTTTCTACCGGGTTGGACCACAAGTTTACTGCTGGTTATAGTTTACTCGTTTATTTTCTTTAAGGATGGTTTGCTTTGACAACATTGTCAGCTTTGTATTACAGCTAACTTTCAGTAAGATGATAACACTTGTTTTCTAAGTCAATGTCTCGCCATTGCGAGAGTAAGAAATAAGTTCATAACATGCGTTTAATTCAAACAGTGTAATCGTCGTCAGGTCAGTCATGTCATTTTGGTTGCACCCAAATCGTGCGCAATTTACAAGCGAGTTCTTTTTTTAAAACGGATACAACACAACTACATACTAGTGAATTCTCTGCATCATCAGATCTCTTCCGTTTCTTAGGCATAACCCTTCTATTTCATGTGTATATTGTCGAAAAATTACGGGAAATGTTGTGTTTACATGTAGATTCAGCTGTCGTGTATGGCTCAGTATGCGCGCGCAACCCCTCTGACCTACTTTTTCCCAGACCTCGGTCTGGAATTTCGAAAAGGTCAATGGGGTGGTAACACTAAATACGGGCCGGAAGTAGAATGTATGACATGGACTTTTTCTCGTTAGTAACAGTCTGTTGCTATGTTTTGGCATTAAATTTCTTATTTTGAAGATAATCTTAATCTTTTGATGTCAAAAGGAAGCTGAAACCATGTTTAATTAAAAGAAAGCAAAAATCTTGAACACCTATGCACATAATGGACTGATCCACTTTTATTTGAAGTACATATGTCATTGAAATTTGGGGGGTAACCGACTAGCAATTTGGTGGTATGCATTCTACGAAGCAGAACCTTCATACAAGTTGCAAAAGTTGATTTATTTCTGGGTCTTTCTGATAGAAAATAAATAGCTCTTTTCACCTATATAGGGTTATGGAGGTCCATCATAACTTGGTCATGGTGCAATTTGCAATTTGTTTTCAACTTTTCGCGATTCACTATAGAATAGAGAACAAACTTTTTAGTGGCGTCTAACCTTATGCGTTAGACTAATAGGAAATATTACTCTCGGTCAAGGGAGACGACCCGAATTGCAATATTTTGACTTCAGTGTTATCTCCCTTTAGCGTTTAAAAAGAAAAATAACTCTATGGTCATTAAGCACCAAAAATGACTGCAAACTTCTTCACAACCATATTTCATTTTAGGGTGTTATATTTTCAAAAAGAAAGATGAAATATTTTATGCCTTTTTGATCGAAATTAGTAAAAATGGGTGTCGTTTTTTGCATACCTGTATACTTTTTCACGATATTTATATATGGACCTTTTTTCCAGCTAAAATCTAAATTTAAAAATATGGAACAACTTGCATCCAAGACACCATGTTGACATGCATGTGAATATTTTACGCATAATCAGTAAGACTGGATAAATAAATTAAAATTTAAAATGCTTTTAGAGGGTGTATCCGACAGTTGGCCTATATAAAAGGCATCTTACAAAATAATATGCATGTTTGGAGGAATCTGGACATGGATTCTACATAAACTTATACAATAATCTAAGCAAAAATGAGCATTGAATACTATCTCAATTGTTACACTGTTTAAGTCATGATCAAAATGGCTTTAAGTGAACATTCTGTCCAACGCTATCAATAATCACGATGGGGATTCCTGCTCAAATTAGATATCGACATCACAGTGAATTACCCGGATAATAATATAACGTGTTCTCAGTAATATAAGTATTCACGTGTTTAAAAATAGCTAATTGTGCATCGTAGCTCAGATAGGAAGAACAGGTTTGTAATGATGGGAAGAGTGTTATGATTTACATTTTATTTAGATAGTTTGATAGTTTATTTATTTTGCAAAAGGCAATATTGCCCATGTGCATAAATATATATTCATACAATAAGAAATATAAACATGAATATGTCGAAACAATGTAAACAAAAATCAACTTTTAGATGTTCGACATTAATAAACAGTATTTCTCGGAATCATTTTTTATGTAACAAGAATTTATTTGGATATTTGCAAGAACAAAGTAGGTCCAACATGTCGAAAACTACCTATAATGCACTGTATGATAATTATACATTAAAATAGATATTTTGAAGATTTTTTCCACAGAAATGAGAATTCTCAATCCTGAAGTGCATGCGTTTTGATAAGTCAAGAAATAACTATATTAAGTACCAAACAGTGTCTGCTTGTTAATTATTCGAGTTTTAAGTGATAACGGTCTTATATAGTATATACATGTTTAACTTTAATAGTTTTTGGAGAAACATTTGACTTGAGATTATATTCATTTATAAACAATTATGTCATATTTAAGTAAAAAAAAACCCTGAAAAGTATATTGACATTTTTTTTATTAAAAACATTCCAAACACACCGAACACTCATTTATTGCTGATGTTTATGTTTTGCTAAACAGTTTTATATTTTAAATGAAAGCACTCTAATGTCTCTCTATCAACAGCATGTATTATCATTGGTAAGAGGTTCATTATTAGTTACTAAAGCACCCCAAACAACAATATCTCAACAGGAGTTAGAATTAAATCGAAATGACGTATTAGAAGATCAAACGGCTTTAAGCCTTCTTTTTAAGCTATCCCGTTTTGTAAAAAGTATTAACCAATCCACATATGTGTTTATCTCTGTGTTCGTCCGTTCGCCCCTTTCTGTCATTCTTTACGTCTTACATTATATGCGTTTGCCTGACGTACTGTCATACTCTTACGATTGCAGATCACCTCGGCCATTTTAATTTCAGAGTGAGAGAAAGAGAGAGTGGGGGAGAGAGGGAGACGTGGAGAGAGACACACACATATTTGAAGACGCTGTGTGTAAGCATGACAAAAAGAACAATTTATAATTGACTGTCGTTAACCATTTATGAATGTAACAACAAAGGTTTGACTTACAAGAAATACTGACCTTACCTATTATACAGAGCTTTTATATTACTAGTGCGGGTCAAGGGAGTCAACCCAAATTGCAATATTCTGACTTTAAAGTTATCTCCCTTTTACGTTTTGAAAGTAAAATAACTGTACGTTCATTAAGCACCAATAATGGCTTCAAACTCCTTCAAAACTTTGTTTCCTTAAAGGGTGTTATATTTACAAAAAATAAAAATAAAATTTTGTATGCCTTTTTGATTGAAATTAGTAAAAATGGGGATCCTTTTTGCATACCAATATAATTTTTCCACGATGTTTATCCACCGACCATTTTCCTGCTAAAATCTTAATTTAAAAATATGAAACAACTTGCATTCAAGACACCATGTTAATATGCATGTGAATATTTTATGTATAATCGATAAGACTGGATAAATAAATTACCATTTAAAAGGCTATTAGAGATGGTATCCGACAGTTCACCTGTATAAAATACATGACAGTTCGCCTATATAAAATACATCTAACATTATATTATGCATTTTTGGGGGAATCTGGGCATAAGTTCTTCATAAACTTATACTGTAATCTAAGCAAAAACGATTTTGAATACTATCTCATTTGTTACACAGTATAAGTCATGATCAAAATGGCTCTTCTGAAAATGACACTTAAAGGTTAGACGCTCCTTAATAAATTTGTCTATATTTTAAGTAAATCATAAGAAAGCTGAAAACAACTTGCACAATGGCCCAGTTATGGTTGACAATCACCCCCCCCTACCCCCCCCCCCCCCCCCCCCCTTTTAACCATCCAAACGTTAAAAGAGCTGTTATTGTATCTCAGAAAGATGCAGAAAATAATTAAACTTTTGCATCTTGTGTGAAGGTGCTGCTTTGTAGAATGCACACACAGTCATATTGCCAGTCGATGACCCACAAATTTCAATGAAATATTACTTCCGGTAAAAACAGGATCAGTCCATTATTGTGATAGGTGTTCAAGAGTTTTGCATTATTTTAATTCTACATGGTTTTAGCTTCTACATTACATTAGCTTTTAAATTATTGCATACGCAATTAAGAGATATACTTATAGGGCTGAAATATATACATTCTTACTTTTTGCATAAGTCAAAGTGCTTAAAGTTTAACCTACACAGGGCTCCCTTGCGAAACGCGTGTTTCATATACCTGCTGTTAAAAACTGTTAAAACCACAGCTTGCTATATAGTGAGATTTTCCGATATAATGCTAGCGCCATGTCTAAGGGATCGTGTTGTCAATTGTACGGAATCTTTGCTCCTTTTTTCACACCAGGAAAGTCACTAATTCTCCCCTCTGTATGTAAAAGAAACACGTTTAAATGACATTATTATTGTTATATTGTCACTAGTTACTTGGTTTTACCGTGCCGCCTCTTATTCTTAAATATTCTTATATTTTTCGGCAAAGATCACCTCATCTTTAAACATACCTGGTATACGACTAGTCTGGTTCCCAGCGTACTATCCTACGCAATAGTACGTCTGGCTGATGCTAACAATGGCGGCCTCCGCTGTATTGGAAAATAACACGGTAATGTTTGGTGTTATAACCTTTGCAAGTGTGCCAAGAAGTTAAGACTCTATAATTAAGTATTGTAAAGACATTATTGTAAAAACATCGACACTATTCTACTAACAAATTTCTAGAAACAGGTAATGTACCATTTAAAATTACTTATTGTAATCGCTTATATGAACTGAGTTATGATCATAATAAAAACATCTTTCGAATGGCACAGCGATAAATTATAACTCGTGCTTTGCTAAATGTGTCTGTAAACTTACAGTGGCGGTCGCCATTTTCAGCCTGTGCCTGACCCGATAACGTAGTGAAAGGGGAAGGAACTCCAGACTAGGTATACGACACACCAGGAGGAACTCACTAACAGATAACACTGTATACTTGAATATCTAAACCATACATGAATGTAAAAAACAATGGTTTAACTGGCCCGGGACCCAGGCGTACACATCTAACCACGCCTAGCTACGCCTCTAAATATCACGCTGCACTTATCATCGTCGATGTACATCTTTAGTACGTTTTTGTGTTAATATTATATATTCTCTACCAAGATCCGACAGAACGGTCGACACTGTCAGATACTAACATGCACGGTATTTAAATTTATAAAGATTTAAAATATGTAACAGTAACATATAACTTCTTGGCCGCATTTAATACTATTCAACGCTATTCTGGGTGGGGGTGTGGGTGAGATTTGTGAGCGTTAGGGTTAAAAAACAATATGTATGTTTCATAATGATGCTTTCATGAATATATTGTGGAGCATATATAATGGTATTTTTGATACTTTCACCTTTTTCATCTGTTAAAAATATCATATCATAAATATATTTTATGAATTCAAAACAATTTAGTTAGCCTGTTTTGTTTTTTTTATTTTTGCTTTTCTTGTGGTTTCAAAATGTGGTAAAACACCCTTATATTTACACCCACACTCTCCTAAACTCCCACACTCTCACCCTCTCACACTCAACCTCTCTTAAACTCACACACTCTCGACCTCACCATCTCACCCTCACCCTCTCAGCCATAACCACACTCTCACCCCCTCACCCCTACCCTCTCACCCCACACTCTCACCCTCACTCTAACCTTAACTCTCCCTCACATCCACACACCGTGGCCGTGAAAGTGGATGTGGGTGTGAAAGCTGGCGTGGGTGTGAAAGTTGGTGGGAGTCGTAAAATGTTGGTGTGGTGTGGCCGTGAAAGTGGGTGAGTGTGAAAGTTGGTGGGAGTCGGCAAGTGTTGGTGTGGTGTGGCCGTGAAAGTGGATGTGGGTGTGAAAGTTGGTGGGAGTCGGCAAGTGTTGGTGTGGTGTGGCCGTGAAAGTGGGTGAGTGTGAAAGTTGGTTGGAGTCGTAAAGTGTTGGTGTGGTGTGGCCGTGAAAGTGAATGTGGGTGTGAAAGTGGGTGAGTGTGAAAGTTGGTGGGAGTCGGCAAGTGTTGGTGTGGTGTGGCCGTGAAAGTGGATGTGGGTGTGAAAGTGGGTGAGTGTGAAAGTTAATGGGAGTCGTAAAGTGTTGGTGTGGTGTGGCCGTGAAAGTGGGTGTGGGTGTGAAAGTGGGTGAGTGTGAAAGTTGGTGGGAGTCGGCAAGTGTTGGTGTGGTGTGGCCGTGAAAGTGGGTGAGTGTGAAAGTTGGTGGGAGTCGTAAAGTGTTGGTGTGGTGTGGCCGTGAAAGTGGGTAAGTGTGAAAGTTGGTGGGAGTCAGCAAGTGTTGGTGTGGTGTGGCCGTGAAAGTGGGTAAGTGTGAAAGTTGGTGGGAGTCGGCAAGTGTTGGTGTGGTGTGGCCGTGAAAGTGGGTGAGTGTGAAAGTTGGTGGGAGTCGTAAAGTGTTGGTGTGGTGTGGCCGTGAAAGTGGATGTGGGTGTGAAAGTGGATGTGGGTGTGAAAGTTGGTGGGAGTCGGCAAGTGTTGCTATGGTGTGGCCGTGAAAGTGGGTGAGTGTGAAAGTTGGTGGGAGTCGGCCAGTGTTGGTGTGGTGTGGCCGTGAAAGTGGATGTGGGTGTGAAAGTTGGTGTGGGTGTGAAAGTTGGCGTGGGTGTGAAAGTTGGTGGGAGTCGGCAAGTGTTGCTGTGGTGTGGCCGTGAAAGTGGGTGAGTGTGAAAGTTGGTGGGACTCGTAAAGTGTTGCTATGGTGTGGCCGTGAAAGTGGGTCTGAGTGTGAAAGTTGGGTCTAAGAATTAAAGTTTGCATTATTGCAGCATGCCAAGATACTGAAAATGGAAAGTAAAATGGCTCTCTAGACTCTTATATACCCTTTTTACCCTTTATAAGTGTGATTCGCCTGATGACAAGATAGCATGACTGGGTGTTATATAATGTGTTAGGAGTTCATGGTATACTTTTACAGTTAAGGCATCAATATATCTGCATTAAGTCATGGACAGCTCTTAATAAATACAAGAGTATTAGTGAGATAATTTTTAAAAGGTAAGCAAACACTAAAACAAGTGTTTTCCACTACAGGTAATTGGCATGACAACTATAATATGAACGTGTTTCTTTTTATTTCAGGGCACTCCTAAGTTTGGTGATGCTTGGTCACAAAATCAATAGGTAAAACTTTTGTTTTTATTTTTAAATTACAAAATTTGTAGAAACAGAAATACAAAAAGATGTTTGTTTTTTATTTATTTTTTCATATGTACAGCGCAATGACTTGCTTGGGTTACTGTAGTGACATCTAGCTATCAATGGAGAAGGCAAATGAAAAAACTGATAGAACTTCTAAGGTGTTGTAGGTCTGCTTTAAGACCTTCTCATATGCAAGTTATTGTGTGACTGGTTTCAAACCCATGAAGTGAGGGGAGTCTGATTTTATATGAGTCCTGTTTTATGTATCTACAGGCATCCCTTTAATTGGCAGTGACCCTTTCATATTACCAATATGAAATTATTTGGCCCTAGATATTGCCAAAATGAACTAATTGGGCCTTTTTACAGACATGAAGTTATCGGGCCTTTAATATTACCGACATAAACTTATTGAGCGTTACACCTCACCAGCATAAAGTTATTCTGATTTACAAACAAGCGGCGTGAAGTTATTGGGACATATATTTCCAGCATGAACTTATTTGTAATTATATGTTACATGAAGTTATTTTGTGTGATTTATCACAGATATGAAGCTTTGGGGCTTTATATATCACCAACATAAGATTTTGAGCATTATATGTTACTGACGCGAAGGTATAGGGCCTTATTTGTTACTGACATGAAGTTGTTGAGCCATATATGTTACCAACATAAGCTTATGGGGCCTTATTTATCGCAGGCTTTAGATTATTGGGCCTGGATATATAGTCAGAAGTTATTGGACAGAAATAAAATTATTGGTTGTTATTACATGTATAACCAACATGAATTTATTGGACTTTATTAATTACCATCATGAACTGAGTGGACCTTATTTATTACTAACATGAACCGATTGGGCCTTATTTATTACTGACATGAACTGATTGGGCCTTATTTATTACTGACATGAACTGATTGGGCCTTATTTATTACTGACATGAACTGATTGGGCCTTATTTATTACTGACATGAACTGATTGGACCATATTTATTACTGACATGAACTGATTGGGCCTTATTTATTACTGACATGAACTGATTTGGCCTTATTTATTACTGACATGAACTGATTGGACCTTATTTATTACTGACATGAACTGATTGGGCCTTATTTATTACTGACATGAACTGATTGGACCTTATTTATTACTGACATGAACTGATTGGGATTTATTTATTACTGACATGAACTGATTGGGCCTTATTTATTATTGACATGAACTGATTGGGCCTTATTTATTATTGACATGAACTGATTGGCCTTATTTATTACTGACATGAACTGATTGGACCTTATTTATTATTGACATAAACTGATTGAACCTTATTTATTATTGTCATGAACTGATTGGGCCTTATTTGTTACTGACATGAACTGATTGGGCCTTACTTATTACTGACATGAACTGATTGGGCCTTATTTATTACTGACATGAACTGATTGGGCCTTATTAATTACTAGTCAAGTCAAGTCAAAACGTTTATTGACACAAGCCATAGAGGCCATTGCCAAGTCTACGGATACTGTAGATGGCGGTGTACAAAACATGTTAATACATATTAATAAATTACAGGTTATACATCAACAACAATATATATTATAGAAAAGTGTGAATAACATGGTTATGTACATACTACATTACAGTAATTATACATGCATATAAAAGGAAATTCACCGGCGTGTGAAAAGTATGCATCACCAATTATAACATGTGGATTTGTTTACAAACATTAGTGAAGGATGGATTTCTGGTAAAGAGATTAAACCTTTTATTCAGCAAGATGATATTTTCTCGATAGAATAGATGAGGTATGTTACTTTTTTATTGTTCATATAATTAGTAATGCTTATATATATATTTGCGCAATTTACCAAGTTCGTGACTATACAAATGTACCATATGGCATATACGTAACTAACAGTTACAAATGCAATTTCAATGCTGTTATATTACGTTACATACGTATACTATTGTTTATATATAATATAATAACAATATAAAGATATTGCACCAAGTCATTTTTATGAATGTACCACAATTCAGCATTAGGTGTACAAAGGTGTACATGAACATTACACAGTACTAGTATAGGTATAAATGTTCAGTTTAATTGCCCTTGTGGCTAAAATAAGCATGTTAACAAGTAGAACTGAATGGGCCTTATTTATTACTGACATGAACTGATTGGGCCTTATTTGTTACTGACATGAAGTTATTAGGCCTTATTTATAACTAACATGAACTGATTGGACCTTATTTGTTATTGACATGAACTGATTGGACCTTATTTATTACTGACATGAACTGATTGGGCCTTATTTATTACTGACATGAACTGATTGGGCCTTATTTATTACTGACATGAGCTGATTGTACCTTATTTATTACTGACAGGAACTGATTGGGCCTTATTTATAACTGACATGAGCTGATTTTACCTTATTTATTACTGACATGAACTGATTGGGCCTTATTTATTACTGACATAAACTGATTGGGCTTATTTATTACTGACATGAGCTGATTGTACCTTATTTATTACTGACATGAGCTGATTGGGCCTGATATACTGACAACATGAAGTTGCGGGGCCTTTTATATTACTGACATGAAGTTATTGGCCTTATATATGTTACCAATATGAACCTATTATGCCTTATTTATTACCAACATGAGCTAACCGGGCCTAATATATCTTGCAGACACAAAGTTATTGGACCTTGTATATTAGTGACATCAACCTATTAGGCGTAATGTATCACCGGCATAAGCTTATGGGCCGTATATGTATCGACATGAAGTTGTTGAGCCTTATATATTACTAACATGAAATTATTCGGCATTATTTAGTACCAAATTGAAATTATTTGACCTTATATTATTCCTGACATGAACTACTTGGGCTTTATAAATTGCCAGCATGAACTTATTGGGCCTTTAACATTACCAACATGTTATTGGGCCTTATATAATACTGGCAGAAACTTGAAGCATTGTATATTACTGGTGTTAACTTATTGGGCCCTATGTATTATATATATTATTATATAATTATTTGGTTTTACATGTTTTCGACTTGAAGTTTTTTGGCCTTATATATTAATGACATGAAGTTTTGGGGCCTTATATATTAATGACATGAAGTTTTTGGGCCTTATATATTAATGACATGAAGTTTTTGGGCCTTATATATTACTGACATGAAGTTATTGGGCTTTATATATTAATGATATGAAGTTATTGGTCCTTATATATTAATGATATGAAGCTATTGGGCCTTATATTTTACCGA
The DNA here is from genome assembly GCA_007844125.1 of Sinonovacula constricta. Lineage (NCBI taxonomy): Eukaryota > Metazoa > Mollusca > Bivalvia > Cardiida > Solecurtidae > Sinonovacula > Sinonovacula constricta. Next base: position 32,201,319 of record CM017572.1, read on the forward strand.
CATATTTATTGGGCCTTATATATTACAGACATGAACTGATTAAGCCTTATATCTTACCAACATGTAATTGGGCCATTAATATTACCAAAATGAATTTATTGGGCCTTCTACTTACCGACATGAGCTTATTGAGCAATATATAGTACCATTATAAAGTTATTGGAACTTAGATACAAGTAGAGTGACATTATTGGACCATATATATACCGACATGAAGTTATTGGGCCATATATATTGCTGACATGAAGTTATTGGACCTTATATATTGCTGACATGATGTTATTGGACCCTATATATTACCGACATGAAGTTATTTGGCCATATATATTGCTGACATGAAGTTATTGGACCTTATATATTGCTGACATGAAGTTATTGGGCCATATATATTGCTGACATGAAGTTATTGGACCTTATATATTGCTGACATGAAGTGATTGGGTATTATTTATTACTGACATGAACTGATTGGCCTTATTTATTAACGACATGAACTGATTGGACCTTATTTATTACTGACATGAACTGATTGGGCCCTATTTATTACTGACACGAACTGATTGGGCCTTATTTATTACTGACATGAACTGATTGGGCTTTATTTATTACTGACATGAACTGATTGGGCCTTATTTATTACTGACATGAACTGATTGGGCTTTATTTATTACTGACATGAACTTATTGGGCCTTATTTATTACTGACATGATCTTATTGGGCCTTATTTATTACTGACATGAACTGATTGGGCTTTATTACTGACATGATCTTATTGGGCCTTATTTATTACTGACATGAACTGATTGGGCTTTATTTATTACTGACATGAACTGATTGGGCCTTATTTATTACTGACATGAACTGATTGGGCTTTATTTATTACTGACATGAACTTATTGGGCCTTATTCATTACTGACATGAACTAATTGGGCCTTATTTATTACTGACATGAACTGATTGGGCTTTATCTATTACTGACATGAATTGATTGGGCCTTATTTATTACTGACATGAACTGATTGGACCTTATTTATTTCTGACATGAACTGATTGGGCCTTATTTATTACTGACATAAACTGATTGGGCCTTATTTATTACTGACTAGAACCGATTGGACCTTATTTATTACTGACATTAACTGGTTGGGCCTTATTTATTACTGACATGAACTGATTGGGTATTATTTATTACTGACATGAACTGATTGGGCCTTATTTATTACTGACATGAACTGATTGGACCTTATTTATTACTGACATGAACTGATTGGACCTTACTTATTACTGACATGAACTAATTGGGCCTTATTTATTACTGACATTAACTGATTTGGCTTTATTTGTTACTGACATGAATTGATTGGGCCTTATTTATTTCTGACATGAACTGATTGGGCCTTATTTATTACTGACATAAACTGATTGGGCCTTATTTATTACTGACTAGAACCGATTGGACCTTATTTATTACTGACATTAACTGGTTGGGCCTTATTTATTACTGACATGAACTGATTGGGTATTATTTATTACTGACATGAACTGATTGGGCCTTATTTATTACTGACATGAACTGATTGGACCTTATTTATTACTGACATGAACTGATTGGGCCTTATTTATTACTGACACGAACTGATTGGGCTTTCTTTATTACTGACATGAATTGATTGGGCCTTATTTATTACTGACATGAACTGATTGGGCCTTATTTTTTACAGACATGAACTGATTGGGCCTTATTTATTACTGACATGAATTGATTGGGCCTTATTTATTACAGACATGAACTGATTGGGCCTTATTTATTACTGACATGAACTGATTGGGCCTGATATACTGACAACATGAAGTTGCGGGGCCTTTTATATTATTGACATGAAGTTATTGGCCTTAAATATGTTACCAATATGAACCTATTATGCCTTATTTCTTACCAACATGAGCTAACCGGGCCTAATATATCTTGCAGATACAAAGTTATTGGACCTTGTATATTAGTGACATCAAGCTATTAGGCATAATGTATCACCGGCATAAGCTTATTGGGCCGTATATGTATCGACATGAAGTTGTTGAGCCTTATATATTACCAACATGAAGTTATTCGGCATTATTTAGTACCAAATTGAAATTATTTGACCTTATATATTCCCGACATGAACTACTTGGGCCTTATAAACTGCCAGCATGAACTTATTGGGCCTTTAACATTACCAACATGTTATTGGGCCTTATATAATACTGGCAGAAACTTGGAGCATTGTATATTACTGGCATGAACTTATTGGGCCCTATGTATTATATATATTATTATATATTTTATTTGGTTTTACATGTTTTCGACATGTCATGTTGTTGGGTCTCATATAGTACCAAAATGAAATTATTTTGCCTTATATATTCCCGACATGAACTACTTGGAACATATATACTAGCGGCATGATCTTTCATATTTTATATTTCCACCATTCTTTTGAAGGCTTTATATATCACTGGCAGAAACCTTCAGGGCTTGTATATTACTGACATAAAGTTATTGGCCTTATATGTTATCGTCTTGAAGTTATTGGGCCTAAACATGAACTCATATATAAACTGCATGAAGTTACTGGGCTTTTTATATTACTGACATGAAGTTACTGGCCTTACGTATTACCAATATGAACTTATTTGGCCTTATTTATTACTGACTACAGACATCAGGTTATTTGGTCATATAAATTATGAACATGATGTTATAGGGCCTTATATATTACCGATATGATCTAATTGGGCCTTATTTATGACCAACATGAGCTAATTGGGTCTTATATATTACATGCCAGGAGTTTACGGCATGCTATCCACAGTGAATTCAGCCATAGACCTGCCTTCATTGTGTATAGCATGCCGTAAACACCTGGCATGATACCACACCCAGTCACATTATCCTGACATCAGGCCAACCAGTCGTGGAACCATCCTTATATTTGCCTGAGCATTAGCAAGGGAGCTGTACCACTACCATTTTCAACGACTTCAGAATGTCGCGGCCCGGGTTTGAACCCGGGGCCTCCCATACCTAGAGCCGACACTCTACCGATTGCCTACCAGGTCCGGTGTATCACGATGTATATTATAATTAGTTTTCCACTTAACCTACGAAATCTCTTATTTCTACCTAAGAAACTAGCAATTATAGTCTTTTGTGCAATTAGCAACATCAAAAACCTGTGACATACTTACAATATTATAATTAATGTAACAATAAACTATGACTCTATATAAAACAATCATTGAATGGATGGGTGCTCTGCAGAGCCTCAATTTAATGACATTAGGTTAAATGAAGTTGACAGGCAAGCAATTAGACAGGTCCACACCAGAATCGAACTGATAATTCAGTTAAGAATCACACCCGCATGGACCAAACGCCTTCACTACCAGTCGACTACAAACTTATATTTGTTTATAAATCTATAGAATCATGTTTTGTTCTAATTAAATGATTTAATTAGAAAACATAAATTTGGGTATTTAAAGATAAGATATAGCTTAGCATTAATTGGGTGAAGTTACTCTCCCCCTTGTGTCTTGTCCGTCTGTATCAGCTCCTGGCCGTGGACTCTCTGGTGGTCAGAGAGTCTTGGACTTGGACGGGGGCGGGGGGGGGGGGACTTGGGGGGACTTGTCACCAAAGATCCCCTTTGATAATTAAGTGCACATGCATATAATAATGTGGATATGGGGGTGTCACGCTCACCCGGTATTCATGTAACTGAAAACTTCACATTTTTTATTGTATTTGTGATTCATCATTAATTATTTTTATTTATCACAGCCAGGGAGACCCAGTTAATTCACTGGGGCGCCCATCCTATTCGATTCTCGGCAGACTGATCGCAGGCTAATTCCCCAATAAACCTTCCCATGCGGCAGCATCGTGTCTACCACAACAATGCACAATCATAACATCTCGAGCGTTTACTAATGCCTATTTCTCAACTACGAATAATTCGCTTACAAAAACACCAACCGATGTATCCCCTGTTTTTGTGAGATAACAATTACATAATTACACAACTAAAGGTCAATCAAAAACCCTAAAACCGGGGAGAATACTTGACCCGAATGACATATTTAATTAATTTACTGATATTCAACCGGAAATATAAAGTCCTACACTTTCATTAATAATAATATCCAAAATTCCAGAAAGTATTTTACAGCCTACTTCCGGGAGGAAACTCATTTGCTTTGTCTCACACCGGTATTTTTTTTACATCTCCCTCCAGTGGTATGCACATAAATACCGCATTCATACAGATCCACGTCTGTGCAAATATAATGTTAACCCACAACATCAATTTCGTTTTCTGTTTATACTCATAAAATACATAGGGTATGTAGACTAGGGCCCATGTTAATATAGTATTAATGCTCTCTGCTCGTATTTATATATATGTGGTCGGACTTTAAAAGCATTGAAAATGTTACCCAGGCCGACCCCACCCCTCCTCCCCCACACCGCCCCCGCAAGAAAATGCTGGGAGATCACAGCTGGATACATGTTTATTGTATAATACACAGAGATGTCATGGGTGAAGAGGTCGTAAAACAATAAGTCACAGCTGGACACATGATTATTGTATAATACACAGAGATGTCATGGGTGAAAGGTCGTAAAACAATAAGTCACAGCTGGACACAAGATTATTGTATAATACATAGAGATGTCATGGGTGAAGAGGTCGTAAAACAATAAGTCACAGCTGGACACATGATTATTGTATAATACACAGAGATGTCATGGGTGAAGAGGTCGTAAAACAATAAGTCACAGCTGGACACATGATTATTGTATAATACACAGAGATGTCATGGGTGAAGAGGTCGTAAAACAATAAGTCACAGCTGGACACATGATTATTGTATAATACATAGAGATGTCATGGGTGAAGAGGTCGTAAAACAATAAGTCACAGCTGGACACATGATTATTGTATAATACACAGAGATGTCATGGGTGAAGAGGTCGTAAAACAATAAGTCACAGCTGGACACATGATTATTGTATAATACACAGAGATGTCATGGGTGAAGAGGTCGTAAAACAATAAGTCACAGCTGGACACATGATATATTTATAATACATAGAGATGTCATGGGTGAAGAGGTCGTAAAACAATAAGTCACAGCTGGAAACATGATTATTGTATAATACACAGAGATGTCATGGGTGAAGTGGTCGTAAAACAACAAGTCACAGCTGGACACATGATTATTGTATAATACACAGAGATGTCATGGGTGAAGTGGTCGTAAAACAATAAGTCACAGCTGGACACATGATTAGTGTATTATACACAGAGATGTCATGGGTGAAGAGGTCGTAAAACAATAAGTCACAGCTGGACACATGATTATTGTATAATACACAGAGATGTCATGGGTGAAGAGGTCGTAAAACAATAAGTCACAGCTGGACACATGATTATTGTATAATACATAGAGATGTCATGGGTGAAGAGGTCGTAAAACAATAAGTCACAGCTGGACACATGATTAGTGTATTATACACAGAGATGTCATGGGTGAAGAGGTCGTAAAACAATAAGTCACACTTGATGAACACGGGCTTTCTGAACTGCCATTGGTCAATAACGCTCTTATCTTCTCCGCTTTCCTGGTACCACTGCAGCCTGAGGCTGCAAGACCTACAACTCCCCCCCCCCCCCCCCCCCCCCCCCCCCCCTTCGCTTTCTTCCCCCAACCCATAAATCTCCCACTGAGATTACTGTGTGAAGGACACATTTCAATTTTCAATGCCTTTAAAGACGTTTTTTCAGATGCGTAATTAATCAGTACGTATATCTTGATCATATTCGTGTAAGACACCCAAATGTACTCAAGAACAGTGGGGTAGGTGGCGGGGATAGCTGTTTATGTGAAAAATATTTTACAACAAAAATATTTATATCACAGATATTCAACTATTTTGACGATTGTATTTTTTAAATGTCAAAAGCAAATTTTGTTCTATAACACCTGAAATTGTTCATAGCATAGCATATGTGTCACCTGAGGGCCCCTCGATATACGAAAATTGGGATAATAAGAATGGCATAAGTACTGCTGAACATAACTTAGGAACTATTTTTAACGCATTTGCCGATTGTAGCTGATACAGGTGATTTTAATGCAAGAACTTCTCACATGTTAGACTATATACATGTACCTGATGATACGGTTAATTATGTTTTCGATACAGAAGTAGAGTATGACTCCAGACAAGTTTAAATAAAAGAAGAAAAAGTAAAGATTATAGACACAAAGCTTTGTGATCTATGTTGTTTGCATGATCTTCATTAAACGGTCATTTCTCAAGGGACTAACTGGGAAATTTTGCGTGCCTTTCCACCCAAGGCACAAGTGTTGTACATTACCATATTGGGCCAGCATTGTTGTTTGGCCATATGTTGGATTTTTAAAATTGATTTACGCACAGAACTGACCATTGACTTCTGCGCCTCTTTACTGTATAAATTACATAAACCACGTTCCTAAAGTCTGACAGCTCCCGTCACGACTGATTTAGTTATTTTTCTTTAGGGATATATTTTTCTAACATGATATATGATCTTTTACTCTTAACTAAACTTAATCGCTTCTTTATCTTTTCCAGGTTACCACGCCCGTCTAAAGAAGGAGGTCATTGGAGTTTCGCTGGACCTGCACCGCATAATCCCTTTCCTGAGGAACGAGCGTTGAACAGGATGGCAGTGGTGACGGGGTCCTTGACATGATGGATCTGTTCCGAGTTCCCTTCAGCGGATCCTTGCCATTCTGGCTTTGTGCTCTGTGGGACAAACTGGATTCCAAACAGCTGAAAGTGTTTCCCTTTTTGTACAATATCGGAAGGGCGTACAATGGTTCGCGTTTAAATTGGACATCAGTACCACAAAACAGCTATAAGTGTTTAATGTTTACTTAAAAATCAACCAAAGATTCAGATGTAAAAAGTGACCTTCTTGCCTATCATATTAGCTCGCGAAAATAAAGTGTTAAAACCCAAGTTATAATAGATAGTTTCCACGTGTTGTCATAGGCACTGATAAGACAGTTTAAGGCAGCCATCTTTGAAGGCAGAAGCTAATGCAGGTCGAAATCGGGAAATATGTGCAGTATTAAACTCACCAGTGTGTTTTTATTTTTTACAGTCTGTTTTACTGAAATTTAAATCAAATTTAACAGCTTTTATGAAGTATTTTAAATATCACAACTACATTTTGATAGTTTAAAAGGTAAAAAATATACAATCAAAAAGATACACAGTTATATTTTGTTTAAGGATGAGCCAATAATTTTATTTTATTATGAGTATTAATTCTTTGTGCAATTGTCAATTTTAGAAGTATTTTATTCTAAAAATATGAATTGTTAGAGCTTTCCAATGGTGTATAGCTTTTAATTCTTTGACCACAAATGAAAAAATTACAAGAAAATAAAATTTACGCTTCTATACAATTCATCTGAAAATCCATTGAAGTTACCATCAAAGATGGCTGCTAAGATAAGGGATCTTCACTGAAGTGGGAACTATCTATTATAATATTATAACATACTGTAGGACAGTACAAATTGTGGGGGAAAATCACTCTTAAATCTTTATGTTTATTTTTTCCCAATCTTACATTAACACAATAGTGACATCTGCTAAAAATATATCGACTTCAGAGCGGATTACTCGATATGCGATATAACGTGGTCGACAAAGTACTGTTCACACAGCTCTAAGGCATCAATGAACATAGTCTTTCTGGACCGTCATCATCATGATCATCATAACTGATTTATTTAAGGGTCAGCACATGCATCATAGTTTTATTGTGACACCGTCATGTTGCCCAGGCAAGACTTAAAATGTTTTAATCAAAGTGCCGAAAGTGGGCTCCTATGAGGTATCCAATTTTGGTTACCTACTTAAAGAGCGTGAAAATGAATAGTTTATTTTTGTCCTAAAATAAGGTGAATATGAACGTATGTGACTTTTACTACCTATCTTTAACCAATGATTAACAGTATTGTTATCAAGCAATGGACTCCTATGACCCCTAAAGTGGGGTATTTAACTTAATGTTGGATATGGATCTTAAGTGACTTCTTACATTTGAAGAAACGAAAGGTGAGTTGGAAGAGGTCTGCCTATGACCATGTCCTTTTTACTTTTGAGAGAAATGTATTTTTAAAGAAGAGGTGCCCTATGCCTATTTTTCCTTAACTCTGTCTAGAGGCCCGACTACCCCTATATTCACCTTATTATACATATCGTATATATAAGGAGAAAGTCCTCGGCTTATGACAGGAAAGAGAGTACACTTTTCGTGCTGAAAGGAACAGAAATTTAGCAAACACATGCATTGAAATAGATAGAATATTTACATTTTATTAAGGTTTTACTCTATGCTGGAAAAGAAAACATGGCTTAGTACAGTACATTTGATGTACATACATTTAGTGTTGTTGTTGTTTTTCCAGTGCTACTATCTCATTTTATTGATAGTATTACAAGGATGCAGAATATATTAAAATTTCTGTTCAATTCTGCGTTTTTCTATATTTAATCGGGTTCTAACAATTTTGTGGTAGTATCGCTTTAAAGTAGTTGACAATTTTTTCGCCCGCGAAATTTGAAATCAGCCAATGCGATTGCGCGGTAGGATTATTTTAAAGTTGTACTAGTGTTGCGATTATTTTATGTTAAAATTTGGTGTTAAAAGTTGTATAAAATTTAGCTTTTAGAAGAGAATTCAATGGGATATGATCTCATTATATGTTATTTAAATGTTTTTAATAAAATCTATTTCTTCTCGTATAAAAATATGGCTTTTTAAAATTTAACCTACTTGGTCTTCGGGCTGAAAGAGCGGAGTGGTTCTGTCGATATTTGGTATACCTAAATTCACTAGTAGATTTGTTCCCTAGTTTTGTTCTTGCATTTGTGTGCTGCCCGCACATAAAATATCACGTGGCTAAAAGATTCAATTCTATTGCAATGTGTGCAGTTGCTTGATCTAATTTAATTCTCCGCCCCTTAATTGCTAGGTCCTATCCGCAATCTTGTGTATATTTTATTATAGACTATATCACTATGGTGGATCTTTATTTTGGTATTTCTGCTGAACCCTTTTTAGATAACAATGAGTTATTTGGTTATTGGAAAGAAAAAATATAAATACAAAAACTATCGGATACCGCATTTAAACCGGTTCTTATAATGTTGTTTTCTTTAGATATAACTGATTAATATATGTTGTTAATTAAAAAATCCTAACCAACGCCGCATATTGTTGTTTTTTTTTTTTGTTTTTAGATAGTTCTTGGTTGTGTTATCATTTGGACCATTGTCGAACCTATCTTATGTAAAAAACGTTTGAAAAATACTAGCAACTGTTAATTAAAGTAGTAGTCTATATCGTTAATTGATTAATCGGATCGTTTATTTGCAGGATGATTAGTCTAAAAATTAAAAAAAAAAAAAGTTTGCACTTTATATCAATTTTACATATATGTCTCATATTTTCTAAAATATTATATACTAAGAATCGTAATCCGAAATAGTCATTTTCTGTTGTGTTTAATGTTGTGTTTATAATACGAGAAGTGTGTTTTATAACAAAAATTTGTAAAAGTTTAAATTTCAGTAAGGATTCAGGGGTTTTAATGTTTATGCTTGTTCCACTTACATGTTACATGTGTGTAACCAGATGCCGTTTCCATGACGATGTATTTTTCTTTTCGAGTAACACACTTAAAAACGTTTGAAGCGCCCGTGGCGTACGGTTAGAGTCGACTTGTAACTCATCTGATTGCTTAATTAACCGCGCACCGCGTAGGAACGAGCCACGTTCGGTGAGCAGGACCTAATTTATTTATCATATGTTTTCTTAAGATTTTATTTAAATGTAAAGTTGTCGATTTCTTGTTTTGTACCACGTCTTATTTTACAATGTATTTTAACATTGTGTCCTTCTTATAATGCAAATTTAATTGGGCTATGTTTATTTGGTTTAGTTTTTGTTTTCTGTCTGAGAAAACAATTAAAATGTTAAATGTGTAAGTTTTATTGCATGAATTTGTGTGCAAACTTTATGATTTGCAAAAGGTTTACTTATGTACCTTTTATAAACATATATCGATCTCGGAACTATTCGCATTATTAAAGGAAAACACGTGAGCAGGCCTATATGTGCAGGTGGACTCGCCAACCTTCTGGAGAGAGACGTGTACAGAAAGACCTGCGCACGTGATTTCCCTTGTCAACGTGAGTAATTTTCCGAGATAAATAGACCTCAGTCAAACAAATGTGTGATCGAAGTGTGTCAACATGGCGAAACTAGAAAAGAACGTGTACATTTTAGCTTTTGATAATAAACATGGCAATTATTTAAATTATAATCAATCCTGAGCTTGGAAACAACATATTTTATAACACAACAAATGCTTTATCATTTTCCAATTCTCTATAGAATCTATTTAGACTGTTCCATCTCAAATTAGTTTTATCAATACGACATAAATGTTATGAAATGTATCGCTATTTCTGTATGTTCTCATAACATATAAGACAAAATTGTTAGAAAGATTGAAAATGTTTTATTCCGTATCGTTTTCCATACCAAAACAAAGCACATTTATCATGGTAAAGTAGAGCTACAACGAGAAGAGCAAAGACCTCAGAAAGCACTGCTCACCCAGATTAGCTTGGCCATAAAATGGTGGCCTGCATCTGAAAGTTCAAAATTAAATATTTTACCATCCCCCCAGTTCTACCTTTTTTGTATAACTAATAAGACTAGTCATGCGTGAATATTCGTATTTTCCTTATAGTAATTTTCCAAACACTCGACACCACGTGCACCACGACCCAGTGCTGGTGATGCTTCGGCTCAAAGTGCGGAGGTAAGATATCTTTTTTCGAAAATCAAATTTCATCAAAAGTTAAGAAAAAAATCTACATCAAGTCATCAAAAGCCACACAAAAAAAATCCGCATCAATTGGTAGCATATATTGTATTTTAACAGCCTTGCTGTATATCAATTAAAACGGGACTTCCGGTAAAAATGAACCAGTCCATTAGTTAGTAAAGGGGGTTTCACGAATCAGTCCATTATTTAGTAAAGGGGTTTCATGAATCATTCTATTATTTAGTAAAGGGGTTTTATGGATCAGTCCATTATTTATATCTGTAGTCTATTTTGTAAGTCCCAAGACAACAAAACGGGTTGATGTAGGTCAAACCAAGGTCAGAGCGGGGCTAAGTGGGTCAGATATGTTTACAAACTGGTCAATGTGGGTCAAACGTGTATCAGAACGAGGCAAGTAGGTCAAAGTCGGGGTTTTGCAATTTTAACCCTCGAAATTTCAAGCAGTTTTTTTAGTTGTCTCCCTTCGTTGGTTTTACCCATTTTCAGTATAGGTAAGTCGGGTAGTTATCCTGCTTTACCCGTTACATAGTAGAACAACCTGCCAAACAAAGCTTTGGACGCACCCATTTTTATAGTAAAGGTAAGTCAGGTAGCTGTTGTGCTTAACACGTTATTGTTGATATTAATAGCCAAGGTTACATAGTGGAACAACCTGCCTACCCTATTTTTTGTTTGGCATTAGCTTTGGTGGTATAGAAGTCTAGAGTTAGACTGACCACACAATTTGTGTGTTACATCTGAATATATTGTGTAATACAATGTGTAATTATAACAGACTTTAATAGAAGTCCCATTTCTTTACATGTCTTGGTTTTCATGCAAATACGTTTATTTTAACAGCATATTAATGGTGTACACACTTAGCAAAATAGGAAATAGTTCAGCAAAATGTTGATTTTGTTGTTGTTGCTAATAAGAATTCAAGCGTGCATGTAAATGTAGTTATGGAATAGAATAAACAAACACAACAAAGATGAATTATAACTATTTATTATTTCAAGACTTTCCTTGACATCGTTGAGAGACTCAAATTCCGACAATGTGAATATTTAGGCATAAAACATCGAACTCTATGGACAAGTTCACAAACATTGCAAAGGATGATATTACAATTTATCTGTCACTGTCTCTGGTTTAGTTTTTTTTTCTTTTGATCACATTGGGGACGTCCAGCTACATGTAAGATTTATCTCTGGGTAGAACCAGCTCACTGCCAAACATCGTGACAAGTTTTTCGTGACAAAGTAGCAGACAAATTGTAAATATATATATCATAGATGTACAAATACAAGTTGAAATGGACAATAAACATGGGGTTGGCAAAATGGGTTTCAGCAATTTATGAATGGCGAGATTTTACACGCTTAAAATTACTAACCTAGTGATCAACTATTTAGTTAAGTTAGTTCAGTCGCTTATAAAGTTTAAAACATAAAATCCTTTAATAATAATAACAACATTGTAAAGTAATGAAATATATATTTAATTTCTACCTTTTGATGACTTTAAATGGAGAACAAATTGTAAGATCGATCCTATTACATATATATACAGCAGAAATACAAAACATCATTTTAAACTGACAAAAACATGAGGATGGCAAGATGTGTTTTGGCATTGATGACTTTGCATCCAGTAGAAATCGAATCTGCCAGATTCTGACTTAGAAATAATCTCTAAACTAAAGCACCAATGACAGGTAGTTTAGAAATAACCTCTAAACTAAAGCACAAATGACAGTTATACATCAAGATCTCAAGATTTGAATCTGCAAATTATCATTTGATTGGTCAGATTGCAAACGTAAATCGTCATTTAACTATTCAGATGTCTGGTTTGGAAAACAACACAACTTTTGACTGTTTATATTTACTAACTCCTAAAATCAACCCTTGTATTTATTTTTTCTTAATATCATTTACAAATAGTTTTTGTTTATTAAATTTTAATTTGTTTTTGAAACAAGTCAAATGCGGTCACAGAAGCTGACTTATAAAAAATAATGGACTGAGGATAAAAAAAAAGATCATAATCTGTAAAACCATACAAAAACAATCAATTGAACTTAACATGGCCATCTATGAGAGACTTCCAGCTTCACTGTCAAACATACAAATGACTGTAAAGGACTTGGTAAAATGCACAGGCATGTATACCTCGCGCCTTTATTTGTAGTAAAACAAATCCTCGACAGTGGCATTGATTCTCAAAACTAATTTCATAATTAATTAATTTTATTTCATGACATTCCTTAACAACGTTGAGAGAGAGAGATTCCGACAATGTGAATATTTAGTTATTAAAACATTGAACTCTATGGACAAGTTCACAAACATTACAAAGGATGATATTACAATTCATCCGCCACTTCCTCCTCCTTGTTTTTTTTTTCTTTTGTTACATCGCCCCGACACAATTATTATCATATTGGGGACATCCAGCTACATGTATCTCTGGGTAGAACCAGCTCATCGCAAAAACATCAAGCTTTTCGTGATAAAGTGGAGGACAAATTGTAAATTTGGTCATATTACATACATATATATAACAGACGTACAAATACAAGTTGATTCTCAAAAATAATTTTCACATTTAAAAAGCCAAAAAGGTAATTTAACAGTCTCAATATGTAGATAACCTTACTTCTTTAATAATATAGTATATGAATTAAATCTAAACAAAGGTCAACTTTGGCTGTAAGCCTTTAAATATAAACATAATAAATATGAATATACGTAAAATATTAGAAAAAGAAATACAACAAATAATATGTTTGAACAAAGATGTTAAAACTTACAATACCTGGAATAAAAAACAAACAAAAAACATGAGTATAGATTTTAGAATATTTTAAAATAAAATCTATGTTCTTTTCAGCAAGTTATTGGCTAGATGGGTAATAGATGGGTAAAACTTTTGAAATCTCCATAACATTTATCTCTTAGTCTGCTAAGCATCATTTTAACAAGAATTGGAAAAAAAGTGTTGATTTAGAGCAGTTTTGCAAAGTCTAAGGGGAGTTTTTGATCAGGATCAACACTTTTGCTGTGAAGTCTATTAGTTTTTTTATCAGGATCAACACTTTTTGCTGCTTAATCTATTAGTTTTTTATCAGGATCAACACTTTTTGCTGCTTTATCTATTAGTTTATTTATCTTTGATCTACATTTTTGCAGCTAAGTCTATGGGTAGTTTTAATACCTTCTTAATGATATTGATAAAGATTGATAATTGATTGATAATGAAGTTATTAGCAAACAATCAGGATATGCATGTGCACACATAACAAATAAAAAAATAGTAATTTAAAAAAAAAAACCCAACATAAAACCTGAATAATTCCTGAATAACCCACCCACCACCTGCTCCCTGTTCATAAATGTTTGTTTGCCCTGACTATAACAGCCATGATCTAAGAATGTTAAGGTGGTATCCGACAGTTTTGCCGATATCAAATACAAGTAACAATATCTAACCACTGCTTTGTTGAATTTGGGCATAATTTCTGCGTACTTTAATCTTAATAAAGACGATTTGGCTTGCCAACTTTATTGTTAGACAGCACAAAACCCACTCTAAACGATATTCTCTATAAACAGCTCACTAGGGGTCTCTGCTTAAAATAGATATCGAACGTCGGAGCGAATTACCCGGATAACATATAAAACACGACCTCTAAAGTAAGTAGTCACATGGTTTAAAAATAGCAGCTTGGCTCGGATAGCAAACACCTGTTGGCAATGATAAATTTGAATTTATGCTTGTCTGTTTACAGTTCTGTGGCATCAATGAACAGCATATTGCAGGACTTATCTAGTTAGTAATATGATTGTTGCGTTTTTTGTTTTCTTTTGTTCCACCACACCGACACAATTATGGTCACATTGCCGACGTCCAGCTAATTATCGGCTTAGGAAGACCCACTTACGTCTGGGTAGAACCACAGGCACACCGCAGGTTAATTTGAAAACATCCCTGCATGAAAGTTCTTGCCCCGACCGGACTCGAACCCACACGGTTCAAGGGGCTGAGGAGTTTTAAGTCAGTGCCTCCAATTTAGTAATATGAAATAAAAACATTTGACCCAAACTGTCAGATACCACCTTTAATGAGTACCAACATTGTTTGGAAGAAAATTTTAGGAAAAGTTGTTTGTTTTGTTACATCGCACCAACACGATCATGGTAATATTCACAGCATCCAGTTAATTATTGATGGAGGAATACCCCAGACTTATGTCTATGTAGAACCACCAGCACACTGCAGGTTAGATGGAAAACCCACCCACTTGGAAGTTCTCGTCCAAACCGGAACAATGCGGTGAGGGCTGAGAAGTTATTATGTATGTATGTTAAGTTTAAGCAGATAAAATGCTGCCGTCACTGTGTATAACATGCTGTGTAACTGGCATGACACCCCACCCAGCCACATTATAATGACACCGGGCCAACCAGTTGTGAAACTACCCTTTTTTTGCTTGAGCGTAAGCAAGTGAACTTTACCACTACCATATTTTACGACTTTGGTATGTTGCGGCCTGAATCCAACCCAGGGCCTCCCGTACCATTTATGGACAATCTTGATCCAGGACCACCCAAAGAACGTGTATACCAAATGTGAAGGCTCAAGCTCTTGTAGTTATAGACTTATTTTCTAAGTTTTCCTAAGTAGCCTTATTTGTAAAATGTCCACGTCCTGGCAGTCATATTTTTTGACAGATCATAATTATTTAAAAAATCTTCATACAGGACCACCCAAAGAACATGTATACCAAATATCAAGGCTCTAGCTCCTGCACTATCTTACAAGAAGATTTTCTTAGTTTTCATACATAGCCACATAAAGAAAGTGGCCACACCCCTGGTGGCCATGTTTTTTGACGGATAAAATTATTTGAACAACTTTTCAGTCGCCCTGCCTAAATAAGCTTCTGAGAAAGTTTGGCTAAATATGGCCGAGTGATTCTAGAGGAGATTTCATTTGAAAATGTGATGCCAGGTGTTGAGAATAACTCACCCTGAGCATAACCTCAGGTGAGCTTAAAATTTCTAATTATCTTTATAATTGGCTTTTCCTGTAAATTCTAAACACCACACATAAACTTATGGCTAACAAATGAAATTTATATTAAAACTGATTTAATATGGCTACACTGACCAGTTGTTATAACATTTGATATAAAATTGATATCATAAGTAACCATGGATACAACTATGGAATGGATTCCTTGTACATTTTATGGCCAACCGACCCTACCAATGCCAATTTAAACTAAGCAAGGTCAAACTGACCTAATTACAGGGAAAATGCAGTACCAAAAGCTATCAACAGACACTTTAGATACATTCTCTAAACCCCAAAAGTCATTTAAACTAACCATACACTCACCATTGCTGCAACTTATGCAAGTCCTATCTTCAAATGGGATTTTTGAATATCTAATAGAACCTTTTCCTGTTTCCAAAGAAACAAGTGAGCATATAGCAGACATTTAAAATTTCCTTTCTGTTGCCAGGCATAAGAAAAGGTCTGAACCAAAATATAATATTGCTATTTCTTCAAATGTAAAAACATTTCTCTGATTTTATGGCACAAGCTTCAATCTTTAAACATTTTTAAATAACCACATTTTGTAACCATGACTACGAGATGCAGAGCAAACACAAACATGCACAGAGCAACCTGTCCTACTTCAAATTGTGAATTGCTTTTCTTAAAAATTCTTAAAACTGTTGAAATATATCAAGCTAAGCAGATACACAGGGCAGTCTGCCCCTTGATGTAACTGCGACATAGGCAAAGTCGGCGCAGGGTGTGGTGTTTCCTGACATAGCTGTGGAGAGGCTCCTCCAGTTGGATGATGAGGTCATTGGTCTTGATGTCCATCGCTGGGTAGAAGATGCACACGAGTGTCCTGTTTGCAGCACAGGGGGCGCTGCATGACTTCAGGGCACCATGGGTATTTGTCTCTAGGCAGTAACATGGTTAGCAAAGCAGGTCTGTGGACAATAATAACAATAATAATTATAAAATATTAAATGTTAATAGATACGGTATTACCTAGTTATACATTTAGGCTTCTGTCAAACTCCAGTCGCTCGAACACCAGAACGGTAAAATTACTATATTGGTTGAACAAAAATGCCAGTCCCTGCTTTGTGCCTTCTTTGTTCGACATAAATCATAATTGGATGGCTCTTACAACCTTATGTTTGAACAAGTTGCTGGTCTCTACAGTCTATTTACCTATATCTTCACACATTACCTGTCAAACAGTCATCTCTGCTATGTACTTTGATGTGTCTCAACTTGGATTTGAACCCAGTTTACAGAGACATGGTCGCTTTAGTGTGCTGTCTTTAGGTAGCATTTTACTGTAGTGTCTAATCTAGGGTTTGATACTTACATGATGTGTCCAGTATCTTCTGTATGGTGGTCCGTACCTCATCAAGGTCCTCAATTTTCAGGCTCCTTGATAAACTGCTCAGCATAGGGATGTTGATTCAGCAACTGGAAAGTGAGGAAAAACATTTGTAATGACACAACACAGAAAATGATAAAGATGAAATCCTGGTAGGTTCCAGGTTCAAAGCTGGGCACAGACAAAGCAAAATCATTAAAGGCAGTAGTAGTAGCAGTTTTGCTCCCTTGCTAAAGCAGAAAACTGAAATATCATTTCGAGACTTAACCTTGACGTAAGGAGCATTCCCTACAACCTTTTTTCTCACCTTTTTCTGCGCCCTGTTGGAGAGGTCCTGCTTGCTGTCAGGGCTGTGATGGCATGTTTCCAGCGAGGCCAGCTACAATATCCTCCTCCACACATATCCCTTCCGCTCATTGAGGTCAACCAGCAGGTCCATCAGTCCCTCAAGGTCAGCTGTGATGTTTGCCTGGAAGATTTTTATTACGTACAAAACAGAACTCACTGTAACTCCTCTGATTGCTCAGTAACCACATGGGTCCCGTTTGGGGACAGGGACTTAAGGTGAAGTCTTCCAGCTGACCTGTAGTGCACCAATGGTTCTACCCAGACAATTGTCTGACGTCTCTATTCACCAACAATGCTGGACTTTGCTATTATGACTGAAATTATGTACTGTGATGTATTTATAAAACAGACAAAAAAATCACCAGTTATATCACCAGATACTGGAAATATTACAACCATTTTTAACAACTTTGGTATATTGCAGCCCATGATTGAACCCTGGGCCTCCCATAACTGGAGCTGACACTCTACCCCTGAGTTTCTTTGTTTATTGGGTTAATCGCCCCACCAACAGCATTTTGGTTATTTGGAGACTGTGTCCACTTGAAGCAGATATCTTGCAGCCGTAATGTGCATAGCATGCCATGAACACATGGCACATTATCCTGAGACCGGGCCAACCAGTCGTGGAACTACCCTTATATTTGCTTGAATTTTAACATGGCTATATCACCACCATTATTATCGACTTTAGTATGCCATAGCTCGAGATCAATCTTTGTGCCTTTCGTACCTGGAGCCGACACTCTACAGATTGCGCTACCAGGTCCAGTCCTGAAAGTGAACCATATGTAACAAGAGCATCACAAAGCGGAGCAAAATATGTCCGTGAATAGGGCAATTTGAAACAAACTGCTGTACAATGCAGAATGACAAAGTTTTGACTGCACTCTGGGTTATTGCAAGAAAAACTGAAATTGAAGTAGAATAACAAAAAAAATCTTTACTCAGCCAAACTGCTGTGCCCTGTTGTGCAATGCACTCTGGCATGATTGTGGACTGCAATCTTGGTAACTGGAAAAAAAAATCAACAAAATGGGAATACCATCAAATATACAAAAATTTACACGAGAGAAATGGCATTTGTGCAGAGAGGCATTACTCAAAAATAAGAAGAGGAGAGTGACGGTTCTTGTGCACTGCACTAAGTCTAAATGAGATCTATCCACCTATGAAGTTTCAAATCAATAGCTTTGATAATATAGGAGTTATGCTCCAGACAAGAAAATTAAATAAAGGGGCATAACTCCAAAATCATGAAACAAAAAACAGTACATCTGTCTTAAAGCCTCAAAGAATGATTTGAAGACTATATTGACATATTTTGTACTTAAATAAAAAAAGTTTGTGACTAAAATTATAGTCTTAATCTGACACACATTTTGTTAGTAAAGTTATTTTACAGCTGCCAATATAGCCATTTTTCCCCTTATTTTTGGCACATTACTGTACATGGTAATTAAATGTAAAATAAAATGTTTAACATTGTTTCTTTAAATTTTGTTGTAAGAAGCACCCCAGGTCAAAGGCATGACTTTATCCCGCATGGCATGGGTTTGCATTCCATTGAGTGACAACTTCATTTGGGTAGATCTTACAGTTGTGATGAACTAGTGGTTATACCCAGACATAAATCTGTTTCTTCTCCTACCAGTAGTAGCTAAAAGTTGCCAATATGAACATAATTAATAAAAGAAATGTTATTTAGTGTCTTTACATGTGAAAAAAAATAAATTTGATTACAGAACAAGCTATGGAAGTTATGTTGTCTCCCAACGATTGCACATATTTTATTACAATGTGGATTTACCCTATATAAGAAAAATAGGCCTTGTTATTATTTTTCTCGTTAACTTAATGATTCAACATGTAAAATATGTTTTTTTTTCTTCTTTGCAGACTCCAAAGAAGTTACTGGTGTGATGATGGTGGGTTATATCAACGAAGGGAAAACAGCAAACTGTTTCTATATTCTATACTGGTGACTGTAGAAGGCAAAATGAAGAGGAGAAAGCAGTTTGATGTGGATGAAAAGGTTGCAAGAAAAAATAAACTGGTTCATGTCCTTCAAGAGGAGTTCAAGGATAACCAGAATGTGTGCTAATAATGTGCCTAATCCAGTGGTCATTGATTTCACACACACTATTTTACTGTTTGTTTTTTTCTTTTTTTGTAAAAAAATACAACAATAATATTTATACTTTGTTTTATTTATTTTTCAATAAGCACAACCGAAAACATGATAATAAGATTAAAACAGCAATTCAGTTAAGCCTGCAATCAATCCCCCTGATCTCCACTTACTTTCATTGTCCTTAAAAAAAATTAAATTCTAACTTAAGTTTTCAAGTTTTTGTCTGACATGTCTATCTCAAATACTAATAATGATTCTATTTATTATCTTACATAAATTTTAAAATCAAATAAATATTTAGCATATTACAGAATAAATTTCATGCAATCTAAATGAAAAACAAGTAATAACACAGAACGTTGGTAATAAAGACAAAATGTGTTATGTCTACTTGCACTCATTTTAATCCTCTTTGACTACCTGATTTTAAGCCCTGACCCTCATCATGACTATACTAAATGTGCATGTGAGAATTTAATTTGCTGTAGTAGTTTACTAGATTTAAAAATGTTAGAATTTAAATTGAGACAAAATCTGAAAAGAAGGAGGTTTACAGTTGTAAAATTATTTTAATGCTCCCTGTATACCTATTAGCATGTAAACATGTTGGTTCAAATAAAGTGATTCTGGCATTTTGTCTTAATTACCTGTAATCTAATATTGTCACTACATTGCTATCTGGCTTTTAATAGTATTGTTAATAAACTGAATCATGTTCTTCTTTATTTGGTGCTGTATTAGATTATTTCATGTTATATCAAGACACACTTACAAATGTTTAAAATACTTATAGTAATATGTGTAATATATTATCATTCAATCAACGGATCCACATTACTCTTTAATTTCCAATACAGGTACTATAAACATCCAGACAAACGATTGCATGACATTATCATGACTTATGTTATAACACATTTGTAAACCCAAACACTAGAAAATCAAAATATTGCGAGAAAATACATGTCGACACATAAATATGAAATAAGCAGTTATATAGTAACCCAAAATTATTATTAAACAAATTTCAACAAAAACATTGCACTAGATTCTTCATACAAACATAGTAAACAATCTTTTATTACTCTCAGTACAGGCCTGTAACTTTCTGCCTGTGGGGTACTTTCTCCATTTTTTTCTATGTTTATCAAATCATAACTAAAGGGATTTAATGCATATTTGTGTCCCTCTAATAGGCTTCATTAAATAAATATTAAAAATACATAAATAAATACTAAGTAAATATGAACAGATAAGTTACAATTTTTAATCCCTTACTGACATATTTATGAAAAAAATGTAACACTCTTAGTACTACACAGTCATAAGGCTGGTTTAATAAATGTTTTTGTAAGATAAATAATTCAAGTAGCATACTTTGTAGTAATTGTTTAGGAAAGTAAATTACCAATGCCATTTTTTTCTAAAAGGTAGTTTTGTCAGATTAAAAATAATTGAATACTTCAAATGACATGTAAAATAATTCACAATGAATTAATATAATGACTTAAATCCTCGACAGATAACCAAACACAGGCTAACAATATTTTTTAGATGGTATAATGTTATATACAAAGTGATTTAATAGGCACATTGTTTCAGTTTCCTTGCCTATGTTAGAGGGGACACACAGGTCCCTTTAGTTTGTGTTTTTTTTAAAAAGAGTGTGATTTCTATTCAGTCTTCTGTGTTGATAGGGCTTTTTTGTTTTTGTGCTCCTGAGAAATCCCTGTCAGAGAAAGGTTACTGTCATCCCTGAATGATCATTCCATTAGCAAAATGCCTTCCTCTGTCAACAACATCCCTTCTTCTGACTGTTGTCTCAAAATCACTAAAACAATAAACCATTCAAATCAAATAAACACTCTCAATATAAACATGTTAAAAAAATAACAATATACATATCTGCTATATTAAAAGAAAATAAGTTGTATAACAAGATAGTTTTTTTAGTTGGTACACTAAGATAGTTTTTTAGTTGATACACTATTTTTACAGACATTCACTAGTGTTGCCAGTTTTGTCCCACATTATTCCACACTAACATGCCTGTACACTACACACATAATGCAGGATTTCTACTGCCTCTTCACAAAAATAACACGGGCATGTTTAAAAAAAAATAGGGCAAAGTAGCAAATTTCATAAGTAAAAAAATAGGGCTAAATAAGGAATTTCTTACTAGTTTCATTTGGAATTACCATTATTTCTTACATTATTACCATTATGTTGCCCACCATTATCCATTGTTCTGTCCATGCTTGAAAGACAGGCACCTGTTGACCAATATGTCTGACTGGCCAAGGGACCATGTTGCTTTATAGGATGGACATCCCAAGGTGTACCCACTAGCACATCTTAACTGCTATTCACAAGAAATGGAGAAACTGAAACTACAACTAATTAAATATTTTGAGATTCATTTTATATTTTCTTTTCAGAACATTTTCTTTTCAGAAAGCAAATAGTTGGGATAATAGGGCTATTTCTGAAAAAAAGTATGGAAAAGTAGGTCTCAGTTGAAAACGTAGGAAAAATAGTCATATAAGGAAAATGGCAGACACCCTGGCTGCCATGTCTTTTGACAGATCAATATTCTTTGAACAACTTTTCATTCCCTCTGTCTGCTGAAGCTCCTGAGGAAGTTTGGTGGGCATGCAGATTCAGAAGAAATGTCAATTAAAGATTTTTTATGGATGTTTGATGTTGGTGGTGTGCAATCACAATAGCTCATTTTGAGTGTATGCTCATGTGAGCTAAAAGTGCTAATTTCACCATCTGTGACCAAGTCGCTTTAAAAGAAATTAAATTTATCTAAAAAGAATACATGTACCAGGTATGTAATCCTTACCATATCCATTGGCAGATTGCTGGTTTGTGTTTCAATGATCTCCCCTTCTGATGACCGTTGTCCACATAACTGCAATTCAAATAAATACGCTAAATATGTGATTATGTGTGACTTGTTTTGTTTTTTATTGAAACAATTGCAGTTTGGGTTATTTGAGGGGGGAAACCCACAACACTTTTTTTACAAATTTAAAAACTGCAAATAACACAAAGCTTACACAAATTAAAAGGTCAAAATTGAACAAAAATTTGATACTCTTGAAATCAGTTGCAAACTCTTCTATGGAAGATACAATTCATTTGCATTTTGATTGGATGAGATATATTCTTTTAAAAAATCTTTCACCTAAGCTGGCAAGTCAATATTTTCAGATTTGTTGATAATTTTTAAAGAATAAAAATATTCACATGGGTAAGAATTAATTTTCTGGTGTAAATTATCTTAAACCTTTGGGTTCCATACTAAAATTTACACTCTTTATAATGAAAAAACATTTTTGAAGCGGCTTGAATACAGTTAAGTGTGAGTACTATTCACATTTTTTTAATTTGTGTGAGTCATGCATCATACATGTATTTCAAATGTCATAACAGTTTGGCACATAATTGTACTATTTATGATTGACACATTAAATTGACATAGTTGCAAGTTCAAACATGGATCGAATAATATTTATAGGATCGTTAAGCTTCTAATAAAGAAAATAGTTTGAAAACTGTTTCAACATATTGATTCTCCCAAACTGAAGACATTATTAAAGATAGCATAGTCTTATATCGATAATATGTTTTCAGTGGTGGTGATATTGTAATCCATTATTGTGTTTTGACACCTTTTGTTTGTACTCTTTTTTGAGATATAACACAGCAACAATATTATGGTTACTAAGTTACTATAGTGATGTTCAGTTGTGACTGTGAAGGAGGACCCCAGAGTGGGAAAGCTGACAGACCCTTCTATATGAAAGTGTTTATTACAACTAGGACTCAAAAACACGCAGCGAGCCATCAAGGACACTGGAGTCATAGCTGACGACACATTCATTTGTCCACATTCCAAAACTTTATGAAGCAGCGTTTCAGTGTGGTGTAGTGATTTTTCAAGTTAAAAAATGTGAATAATGAAAATGTAATAAGTGGCTAGCCTCATTGTGTAACTATGAACTGATCTAATAATAAATTTGTACCAACCATAAATTTCTAGTTAAAATAATACATATTTAACATGCAGTTCTAAAACTTACTCAAAACACATATTACACAACTAGTTAGCTGGTGCTGGGCTGGTTGTCATGCATTACAAGAGGTCTCCTGTCCCTGCCTGTCTCTCTAGCTTAGTTCCCATGACTTGGTCCAGCAGTGGGATGGTCTAAAACCGTCTATGGTAACAAGGTGACTGCTACTCTGTAAATACAATGCACCCAATATAAAGTAAATACTAAGTTCAATTTATCTGTCAATTTAAAAGAAATATGAATGTTGTCGTTATCAAATTTGCTTTGTTTAAAGAATGACCGACCTTTATGGTAATAAAACAACCAAAAAACGCAGTTGTATTGTATTTGATTACAAAAATACATGGGTACAAACGACAAATGCCCGTTTATGCTAAAATGTTGTTCACACTGTCAACCATGACAGCATAATGAATTTGAAAAAGTAAAATATACGTGTGTTAATAGGTGAGCGAAAAAGGGAAAGTTGTACAGTAAAAAACAACAACAGTACTGTCAACTAGTGTCAAAACAGGCCAATTCAGTGCAAACCATCAAATCTGTTTCCCAAATAAGGGGGCTCAATAGCGAATAATCAATAACATACAACAATCATACATGTTCACCATAAAATGTGCATAAATAGAATAACAATACTCGCGTTGAAGATGGCATCTTGTCAAAACATTTTTCAACATGGCGGGCGTAGCTTCGTATGCAAAGTAGTAGGTTCTGGGCCAAGCTTCGACCTGTTCCGTAAACTATCGGAATTTCCCGTTGAAATTCGCTTGATTACACTTGTAGTTTATATTACCAATTTGTGTAAAAGATTATTACTTGGTTGGAGACATTTTTTTAGCTTGTTGGTAACATGAATGTTTAAGTTGAGGCTATTTATATTATTTAATGGCATAAAACATTAATTTTGAGTTTTCAACTAATAAAGTGCGACCGAACTAATGGGTATCTTTAAGCAATCGATCGCAGCAACCAATTATGGTCATTATAGCGATGTCCAGCTATTGTGGTGGAAGAAGACCCCAGACAGATGTCTGGGTAGAACCATCTGTACACTGCAGGTTAGCTGAATGACCTTTCCAAATCAAATTCTTCACCTTCAGCAAGACTCGAACCCACAAGATGGGAGGCTACGCAGTCAGAGGAGTGAAAATCATCAACTGCCTTTAAACAGCGTGCAACACACTGACCTCACTATCTATGTGATTGTAGACAAGTAGACAGTGGACCTATCTATAGATGAACTTGTGAGTGTTGGGTTTAAATTAAACAACCAAGTTGATTTGATGTGACCATCATCTTAATCGTACCCAGTTTAATCTACATGCTAAGTTCGAGACATTAGCTTATAATGCTTCAGAGATACTGTGTGCTGAAAATCAAGATATGAGCAATTTCTTACTTAATAATGTTTGAAAACTTGCCTTACTTACTGGTATGTCAAAAGGAGGTAAAAGAAATGCTCTCAAGGTATTTCTGCAGTAAGTCATAGGACAGTTCAACACTTTTGTTGTTGAAATACTGGCAGAGACCAACTATGGTCATATAGATCTCCAACTATATTGGTGAAGGAAAACCACCTGTGCACCACAGGTCAGCTGAAAGACCTTCCCACATTAAGTCCTTCGTCTCAAACAGGACCTGAACCCAGACAGAGGCTATATGATCAGAGGAGTTACTAGTTGGCAACTCTACCTCTTTGCCACATGCCCTCCTTAAACAGTTTTAAATGACAACCACTCATGGAACAACTCTGATAAGCTCTGAGTAAACAAGATAGGTATACTGCAGTCAACTTTTATGACTGCCAAACCCCAGTCACTTGAACACCAGATCAAACAAAATTGCAGGTCCCAGCATTTTGCCTTCTTTGTTCTATATAACTTACCATGGGATTTGTTGTTACACCTTAAGTTCGAAAAGTCCAACAAGTTGCTGGTCCCTACAGTCTATTTACCTGTATTTTCATACCTTATCTGTTAAGTAGCCATCTCTGCTCTGTACTTCAATGTGTCTCAACTTGGATTTGAACCCAGTGCCTTCTGTACATGGAACCAACATGTTATCAAGGTTGGTTCTTTGGTATGGTGTTCAATCTAGGGTTTGATACTTACAAGATCTGTGTCCAGTATCTTCTGTATGGTGGTCTGTACCTCATCAAGGTCCTCAATATTCAGGGTGTATATGTATGGCTCCCCGATAAACTGCTCAGTATAGGGGTGTTGAGTCAGCAACTGGCAAGTGAAGAAAACATTTGTAATCACAGCACAGAAAATTGTAATGATGAAACCATTTTAAACTCTTAACTAACCAGTTCACTGACCTGGCACAAGTGGTGCTTTAGATAGAAAGTGTTTTAAGGATGCCTCGGCTCAAGTGTCGCTCAGGGTCTACCACGTAGTTGTATAATAGTGTATAGTAATAGATTTCAGGCTAGTGCTCTTAACTTTTAATTTCATACAAGAGACCACAATGTTGACCTTTATTTCAGCAGGCCTTGGCCGATATATCAATGTCCCTAAGCACTTCTCCCAAGACACATTGCCTTGTTGTGATCACTACAAGCATAGTTACTGTTTTTGTTACATCGCACCAACACAATTATGATCATGTTGGAGACATCCAGCTAATTACTTGTACAGGAAGACCCCCAGACTTTAGTCTGGTTAGAACCACCAGCACAGAGCAGATTTGCTGGAAAACCTCACATTAAAGTTCTCACCCAGACCAGGCTCTAAACCCATGGGGTAAAGGGGGATGAGGAGTTACAAGTCAACAACCCTAACCACTTGGCCACATGTTATTCGAATAATTTTTTAAACAGAGGAGACGAAAGATGGCAAATTATAAATGACTATAAATCACAATCCACTGGATCTGATTGTGTAATCAGTAGAGTTTCCCTTCAGGAATGGGTGGATCAAAGCTTGGCATAGACATAGCAAAATCATTAACATGAGGACCATGATAACCCTATATTGCTCACCTGAGCTTCGTAGACATTAAGCCCTTGTGGCTATGCTTTTTGACAAATTAAAATTCTTTAAACAATCTAACCAAAGGAAGATATGAACCAAACATCAAAGCTGAAGCTATTGTGGTTTATGACAAATTGTTCAGTTTTTTCAATCTTGCCATTAAGGGAAAATGGCCCCACCCTTGGTGGCCATGTTATTTAATGGATCAAAATTCCTTGAAAGATCTTGATACAAGGCCATCCAAGGAACATGTACACCCAAATATCAAGGCTCTAGCTTTTGTAGTTTCTGACAATAACATTTTCTAAGTTTTCCCTAAATAGCCTTATATGGAAAATGGCCACGCCCCTTTTGGCCAGGTTTTTACATGGATCTAAATTACTTAAACAATCTTGATAAATGACCGCCCAAAGAACATGTATACCAAATATCAAGGTTCTCGGTCTTGCAGTTTCCGACATGAAGATTTTCTTAGTTTTCTGACATAGCCATATATGGAAATGGCCACGCCCCTGACAGCCCCGTTTTTTGACGGATCAAAATTATTTGAACAACTTTTCGTTCCCCCTGCCCACCTAACCTTCTGAGAAAGTTAAGCTGAATTTGGCCTAGCATTTTCATCAGAGATGTCATCAGATGTCGTTTGAAAATGTTGATGTGTGACAATGGGCAATCACAATGGTAATAGTAGAAGTATTGCTCTCTGCTAAATCTGAAGCAGATATTTGGGTAGTTCCACAACTGGGTGGCCTAGTGTAAGAATAATGTAACCAGAAGTGATTATGCCAGGTTGTTTATGGGATGCTATCATAGTGAAGGCAGTAGTATATGTTCATCAAGTAGACGTTGTCTCTGGTAAACTGAAAGATCGTTTTAGGATTTAACTTTAATGTAACATTCACTACAACCTTGTTATTTCTCACTTTTATCTGTGTCCTTTTAGAGAGGTCCTGTTTGCTGTCAAGGTTTGTGATTGCATGTTTTACGCATAGCTCTGTCGCTCATTGGGGTCGACCAGCAGGTCCATCAGCCCCTCCAGGTCAGCTGTGCTGTTGGCCTGAAATATTTTTACTATGTATTCATACAAAACTGGACTTATCTGACTGCTTAGTCACTACATGGGTTAGAGTCCTGTTTGAAGCCAAGGACTTAAGGTGAGTCTTCTATCTGACCTGCAGTGTACCAGTGGTTGTACACAGACAAGTGTCTGGGGTCTTCCCACACCAAGATAGCTGGACTTCTCTAAAATGACCATTACAGTCACTGTAATGTATATTTTTAAAACAAAAACTAAACAAACAAAAACAAAAGATTTTAGTCAATAATTTGTGGCCCAAGTTAGTCATTGACTTTGTTATGTTTGCATGTAACAGAAAATAATGCAGTTCCTCTAATTTTATAACTTAGAAACTATTGATGATTGTGCAAGTCCATTAAAAGCAAAAAGAATCGCCACGGCAACTCTATCCTCTTGGCCATGGAGAACATCAAACCTCTACAGCCATACTACTTCTGGTTGGTATATTGCTGTACTTTATACAGCAAAGTTTTAACTGGTGTAATACTGAAACAATTAATAAAGTTCTTAGTTCATACATTTGTGAACTGTATATGTGCTAACCAATGAAACAAGAAATAAAAAAAAATATGCCATAAAAGCAGAAATTTAAAAAAGTAAGGTTTTGTATGATTTGTGTGACAGCTTAGTATTCTCATGAATGTGCCACAAAGTCTCAGCCCATGCTTGATTTGTGTTGTTTTATTGAGCATTGTGACTAGTACAATGAATTCCTACAAATTTTAACATAACAAATGTTTTGATGTTGGCAGATTTCAAGCAACACTTATCAATTTATTTGAGTTGGCCCCAATGAGGCATCAAAAGCTATTTTTATGTCTTCTGTGTCACATATTTCTTGTTTAGAACTGTTTTGCAAGACTTAAAGAAATGGGATTCAAGCATTAGACTCACCCGAGCAACCAAAGGGAGATTATCAGTTGATGGCTTCAGTGAACCGTACCATGTTGATCTGGGACACGAACCCTCAATCTGCAATCAATAAGGTCAGTGCTGCCTTTATGGTTAATTTTGCTACAATAGAACAAGATGGCTTCACATCTAAATGTTTTGATTTTGGCAGTCATCAGTTTATTTGAATCAAAGATGGACCCAATAAGGGATTAAATGCTATTTATGTCTTAGGTCTTCTGTATCATTTATTTCTTGATTTGAACTGTTTTGTGAGAAATGGGATTCAAACATTTGAGTCACCTGGGTAATCAAAGGGAGATCATCGGTTGATGCCTTCGCTGAACCGTACCATGTTGATCTGGGACACGAACCCTCAATCTGCAATCAATAAGGTCAGTGCTGGTTTTATGGTTATATTACAAATAATGTCACTGTTATGTATTTTTAACAGCAGAAATAATTTGAAAATTACTGTAGATGAGGCAGTTGAGATAATCCAT
Source organism: Sinonovacula constricta (assembly GCA_007844125.1). Lineage (NCBI taxonomy): Eukaryota > Metazoa > Mollusca > Bivalvia > Cardiida > Solecurtidae > Sinonovacula > Sinonovacula constricta. The sequence continues at coordinate 32,230,727 of CM017572.1, forward strand.
GTTTCATTTAAACTGCACATCAATCAATACTTGGTTTTGTTTACCCTCGCACTAACTATTGTTATAGGGCGAGCAATAATATATAGAATTTTAAAATAAAATATCACAGTAGGTTATTTTTAATGGCGTGAGGGTTGCCCAATGTCAGGAAGATTGAAAAGATTAAAAATTAAACAAAATAAAGGTGATTATAAATTGGTAATGAATTGACAATAGGCTCTTATATATAACGTAAGGGTGATTGTATTATCTATGATGTATATGTGTGCTTGTGATGTATGTGTCGTAAAAATTGATTTGTAAAATATTTCAGTAAGCACTTCCTTTTTACTGTACATTTATTTTTCAGTCCACCTAATTAACATAGTATATAGCTTGTTCGCCTCATTGTATAGATACAATATATTGTGATACAGTGCCTCTTTTGGGACATTATAATGGTTTAAAAAAAACATCATAATTATATATAAGAATTTAAAAGCCAAAAAAATGTGTTCATTTAAAATAAAAGATAAAAAATATATTTATATTATTCAAACCGATGCTAGTGGCACCTTTTTAAGACCATTTAAAAGTATGTTCTTTTAAGAAATCAATAATTTAAATAATGAATGATATTTACATTTCTATATACAGCCTTCAATGTACATTCAGTCAGGCCTGTCCAATATATCTATTACAACCTTCCATATCCAACAACTGCACATATAGCTACATTATGTTTATATGCACAAATGATTAATGCTCAATTAATTTTTTGCTTAGTTAATAGAATGTTGCTTGGTGCTGTGATCATTTTGAAAGTCATCTTGTTTATCTTGGTGTTAGATAATAATTTCACAGTAGTTTTTAATTTAGATCTGAAGCCGTCTGTTTTGTTCTTTTGTAGCAAAACTAAACAAGAGGGCCATCATGGCCCTTTATCGCTCACCTGAGTGCCGTTGACATTAAGCTAAAATATCAGGAATGTTAACACAGACAAAATCATAATTATACATGTACTCAAGCAAAATATTGACAATCAATTTCAATTTTTTTTAACTACATGGCCATATAAAAAAAATTGGCCACGCCCCTTTATTTTTTTACGTATTACAATTCTTTGAACAATCTTCATACAGGGCCACCCAGGCAAAATATTTGTACTAAATACAGTAAAACCTCTCGAAGCGGCACCTCTAAGCAGCGGCTACCTCTAAGCAGCGGCAGTTAAATTCCCCCCAGTAGTTTTCAGCGCATTTTAACCTCTAAGCAGCAACTCCTCCGCGAAGCGGTAAGCGGCCGTGTAAGTCTCTTTCCTGGGGCTAGTTTAACCTCTGCGTAGCAACACCAGTGCAGCTACTTTTAGAACAGTTTGTCGCATACACCAGAAATGTCACGCGGTCGGCTGATCACTGCTTGTACCCTGTTGAGAAGGTGTTAATTGGAGTCAAGTTACAGTTGGACGGGAAACCAGCTGCCTGCTACTGCAGTTGTAGATCTAGGGTAATGCGGGAACGTGTGAAAGAAGTGTCAACTATTGATGATGTTAACGGTAGTTTTGTTTTCTTTAATTGATCGGAAGATTAAAAGATATCACTGTATTGATTGCTTACTTAAAAAGATGTTTAAGTTAAGTGCTAAATGCAAACTTTCATTGTTTTAGGATGTCTGGCTATAAATTCGACAACAAAATGGTGCAAAACAACTAAATAATGCTGACCTTACATATACAGTATGAGTGTACATGTACATACGTTTACAAGTTTTTTCTATGTTCAACAGCTTGCGTTTTCATCATGTACATACATTTTTAATGCTGAACTTACATATACAGTATACGTGTACATTTACATACGTTTACAAGTTTTTTTCTATGTTCAACAGCTTGCCTTTTCATCATGTACATACATTTTTAAGTTTTTTGTGTTATACAACTTGTTTTTTCATTATCACTAAATTCTTTTAAAAATCATCTTCTGTTTTCTGTTATAACAAATTATATTGCATTTTCATTACCAAAGCAAAACTAAAACATATACTTAGGAAAATCTAATATCAGTACAAAACTATTAAAAAAAAACATTTTTTTTCTCGTCTCGTTGAAACCTCTGAGCAGCAACACCTCTCAGCAGCAACACTTTTTCGTGCCTCCGCCAGATGTTGCTGTGGAGAGGTTTTACTGTATCAAGGCTGTAGCTCTTGTAGTTTCTGAATACAAGTTTTCCTTTATAGCCATATATGGAAAATTGCCACGCCCTGGGATGGCAGCCCTGTTTTTAGACGCATCAAAATTGAACCATTTTTTAAAATATTTGATTGAACATTTTTAAAACATTGCCCCCTGCCTACTGAAACTTCTGAGATAGTTTAACTGAATTTGGTATAACGGTTTCAGAGATGTTATTAAAAATTGTTTGAAGATGCAGGACACCAGACACCAGACTGGAGCCACTTTTATTTATTGGTATATTTAAAGCTTTAATAATCAAGAACTTTTGCTCATGTAGTGAATGTCCATATTTGCATAACATATTAAAGTATGTATGAAAATAAGCTCCAATATGTTGTGTTACAATGTTATTTCATGATACCTATCACTACTCACCTCACTGAGGTACATTATAAAGGAACATAGGGAACCATCAACATCATAGGCTGCATAGCAGGAGTCTCACTTCTATATCTGCAGCATCCACTGTTACCATGGTAAGAAAGAAAGAAACAATATTTTACATATTAAAGATATACAAGGGCTGTTCAATAAGTTCAGGGAATTTTTTCCATAAAAATAAAACCATACAATTAAAATACTTTGCAAATATACAAAGTAACATAGATGCTACACTGTTAATAAATTTTATTAAAATCCAAAAGGAAATGTAAATTCTATATACATTTTAATTACTAGTTCATACGTAAAGGCACCATGACATGCTCAAAATGTAACGTTGACGCCAATACAGATCAAGAGGAATGGTGCCTAGCAAGATGCATTATATACTAGGTTACTTTGGATACAAGATATTTTCCTTTTAAAGTGTCATGATCTGCAAGAATAAGGTGTCATGTACATATTGAGTTCATATTATCTTAAAACAAAATTTCATCCAAAAATATAAAAAAAATATAGGGCAAAATTCCATGGACTTATCGAAAAGCCCTCGTACATCTACAATGTATACACACTGGGTAGCAGGGATCTGACTTCCAAATCTGCAGCATCCACTGTCACCATGGAAATAGAATTGAAACATAAATAATGCATAAACTGTATTCCGTTTATTTATATACAAATGGTAAACTCAAGTAAACTAGGCAGTTTTCTTCATCAATCAATTTGCTTTTTTGCATTTATTCTAAGGTGTGCCATACCATAAATGAAAAATAAATTTAAAAAACAACACTGAAGGCATTACAGAGAAAGAAAATACAAAGAAAAGGGTTTCTTTTTCATCAAGCATCTTTATTTTAAGATTACTTTCTATAAGTTAGGGTGCGCCCGTGGCCGAGCGGTTAGAGTCGCTGACTTGAAACTTCTCAGCCGCTTGGGTTTGAGTCTAGGTCTGGGCAAAACTTTCATGTGGGGAGATTTTCTAGCTAACCTGCGGTGTGCCGGTGGTTCTACCCAGACGTAAGTCTGGTCAATATGATCATAATAGTGTCGGCACGGTGTAGTAAAAAAAAAGAAATGTTAATGTGAATAAGTCTTTCAGTTTCTGAAAAGTAGAAGTATATTAAACATGAACTTCAACTACTACTTAATACTTCTACTACATGTAACATTGTACATCTACTACTTCAATCAACTATTTCTACTCCTACAACCACAGCCTCTATGACCAGCCCCTCCACCATTACTTCTACTACTACCACTCCTGTTACCACCATCATTACATGTACAGCTCCTACCACCACCACTCCTACTACTTCTACCTTCAGCGCCGTATGACCTATTAAGTGTCGGTGTGTCGTAAAACCCAAAATACTAAAACCCAAACACTACTTCTACCACCACTTCTACCACCACCACCACTACTTCTACCACCACCACTACTTCTACAGCACCTCCTACCACCACCACTACTACATCTACTACTCCTTCATCACCACAACATTAATTTCTCTCATTCCTTCAACTACTACCACTACTACTACCACTACATTTATCACTTATTCTACCACGCGCATAACTTCCACACCATCCGCCAGCACTGCTATTATTCTACCACCCCTTCTTCCACTGACACTTCCACATCTGTCATGCCTTCTACTACCCTATCTACTTCTACCACACCTCTACCACCACCACTACTTTTACCACTCCTTCTACAATCATCACTACTACTTATTCTACTGCTCCTTCTACCACCAGCACTACTACAACTTTTACCACTCCTACCACCACCACTACATCTACCACTTCTACCACCACCACTTAATCTACCACTCCTACCAACCACACCACTACATCAACCACACGTACTACTACTTCCTCCACTCCTTCTACAATCATCACTACTACTTATTCTACTGCTACAGCAGCACTACTACTACTGCTCCTCGTACCAATACCACTGCTTTTATCACCACCATTACTAAGGCTGTCAAGGTATATCGGTATACTGGTATATTGCAATTCTGAATAAAGTCAATACAATACTGAGAAACACAATGACCATACATATGATATTATGTAAAATGTGGTTGCTGCCATTATTTTGAGCATCCAAAGTCAAATACGCTCCACTGATGAAAAGCAATTGCTGATAACCAACTGAAAATGAAGTTGGTAGTCAAATCCATGTCAGGTGAATTCATTCTAAACCATTCCGGAAATGCAGTGTCCTCGATTTGCATTTGCGTATTCAGTACAATAAGAGTTTTAAACTATTTTTTTACTTTTGTTTTGACAACTTCATTTCTGGATTTAAGAAAATCGAATGTTGCATAAAAGCATGAATCTTATAGACATACAATTTACATCAAGTAGTGGCATTGTTATAAGATAGTTCATTGCAGTATAATTAGAACATTATGATTACCTATTGTTCAACAATTTAATCAAACACACATGCTGCAAAGTGTCAACAAAAAATATGCCTGAGCTGATTTACTTCTTGAAAGAATGCCAAATTAAATGGCAAAAGGGGATGTGTGTGGGGTCACTTCTGGGTAAAGGAAGACTGTTTGTTTTATATTTTTGTTTTTTGAAATACATTGCATTGACCAATTATGTTCATTATAGCGACAGCCAGCTTTCTGGTGGAGGAAGACCCCAGACACATGCCTGGGTAGAACCACCAGTGCACGACATGTCAGCTGGAAGACCTTCCCACATTAAAGTTCTTTGCACAGACCGGGACTCGAACCTACGTGGTGAGAGGCTAAGCAGTCAGAAGAGTTACAAATCAGCGACTCTACCACTACGCCACGGGTGCCCCAAAGGAGAACTGTTGAACAGATCAAAAAGAAGATTGTTAAAGGTGTCGTTGATGAGCCTGTAACAATACAGTGGAGGTACAACCTACCTACATACATTCGTGAATCATCTTCTCCATATTTCACTGAAGACATCAAACTACACTGTCATAAATTTTGCATCTACCATCAGCACAACATCTACTTCTCCTTCTACCAACTGCACTAAATCTACTTCTCCTACTACCACCAGCACTACATCTACTTCCCCTTCTACCACCTGCACTACATCTACTTCACCTTCTACCACCTGCACTACATCTACTGCTCCTACCACCAGCACTAAATCTACTTATCCTACTACCAGCAGCACTACATCTACTTCCCCTTCTACCACCTGCACTACATCTACTTCTCCTTCTACCACCAGCACTACATTTACTTCTCCTTCTACCACCCGCACTACATCTACTTCCCCTTCTACCACCAGCACTACATCTACTTCCCCTTCTACCACCAGCACTACATTTACTTACCCCTTCTACCACCAGCACTACATATACTTCCCCTTCTACCACCTGCACTACATCAACTTCCCCTTCCACTACCAGCACTACATCTACATCTCCTTCTACCACCAGCACTACATAAACTTCTCCTTCTACCATCAGCACTACATCTACTTCTCCTTCTACCACCAGTACTACATCTACTTCCCCTTCCACAACCTGCACTACATCTACTTACCCATTCTACCCTCAACTACATCTACTTCCCCTTCTACCACCGGCACTACATCAACTTCTACTACCACCTGCACTACATCTACTTCCCCTTCTACCACCAGCACTACATCTACTTCCCCTTCTACCACCAGCACTACATCTACTTCCCCTTCTACCACCGGCACTACATCAACTTCCCCTTCTACCACCTGCACTACATCTACTTCTACTACCACCAGCACTACATCTACTTCCCCTTCTACCACCTGCACTACATCTACTTCTCCTACCACCGGCACTACACTTACTTCCCCTTCTACCACCTACACTACATCTACTTCTCCTTCTACCACCAGCACTACAATTACTTCTCCTTCAACCACCAGCACTACATCTACTTCCCCTTCTACCACCTGCACTACATCAACTTCCCCTTCCACTACCAGCACTACATCTACTTCTCCTTCTACCACCAGCACTACATCTACTTCTACCACTCTTTCTACTACCACCACATAATATACTTCTACCACCCCTACCAGACACATCTACTTCTACACCTCCTACAACCAATGCTACATTTACTTCTTCTGCCACTACCACTACATCAACTTCTACCGCTTCTTTTACCACCATTGCTACATCTGCTACTACTTCTAGTTCAAGTTCTACCACCTCAATTACATCTCTAACCACCACAACATCTACATCTCCAACCACCACTACATCTACATCTCCAACCACCACTATATCTACATCTCCAACCACCACTAAATCTACATCTCTAACCATCACTACATCTACATCTCCAACCATTACTACATCTACATCTCTAACCATCACTACATCTACATCTCTAACCATCACTACATCTACATCTCTAACCACCACTACATCTACTTTTCCAACCACCACTACATCTACTTCTCCAACCACCTCTACATCTACATCTCCAACCACCTCTACATCTACTTCTCCAACCACCACTACATCTACTTCTCCAACCGCCACTACATCTACATCTTCAACCACCACTACATATCTGCAACCACCACTACATCTACTTCTCCAACCACCACTACATCTACATCTCCAATCACCTCTACATCTACTTCTCCAACCACCACTACATCTACTTCTCCAACCACCACTACATCTACTTCTCCAACCACCTCTACATCTACATCTCCAACCACCTCTACATCTACTTCTCCAACCACCACTACATCTACTTCTCCAACCACCTCTACATCTACATCTCCAACCACCTCTACATCTACTTCTCCAACCACCACTACATCTACTTCTCCAACCACCACTACATCTACTTCTCCAACCACCACTACATCTACTTCCCCTTCTACCACCAGCACTACATCTACTTCCCCTTCTACCACCGGCACTACATCAACTTCTACTACCACCAGCACTACATCTACTTCTCCTTCTACCACCTGCACTACATCTACTTCCCCTTCTACCACCTCCACTACATCTACTTCTCCTTCTACCACCAGCACTAAATCTACTTTTACTACTACCAGCACTACATCTACTTCCCCTTCTACCACCTGCACTACATCTACTTCTACTTCAACCACCGGCACTACACTTACTTCCCCTTCTAACCACCTGCACTACATCTACTTCTCCTCTACCACCAGCACTACAAGTACTTCTCCTTCAACCACCAGCACTACATCTACTTCCCCTTCTACCACCTGCACTACATTAACTTCCCCTTCCACTACCAGCACTACATCTACTTCTCCTTCTACCACCAGCACTACATCTACTTCTACCACTCTTTCTACTACCACCACATAATATACTTCTACCACCCCTACCAGACACATCTACTTCTACACCTCCTACAACCAATGCTACATTTACTTCTTCTGCCACTACCACTACATCAACTACTACCGCTTCTTTTACCACCATTGCTACATCTGCTACTACTTCTAGTTCAAGTTCTACCACCTCAACTACATCTCTAACCACCACAACATCTACATCTCCAACCACCACTACATCTACATCTCCAACCACCACTACATCTACATCTCCTACTTCTCCAACCACCACACATCATACATATCAAATACACCTCTAATCTACATATCCTACCTTCTCCAACCCAACCACTACATCTACACTCCAACCACAATAATCGAAATGAGTCACAACCACCACTACATCTACATCTCCAACCACCCACTACATCACATCTTCAACACAACCCACTACATCTAATCTCCAAACCCCAATACATCTACATCTCCACCACCATCTACATCTACATCTCCAACCACCACTACATCTACATCTCCAACCACCACTACATCTACATCTCCAACCACCACTACATCTACATCTCCAAACCACCACTTCATCTACATCTCCAACCACCCACTACATCTACGTTATATATTGTTATAAGATAGTTCATGCAGTATAATTAGAACATTATGATTACCTATTGTTCAACAATTTAATCAAACACACATGCTGCAAAGTGTCAACAAAAAATATGCCTGAGCTGATTTACTTCTTGAAAGAATGCCAAATTAAATGGCAAAAGGGGATGTGTGTGGGGTCACTTCTGGGTAAAGGAAGACTGTTTGTTTTATATTTTTGTTTTTTGAAATACATTGCATTGACCAATTATGTTCATTATAGCGACAGCCAGCTTTCTGGTGGCGAAAGACCCTAGACAAATATCTGAGAAGAACCACCAGTGCACGACAAGTCAGCTGGAAGACCTTCCTACATTAAGTCCTTTGTCCAGACCGGGACTCGAACCCACGTGGTGAGAGGCTAAGCAGTCAGGCGTTACAAATCGGCAACTCTACCACTACGCCATGGGCGCCCCAAAGCAGAACAGATTAAAAAGAAGATTGTTAAAGGTGTAATTGATGAGCCTGTAACAATACAGTGGAGGTACAACCTACCTACACACATTCGTGAATAATCTTCTCCATATTTCACTGAAGACATCAAACTACACTGTCATAAGTTTTGCATCTACCACCAGCACAACATGTACTTCTCCTACCACCAGCACTACATCTACTTACCCATTCTACCCTCAACTACATCTACTTCCCCTTCTACCACCTGCACTACATTTACTTCTCCTACCACCTGCGCTACATCTATTTTTCTTTCTACCACCGGCACTACACCTACTTCTCCTTCTACCACCAGAACTACATCTACTTATTCTACCACCAGCACTACATCTACTTCCCCATCTACCACCAGCACTACATCTACTTCTCCTTCTACCACCAGCACTACATCTACTTCCCATTCCACTTCTAGCACATCTACTTCTCCTTCTACCACCAGCACTACATCTACTTCCCCTTCTACCACCAGCACTACATCTTCTTCTCCTTCTACCACCAGCACTACATCTACCTCCTCTTCCACTTCCAACACATCTACTTCTTCTACCACCAGCACTACATCTACTTCCCCTTCTACCACCAGCACTACATTTACTTACCCATTCTACCCTCAACTACATCTACTTCCCCTTCTATCACCGGCACTACATCTACTTCTCCTACCACCAGCTCTACATCTACTTCTCCTTCTACCACTGGCACTACATCTACTTTTCCTTCTATCACCGGCACTACATCTACTTCTCCTTCTATTACCGGCACTACATCTACTTTTCCTTCTATCACCAGCACTACATCTACTTCTCCTTCCACCACCTACACTACATCTACTTCCCCTTTTACCACCGGCACTACATCTACTTCCCCTTCTACCACCAGCACTACATCTACCCTTCTACCACCCGCACTACATCTACTTCCCCTTCCACTTCCAGCACTACATCTACTTTCCCTTCTACCACCAGCACTACATCTACTTCCCCTTCTACCACCAGCACTACATCTAATCCCTCTTCTATCACCAGCACTACATCTACTTCCCCTTCTACTACCAGCACGACATCTACTTCCCCTTTTACCACCAGCACTACATCTACTTCCCCTTCTACCACCAGCACTACATCTACTTCCCCTTCTATCACCAGCACTACATCTACTTCTCCTTCTACTACCAGCACTACATCTACTTCCCCTTCTACCACCAGCACTACATCTACTTCCCCTTCTTCCACCTGCACTACATCTACTTCTCCTTCTACCACTGGCACTACATCTACTTCCCCTTCTACGACCCGCACTACATCTACTTCCCCCTTCTACCACCAGCACTACATATACTTCCCCTTCTACCACCAGCACTGCATCTACTTCCCTTTCTACCACCAGCACTACATCTACTTCCCCCTTCTACCATCTGCACTACATCTACTTCCCCTTCTTCCACCTGCACTACATCTACTTCCCCCTTCTACCATCTGCACTACATCTACTTCCCCTTCTTCCACCTGCACTACATCTACTTCCCCCTTCTACCATCTGCACTACATCTACTTCCCCTTCTTCCACCTGCACTACATCTACTTCCCCTTCTTCCACCTGCACTACATCTACTTCTCCTTCTACTACCAGCACTACATCTACTTCCCCCTCTACCACCAGCACTACATCTACTTCCCCTTCTTCCACCTGCACTACATCTACTTCTCCTTCTACCACTGGCACTACATCTACTTCCCCTTCTACCACCTGCACTACATCAACTTCCCCTTCTACGACCCGCACTACATCTACTTCCCCCTTCTACCACCAGCACTACATATACTTCCCCTTCTACCACCAGCACTGCATCTACTTCCCTTTCTACCACCAGCACTACATCTACTTCCCCCTTCTACCATCTGCACTACATCTAAATCTCCTACCACCAGCACTACATCTACTTCTCCTTCTATATCCGGCACTACATCTACTTCTCCTTCTATATCCGGCACTACATCTACTTCTCCTTCTATATCCGGCACTACATCTACTTCTCCTTCTATATCCGGCACTACATCTACTTCTCCTGCTATCACCTGCACTACATATACTTCTCCTTCGACCACCAGCACTACATCTACTTCCCCCTTCTACCACCAGCACTACATCTACTTCCCCTTCTACCACCAGCACTACATCTACTTCCCCTTCTACCACCAGCACTACATCTACTTCCCCCTTCTACTGCCGGCACTACATCTACTTCCCTTCTACCATCTGCACTACATCTAAATCTCCTACCACCAGCACTACATCTACTTCTCCTTCTATATCCGGCACTACATCTACTTCTCCTTCTATATCCGGCACTACATCTACATCTCCTGCTATCACTGGCACTACATCTACTTCTCCTTCTATATCTGGCACTACATCTACTTCTCCTTCTATATCTGGCACTACATCTACTTCTCCTTCTATATCCGACACTACATCTACTTCTCCTGCTATCACTGGCACTACATCTACTTCTCCTTCTATATCCGGCACTACATCTACTTCTCTTGCTATCACTGGCACTACATCTACTTCTCCTGCAATCACCTGCACTACATCTACTTCTCCTTCCACCACCGGCACTACATCTACTTCCCCTTCTACCACCAGCACTACATCTACTTCCCCTTCTACCACCAGCACTACATCTACTTCTCCTTCCACCACCGGCACTACATCTACTTCCCCTTCTACCACCAGCACTACATTTACTTCCTCTTCTACCACCAGCACTACATCTACTTCCCCTTCTACCACCAGCACTACATCTACTTCCCCTTCCAGCACTACATCTACTTCTCCTTCTACCATCAGCACTACATCTACTTCCCCTTCTACCACCTGCACTATATCTACTTCCCCTTCTTCCACCGGCACTACATCTACTTTTTCTTCTACCACCAGCACTACATCTACTTCCCCTTCAACCACCAGCACTACATCTAGTTCTCCTTCTACCACCAGCACTTCTACTTCTTCTACCACCAGCACTACATCTACTTTCTACCACCCCTACCAGACACATCTACTTCTACACCTCCCTTCAACCATTGCTTCATTTCCTTCTTCAACCACCACTATATCTACATCTCTAACCTCCACTACATCTACATCTCTAACCACCACAACATCCTACATCTCTAACCACCACACATCTACATCTCTAACCACCACAACATCTACATCTCCAACCACCACTTAACTACATCTCTAACCACCACTTCATCTACATCTCTAACCACCTCTACATCACAACCACCACTACATCTACATCTCTAACCACCATTACATCTACAACCACCACTACATCTACATCTCTAACCACCACTACATCTACATCTCCAACCACCACTACATCTACTTCTCCAACCACCACTTCATCTACATCTCCAACCATCACTACATCTACTTCTCCTACCACCACTACATCTATTTTTACTACTCCAATAAAGTACCACTGTTACAACTTTTACCACACCCTTAACCACCATCACTATATCTACTGCTCCTACTACCACCATATCTACTTCTACCACTCCCTCTACCACCCTCACTACCACCACTACTTGACAAAGGACCACCCAAGAAACAGGTATACCAAATATCAAGGCTCTAGCTCCTGTGATTTCTGACAAGATGATTTTCTAATTTTTCCTATATATCCATATATGGCAGCCATATATTTTTAATGGATCAAAATTATTTGAACAACTTTTCGTTCTGCCTGCAGAAGCTGAGAAACTTTGTTTGACTTTGACACACCAGACAGAGCATGAGCTCAGGTGAGCGTAAAACAATGTAAACACTGTGTCTAGAACATACTATCAAGCCAGTTTGCAAGACTGTATCTGCTATATAGGCAGTTCACTAAGTCAGTATCTGCTCAGTTAAAAATTTCAGTTGGAAAATGTTTTGTCTTGTGTCAGTTCTAATATTATTTTATAAAAAGTGTCTTATCGTATAAATTATTTGTTACCTGTTTAAAAAAACCTCTTTAATATGAATTGATATACAGTAAATAATGCAAAGTTTCAAAGTACAATACAAACCCAGTAGTTATTGATGCATAGAGTTTGATATAAAAAATATCACCTTATGATTTTTGGGAGACAATACACACTCCCTACTACCACTCCTTCTACCACCAACATCATTACTACATCTACTACTCCTACCACCACCATCATTAATACTTTTACTGCTCCTTCTACCACCAACATCATTACTACATCTACCTATCCTATCACCACCATCATTCTACTTCTACCACTCCTACCACCAACATCATTACTACATCTACCACTCCTTCTACCACCAACATCATTACTACATCTACCACTCCTACCACCACCATCATTCTACTTCTACCACTCCTACCACCAGCATCATTACTACATCTACCCCTCCTTCTACCACCATCATTACTACATCTACCACTTCTACCACCAGCATCATTACTACTTCCACTCCTTCCACCAACATCATTACTACATCTATCCCTCCTTCTACCACAGCATCATAACTACATCTACCACTCCTTCTACCACAGCATCATTACTACATCTACAACTCCTTCTACCACCAGCATCATTACTACATCTACCACCCCTTCTACCACCAACATCATTACTACATGTACCAATCCTACCACCGCCATCATCATAACTACATCTACCACTCCTTCTACCACCAACATCATTACTACATCTACCACACCTTCTACCACCACCTTCATTACTACATCTACCACACCTTCTACCACCACCTTCACTACTACATCTACCACTTCTTCCACCACCACCATCATTAATACATCTACAACCCTTCTACCACAACCATCATTATTACTTCTACCACCCCTACCACCATCATCATTACTACACCTACCACTCCTACCATCACCATCATTACTACATCTACCACTCCTTCTACCACCATCATCATTACTACACCTACCACTCCTTCTACCACCATCATCATTACTTCATCTACCTCTCCACCTACTACCATCATCATTACTACATCTACCACTTTTTCTATCACCACCATCATTATTACTTTTACCACTCCTATCACCACCATCATTACTATCTCTACCACTCCTTCTGCCACCATATACTACATCTACCACTCCTTCTACCGCTATCATTATTACTTCTACCACTCTTACCACCATCATCATTACTACATCTACCAGTCCTTCTATCACCATGATCATTATTACTTCTACCACCCCTACCACCATCATCATTACTACATCTACCACTCCTTCTATCACCATGATCATTATTACTTCTACCACCCCTATCACCACCATCATTACTACATCTACCACTTCTTCTACCACCATCATCATTACTACATCTACCACTCCTTCTACCACCACCATCATTACTACATCTACCACTCCTACCACAACCATCATTATTTTATGTACAATTCTGTTTACCACCATCATCATTACTACTTCTACAACTTCTACCACTACCATCATTATTACTTCTACTGCTCCTACCACCATCATCATTACCACTTCTACCACTCCTACCACCACCATCATTATTACTTCTACTGCTCCTACCACCACCACCATTACTACATCGACCACTTCTACCACCATCATCATTACCACTTCTACCACTCCTACCACCACCACCATTTCTACATCTACCACTCCTACCACCATCATCATTACCACTTCTACCACTCCTACCACCACCATCATTATTACTTCTACTGCTCCTACCACCACCACCATTACTACATCGACCACTTCTACCACCATCATCATTACCACTTCTACCACTCCTACCACCACCACCATTTCTACATCTACCACTCCTACCACCATCATCATTACCACTTCTACCACTCCTACCAACACCATCATTATTACTTCTACTGCTCCTACCACCACCACCATTACTACATCGACCACTTCTACCACCATCATCATTACTACATCTACCACTCCTTCTATCACCACCATCATTCTACTTCTACCACTCCTACCAACATCATCATTATTACCTTTACTGCTACTTCTACCACCATCATTACTACATCTACCACTCCTTCTACCACCACCATCATTACTACTTCTACCACTTCTTCTACCACCATCATCATTACTACTTCTGCTGCTCCTACCACCACCATCATTACTACTTCTACCACTCCTTCTACCATCATCATCATTACTACATCGACCACTTCTACCACCATCATCATTACTTCTTCTTCCACTCCTACCACCACCATCATTACTACTTCTACCATTCCTACCACCACCATCATTACTACTTCTACCATTCCTACCACCACCATCATTACTACTTCTACCACTCCTTCTACCATCATCATCATTACTACATCTACCACTTCTACCACCATCATCTTTACTTCTTCTTCCACTCCTACCACCACCATCATTACTTCTACCACTCCTTCTACTACCACAATCATTACTTCTTCCACTCCTACCACCACCATCATTACTACTTCTACCACTCCTTCTACCACCACCATCATTACTTCTACCACTCCTTCTACCACCAACATCATTACTACATCTACCACTCCTACCACAACCATCATTACTTTATCTACCATTCTGTTTACCACCATCATCATTACTACTTCTACAACTTCTACCACCACCATCATTACTACTTCTACCACTCCTTCTACCACCACCATCACTACTACATCTACCACTCCTACCACCATCATCATTACCACTTCTACCACCACCATCATTATCACTTCTACTGCTCCTACCACCACCATCATTAATACTTCTACCACTCCTTCTACCACCAACATCATTACTACATCTACCACTCCTACCACAACCATCATTACTTTATCTACCATTCTGTTTACCACCATCATCATTACTACTTCTACAACTTCTACCACCACCATCATTACTACTTCTACCACTCCTTCTACCACCACCATCACTACTACATCTACCACCACCATCATTATTACTTCTACTGCTCCTACCACCACCATCATTACTACATCGACCACTTCTACCACCATCATCATTACTACATCTACCACTCCTTCTATCACCACCATCATTCTACTTCTACCACTCCTACCAACATCATCATTATTACCTTTACTGCTACTTCTACCACCATCATCATTACTACATCTACCAGTCCTTCTATCACCATGATCATTATTACTTCTACCACCCCTACCACCACCATCATTACTACATCTACCACCCCTACCACCACCATCATTACTACATCGACCACTTCTACCAGTGGTAACCACCATCATCATTACTACATCTACCACTCCTTCTATCACCACCATCATTCTACTTCTACCACTCCTACCGACATCATCATTATTACCTTTACTGCTTCTTCTACCACCATCATCATTACTACATCTACCACTCCTACCACCACCATCATTACTACTTCTACCACTCCTTCTACCACCACCATCATTACTACATCTACCACTCCTACCACCACCATCATTACTACTTCTACCACTCCTTCTACCACCACCATCACTACTACATCTACCACTCCTACCACCATCATCATTACCACTTCTACCACTCCTACCACCACCATCATTATTACTGCTACTGCTCCTACCACCACCATCATTACTACATCGACCACTTCTACCCCCATCATCATTACTACATCTACCACTCCTTCTATCACCACCATCATTCTACTTCTACCACTCCTACCAACATCATCATTATTACCTTTACTGCTACTTCTACCACCATCATCATTACTACTTCTACCACTCCTACCAACACCATCATTATTACCTTTACTGCTACTTCTACCACCATCATTATTACTATTTCTGTTGCTCCTACCACCACCATCATTACTACATCGACCACTTCTACCACCATCATCATTACTACTTCTGCTCCTCCTACCACCACCATCATTACTACTTCTATCACTTCTTCTACCACCATCATCATTACTACTTCTGCTGCTCCTACCACCACCATCATTACTACTTCTACCACTCCTTCTACCATCATCATCATTACTACATCGACCACTCCTACCACCATCATCATTACCACTTCTACCACTCCTACCACCACCATCATTATTACTTCTACTGCTCCTACCACCACCATCATTACTACATCGACCACTCCTTCTACTACCACCATCATTACTTCATTTACCACTCCTACTACCACCATCATTACTACATCTACCACACCTGCCACCATCATCATTACCACTTCTACCACTCCTACCACCACCATCATTATTACTTCTACTGCTCCTACCACCACCATCATTACTACATTGACCACTCCTTCTACTACCACCATCATTACTACATTTACCACTCCTACTACCACCATCATTACTACATCTACCACACCTGCCACCATCATTATTACTACTTCTACCATTCCTACCACCACCATCATTATTACTTCTACTGCTCCTTCTACCACCATCATCACTACTACTTCTACCACTCCTTCTACTACCACCATCATTACTACATCTACCACTCCTTCTACCACCACCATCATTACTACATCTACCACTCCTTCTACTACCACCATCATTACATATACCACTCCTACTACCACCATCATTACTACATCTACCACTCCTGCCACCATCATTATTACTACTTCTACCCAGAGGAGGCTGCGCGTTTTGCACACGGCACGCAACTTCGGACTATATTATCGATCGCTGGACGTTAGAGCGGTCATTTTTAAAATGGCAGTCAGAGTGGTAACGTCGGCGTGTAAATGGTTAGATTGCGACGAATTGTCGGGGGTTTTGTGTTAAACAGGACATGTGTTGTATTCCAGTGAGAGACTGTCCAAGTATCAGCGTTTTTGCACGGATTGCACACATTAGTCCAGTGAACAAACCAATGGTACGACGATGTATTCTGATTGCTGACGATCGGCTTGATTCCAGACTTCCCAAGCAGTCGCCTGTATTGTTTTCTTTATCATGTTGTTCTGTCCACTTGAAAAGACACTTTCTTGAGTCTCTAGTAGACACATTCAAAATAGGGGTGTCCATTTTTACTCAGATCACATTAACCTACAACAACAACATAAAACATGTAATCATGATAACAAAAATGCATATGCTGTCTGACATTGTGTAGTTAAGCAGTTAAATATAGGTAATATAGAAAGTTTTAACCTTTTTTATTTATTGTATCATTAAAAACTACAAAAATGATGACAGAATCAAACAATCAAAACGATGCACATTATATTTAAAATTAAGTGCATTGCCTTTCAATAAAGGAACTTATAGCTAATTTCGACCAAGTTAATTAGCACTTAACACAAAGAAATGAGACGACTTAAGGCGCCTTTTTAGATTTTCTGATAGTAAAAACATTGAAAATTGTTGTGTTATTTTTTTACGACAAAGTCTTGCGTAACTAATGTACAATTTGATAAAGAGTGACTCTGTTATTTTGTGAAACTGTAATGTAAACAATATAGCATTTCGTTTCTGTGTTAAATTATCGAAAAATTGGCCAAACAGCGACTCAATGCCAATACGTGGTGGTTGTTTACATGTTTCGATAGGGCATTTACATATTTACTCACCTGTGACGAAAAGTAGGAGGTCCCATTTCGCTTATTAAATCAGCGATAAAACCGTAAATGGCCCCATTCATAAATGGCGTCGGTAGGCGGGATTTCCAATCACGTGATTTGCACACGACACTAAACATGCGTAACCTCCTCTGACTTCTACCATTCCTACCACCACCATCATTATTACTTCTACTGCTCCTTCTACCACCATCATCATTACTACATCTACCACTCCTTCTTTCACCACCATCATTACTACTACTTCTGCTCCATCCACCACAACCACTACATCCCTTCTACTGCTCCTTCTACCACCACTACATCTACTCCTACCACTTTTACCACCACCATTCCTACTCCAACCACAAACAACATTTTATTTTTTACCTTCGTCTTGCTGATACATCTTGGGTACAGCTGTGACAGCTGACATTCTGTAGCAGAACCTCTCAGCAGATCTGTATAAAGACAATATTAGGTACGTCATATTCATTGTAATAATTCTGCCTAGAATAATCCCTAGTATGTCATTTTTTGTAATAATTCTGTCAAATTAGTGCATTTAACTACTGTTGAATAGTGATAATTTGGATTGCAATATAATGAATGTACAGACTTCACTGGATAAATGTTCAAGTCCCTTTACTCTTCCTATATATTATTCTATAAAAAAAAACTTTTACTATACTTCAACATCAATGTATTGGATGTCCACACTTAGTCAAATGAAAATCAATGTTATCTACTTAATTAGATAGCAATTTTGCAAATGTGGAATGCAGACGCTTGGCAGCATCTTTCAAACCTCTAGGAATGCTCTTGCATTAAAACACCTATTACCTAGAGTGACAGGTCAATCAAGTTAGCAATTAACAGAAAGCGTGCATAACTTAAGGTCGCCATGACATCTAGTTAATAAGGTAAAGTTAAGCTACATAAGCAACATTCAGCTGTCCTTTTCTGAAAGGGTGAATTGTTTGTTTATTTGGTTTATCGTCCCACCAACAGTATTTCAGTTACCTGGAAACGGTGACTACTTGAAGCAGATATAGTGCTGCCTTCACTATGTATAGCATGCCGTGGACAGCTGGCATGATACCACATCCTGACACCGGCCAACCAATTGTGGAACTACCCTTATATTTGCTTGAGTGTTAGCAAGGGAGCTTTACCACTACCATTTTTAACGACTTTATAATGTCGCTATCTGGGATCGAGCATGTCAATTATGTGGAGATGGTGTCCATTTGAAGCTGATATAAAGCTGCCTTCAATGTTTATAGATGCCATGAAGACCTGGCATGATATCAAATCCAGTCACATTATCATTCCATTTTTCAGCGATTTTTGGTAGCCACGGCAACCAGTCGTGAATTGCATATATGGAGAATTGATGGTTTGTCAACTATAAGTCATCTAGGTAAACCACCACACACATCATACCTGCGATCTAAATGTAAAAAAATTTTCTCAATTAATTCATAAGCACACTTTGCTACTTTAGTTTAATCTAAATATCAAAAATATTGACAATTAAGTTTTCAATATGGGTCAATACTGTCCTCCACCTTTGCCCAACTTTCCCAGGGTTGTTTTGTTTTGTTACAAAATTTGGTGACATTAGGGAACACGAATCGATTTTTTTGTATACTTATCTTTTGGAGTCAGGTATCGACAAAATGCGGGCGCCTGTTTTGGAATGGGCATTCTACACTTAATTAAACAGACAGCTCAAAAGTGACACCGGAGATTCTTGCTCAGCACACCCTTGGTTTAGACAGGGCCCTTAATGTTGGATGGGATTTTTCCGGCATTTTTTACGATACTGTGACAGCAACATATTTCTATCATTATAGCACATGGGCACTTATGAGGTGCCCAGGGGCTGAACCCGGCTGGTCCATTATACTGACACCGACGAGTCAATGCTGTCCCCTTAGCCCCGAGCGTTAGGAAGGAAGCCACTACTACCAACTTTAAAGTCTTTGGTTTGACCCAGCGGCAGCCGGGGTTTGACCCCTCGACCTCCTGATTCATAAGCCAATGCTCTACCACTTGAGCTATGGCGGTCGGTCATTCATGTTTTCTAGGATTTGACCTATTGACCTACTTTTTCACCCCACATGACCCAGTTACGAACTCACTCAAGATTTCTTGCAGTCAAACTATATTATATGTCTGTGTCTGCTCACAGAAAAGCCATGAATTCTGCAGTGTGCATCATATTTAAGACAGTATGTGCTGTACGCTACTCCAATATTGAACATATGTTTAGAAAGAAATTGGTTTGATTTTGCGCAGTCGGTGCTTTCAAATACAGTACAATCACAAGCAGAATAAACCTTAAGAAAGGCCTTATTGTTGTTTCTGAAATCAAACTATGGGCATTTAAAATATGGTCCGGGACAGTGAATCTCCAAATATTACACATCTGAATTGCCTGTAATTATTGGATATTTAATCCGTAGACTGTTGTGTCAATCGTTAAGAATTTTTAAAATGGCATCCAAATGCAAAAATTTGCTTTATTATTTCAGTCCCTTTTACCCAAAGTTCCAATTACAAAACCAACCAAGCTTGCTGTCTTGCCAACAACAGGTTATGATGCTGACAATGACAAATCATCAGCAACAAAATGTTGTTCATTTTCAAAGGATTAACTTTATGTGAAGTTCTTATTGACGAGTTACTAAATGCCAAAACATGATAGTTCTTTTGTTAATTAAGTATATTCTCAGATTAAACCATTTGTGATTTTTACTAAAATGAATAGAAGAATAGAAGATTGCAACTGATTATGAATTGATCGTCCCACTAGGACATTATAATTGTGTTTTAAGTTTACTCAGACCTAGAATACCTGTGAAAAACTTAACAAAGCCTGTTCAGGTTTCAACTTTCTCTGAAACCTTCTCAGCTTCAAAGTTGCATGCAAAAATGTTTCCAAATGGAAAACAGACAGCAAAAATGCCTGATTTTTTGTTGTTGCATAATGTTGTCTTTTGACTATGCAAAAACACACACATACAAACAAAACCAAGTTTTTGTATGTCTACATAGTAAAACTCCATTCTAGCATTGTACCGCTATACAAGTCTAGAAGCATTGCAGTTATAACTGAAATTCCAAGAAAGACAACTTTTGCATTTGCGCATGCGCAGATGTTCACTGTAAATCCGTGGATGTTTGAAAGATTATATCTAAATATTTGAGCAAGTATTAAAAGTCAGGAATGGGCCCAACAACCTGGAATTGATGAACCAAATACAATATTTACCTTATATATGGCTGGAAACTTTGTTAAATCCATCATAATCAATAAATATACGCAACATAATTCCACATACATTTTCCTGCCTCGCTACTTCCGGAACGAAACTCGACTTTCGTTTGATCTCACACCATCATATATAATATAGCATCTATATTTTAACATATTTTATTGTAACTGTAATCTCCATAACTTTATACATAACAGTTATCTATAATCTGTGATTAAACAATCTTCTCGTTTTATACACAATTGTGAATTCATATATGTGGTAAAATACACACACACACACGCACGCACGCACGCACACACACACACACACACACACACACACACACACCTATATATATATATATATATATATATATATATATATATATATATATATATATATATATATATATATATATATATATATATATATATATATATATGCTTTTATGTTTACAACAATTTATTAATAATTTAAAAATTACATTATCAACTCATTTAAATTTAATGAGGGCTCCAACTGTACAACCACCCAGTGTGTGGGCTGTGGAAGAGAATGCAACACTCGTTTATCTGACATTAAAACGTCACAACATTTATAGCTATATAAACACACCAACGACATGGTGTTATAAATAAGTATTTTACTTTTCTGGGGAGAAATATCATACAGTGCAAATATAAACATAACCTTATAATATACCAGACATTTGAAATATAGAAAAACATATAAACGATAGCATCATGTTTGTATATTTAAAATGTAATAAATAATAAAAAAACATAAACACACTAGTTATGTTTTACATGAACTTTTTCGGTGTTGCAAAAATACAATCTGAGCAGTTAGATATAACAAATAGTAATAATTTACATTAGTGCACGAAAAATCATTTTCTATGTTACAGTTGATTCAATTTATAAATATTGCTGGGTTTATGAATGTGATTTATATTCTGTACTTGTTAGACAAATACAACTTATATTCTGATACTAATTGCAAACAAAAGACCTTTAATATAGCCACACATTTGCCGTGTGATGAAGCATATATGTGTACTTATTAATTGTTGCCCGTCTTAAGGTTTAAAGTATTTAGTCATAGATCTTTGAACTTCGGATATATTAATAAGATATGTTTACAATCTTCAACCACTTTCAAATTGCACTGTGTACATATGCTCTGATGTCTTTCTAAATGTATATCATTATCTCCCAGTTTCGGTAGATAAACTATGAGCATACAACATGAACCTTGCGATTGCTACTTGATGTTTTGTTTCAATATTCATTTCCAGATACTGTTCAATTTCTAGGTCCTGTTTAAATAAAACATTTGTTGATAGTTTTGTGGGGTATATTAGAGTACCATTTCTGTTTATATATGTCTACAATTCTCCGCTTTATTAAGCCAAAGGAAATAGATTGTGCGTTTTGCATTTGACAGATATTAGCATAGCCAATATTTCCTAGTATGCGTTTTAATATGAATTGCTCAATTAAGTCTAATATATCTTGTTCCACTGTTTGCGTCATTTGCTACTGTATCATATAAAGTTTTAATAATAGGGTTCTTCATTTTAATTATGTTCATCCAGTACTTAACCACGATAATTTCTCTACTTATCTTTATCGGATATCTACCCAGCTCTCCTTACAGTGCATTATATATTAGTAGAGCCTTTTACATGCAGAACCTTTCTGAAAAATGCAATGTATTAGTTTTATGTCCCTGGTATCATTATACCCCCAAATTGCTGCGTTTAGAATAGAACACACTAATGTACATCAACATCATTACAAAAAGCGTAATAATAATAATAATAATAATAATAATAATAATAATAATAATAATAATAATAATAATAATAATAATAATAATAATAATCACTTCATCGCCACCAGCACCAGCACCACCATCACCTATCATCATCGTTATCATCATCAACATCCATCAACATCCATCACCAATCATCATCGTCATCATCATCACCATCATCAACATCCATCACCTATCATCATACCATGAGCAAATCAACGTCTATCTATAAACATAGCATGTTTATCTGTGAGTCACTATTATTTTGTTCTAACATTATGCAAAGAAACTATTACCATCATAGGCATCTTTGTCCTTCACAAGGTTGATCATTTGCAGCTTCGTCATCTTCATGGCCATACCATCATTATCACAATGAGCAAGATTCTACACCTTGGTCTGAAAAAAGTCATCATCGTCATCATCATCATCATCATCATCATAGTTAAGTGGTGATTGAAATGTAGACTTCAACCTTTATTACTTATTTGTTATGGTGATACTCATAGATGTGTACTGGGTGTCCCTAACATGGGAGTTATTATGCCCTATGCATTACTGCTAGTGTGTTATTATGCCCCATACGTTACTGACATGGCTTTATTATGCCCGATTCATTACTGCCATGAAGTTATTATGCTTTATATATTGCTGCCATGACATTATTATGTCCCATTCATTACTGCCATGAAGTTATTATGCTTTATACATTGCTGCCATGACATTATTATGTCCCATTCATTACTGCCATGGAGTTATTATGTCCTATACATTGCTGTCGTGTCGTTAGTATGCCCTATACATTGCTGTCATGTCGTTAGTATGCCCTATACATTGCTGCCATGACGTTATTACGCCCTATACATTGCTGCCCTGACATTACTATGTCCTATACATTGCAGCCATGACGTTATTACGCCCTATACATTGCTGCCCTGACATTAGTATGTCCTATACATTGCTGCCATGACATTACTATGTCCTATACATTGCTGTCATGTCGTTAGTATGCCCTATACATTGCTGTCCTGACATTAGTATGTCCTATACATTGCTGCCCTGACATTAGTATGTCCTATACATTGCTGCCATGACATTACTATGTCCTATACATTGCTGCCATGACGTTATTATGCCCTATACATTGCTGCCATGACATTACTATGCCCTATACATTGCTGTCCTGACATTACTATGTCCTATACATTGCTGTCATGTCGTTATTACGCCCTATACATTGCTGCCATGACGTTATTACGCCCTATACATTGCTGCCATGACATTACTATGTCCTATACATTGCTGCCATGACATTAGTATGTCCTATACATTGCAGCCATAACGTTATTACGCCCTATACATTGCTGCCCTGACATTAGTATGTCCTATACATTGCTGCCCTGACATTAGTATGTCCTATACATTGCTGCCATGACATTACTATGTCCTATACATTGCTGTCATGTCGTTAGTATGCCCTATACATTGCTGTCCTGACATTAGTATGTCCTATACATTGCTGCCCTGACATTAGTATGTCCTATACATTGCTGCCATGACATTACTATGTCCTATACATTGCTGCCATGACGTTATTATGCCCTATACATTGCTGCCATGACATTACTATGCCCTATACATTGCTGTCCTGACATTACTATGTCCTATACATTGCTGTCATGTCGTTATTACGCCCTATACATTGCTGCCATGACGTTATTACGCCCTATACATTGCTGCCATGACATTACTATGTCCTATACATTGCTGCCATGACGTTATTACGCCCTATACATTGCTGCCATGACATTACTATGTCCTATACATTGCTGCCATGACGTTATTACGCCCTATACATTGCTGCCATGACGTTATTACGCCCTATACATTGCTGCCATGACATTACTATGTCCTATACATTGCTGCCATGACGTTATTACGCCCTATACATTGCTGCCATGACATTACTATGTCCTATACATTGCTGCCATGACGTTATTACGCCCTATACATTGCTGCCATGACGTTATTACGCCCTATACATTGCTGCCATGACATTACTATGTCCTATACATTGCTGAAATGACGTTATTATGTCCTATACATTGCTGCCATGACATTACTATGTCCTATACATTGCTGTCATGTCGTTATTACGCCCTATACATTGCTGCCATGACGTTATTACGCCCTATACATTGCTGCCATGACATTACTATGTCCTATACATTGCTGCCATGACGTTATTACGCCCTATACATTGCTGCCATGACATTACTATGTCCTATACATTAATACCATGACGTAATTATGTTCTATTCATTGCTGCCATTACGTTATTATCCCACATACATTGCTGCCATGACGTTATTATGCCCTATACATTGCTGCCATTACGTTTTTATGCCCTTTTCATTGCTGTCATGACGTTATTATGTCCTATACATTGCGGTCGTGACGTTGTTATGTTTTATACATTGATGTTATGACGTTATTATGTCCTATACATTGCTGTTATGACTTTATTATGTCCTATACATTGCTGTCATGACGTTATTATGTCATATACATTGCTGTCATGACGTTATTATGCCCTATACATTGCTGTCATGACTTTATTATGTCCTATACATTGCTGTTATGACTTTAATATGTCCTATACATTGCTGTCGTGACTTTATTATGTCCTATACATTGCTGTCATGACGTTATTATGTCCTATATATTGCTGTCATGACTTTATTATGTCCTATACATTGCTGTCATGATTTAATTATGTCCTATACGTTGCTGTCATGACGTTACTATGTCCTATACATTGCTGTCATGACGTTATTATGCCCTATACATTGCTGTCATGACGTTACTATGCCCTATACATTGCTGTCATGAC
This sequence comes from Sinonovacula constricta, assembly GCA_007844125.1. Lineage (NCBI taxonomy): Eukaryota > Metazoa > Mollusca > Bivalvia > Cardiida > Solecurtidae > Sinonovacula > Sinonovacula constricta. Next base: position 32,257,390 of record CM017572.1, read on the forward strand.
TTAATTATGTCCTATACGTTGCTGTTATGACGTAATTATGTCCTATACATTGCTGTCATGACGTTATTATGTCCTACACGTGGCATTATTAAACCCTATAAATTACCGACATTTAGTTGTAACTAAGACCTTCAAGTTACCAACATGGAGATAATAGGCCGTATGTATTTCCGACATGATTTTGATTTTGTTTGTGTTTGTTGTTTTGTTTGCTTTCATATTTGTTATTAGCCTCTTTAAATTTCAGACCGGTATTGAATTTGACGTATTACGACATAGTAACATAATGTCTGTAATTTATTTGGCAAAAATAATTATAGACGAAATATTATTTCACTAGCCATTCTTATGTTGTTCTGCAAGTGTAATGCCTGGATAACATGATTGTGCGTTGTTTGTGCGTCACGCATTCGCGATGTGGTGAACCTACATAGTAGGCCGGAACTGTTACTATATAAAAGTCGAAAGTAAAAATGTTTCATAGGTACTTTTAACAGTATCAGACTGTTATAATAATACTCGCCATCCGTTTACATAAACTGTTAATTGAAATTTGATATATTGTTTTCTTTCAGTTATATTTTCCTAAATAACTTCAATATTTTTTTAAATGACTCGTCGATAAAAACCAGCAGCATTGGCATGCAGACAGGAAGGAGTTACTTCTAATTTAAATGTTAATCCATGCTTTGTTTAATAAACGAAATCACTGTAATATTCAAGAAGATACTAGAGCAACTGTTTAACGCAACCTCCTCCACAACACGTTTTGCGCAGGTGAGCTTAAAATAAACATTGACAAATTATTAAAGATTCATAATGGATAAAAAGTTATGATATATTTGTAACAAAATATCAAACGAAGCGTTGACATTTCGCCTGGTTCACCTGGAGTGGTGCTCATAACTATATCTTTATTTAAATATACCTGTATCAATCAGGAGGGTAAAAATACATAGTCCTGATATTATATTACCATTTCCTCTAGGTCCTTAAATATTAAGCTATACAAAAAATAATTCTCGGGGGTGGAAACCTCCGACCCAACAAATCTCGCTCTCATTTACACTTGACAATTTTCGAAATAGTTTAATTATCTTTTGCATATATTATTGTGTGTTTTAGCCTTACAGTGTACTGTGACATTTATAAGGCATCACTTTATGTAAATTAGTATTTATAATACTGTCTTACCCCTAGCAGCATTTAGTGTTAGGAAAATATTTATGTTAGTTAAAGCAAACTGACACTTTTTCTGGTTTGGAGGTTATGGGGATTTCACGGACAGAATGACCAAAATCAAAGATTAAATAGTTTATTATAAATAGATAGAGTTCTATTCGATGTACTAATCATCTAAAACATCTACTAGTTTAAGCTATATTCTAACATCAATTAAATAATTCAAATAGCAATCATTGGTGTCATATTTTAAATGGTTAATCAGCATAAAGGCCCTATTTAGGAAACTGGTTTATTCACATATAAACAACGCTGCTCTTGAGTTTTCGCCAAAACTTTATTAAATGTATGGAAAATTTATCGCATTTGGGTCCCCTATTCACGTCAGATCACGTATGCGGCATTCTAGAAATCGACATTTTCACAGGACAGCAGTCCCCGGGCCCTCCTAGTAGCAAATGTATGCAAACATATTTTTGCTAAAAGCATTTTGGGCGAAATTCAAGAAAAGAGTCAGTCATTTGTGAATAGTCGTCAACAGAATCGATTGCATTTAGGTTAAGCAAAGCTTAAAACAAAGTTAATAGCGTTCTTCACGCTTAATTATCTACAGAAAACACAATCTAACAATTATACTTTTAAACAGCGTTTTCTCGAATGCATATCACGAGTATATTTATATTTGAAATTAACATGCAGTGTAAATAATAAAATAAACAATTTTTGGCCTGACAATAACAAAAAATAGTTAAAATCATGTACACAATCTATATGTTAAACTATGTGCAGGCCGCTTTAAAACCATTCTTTCTAAAAAAAACAATAAACACAATAAAACAATTATTGACTATATATACATTGATTATATATACATCTCTATTGACACATTTGTTCATACTAAAGATAATCGATTGACTATACAATGAAGGTACAATATATATTTTTTAATTTCATATATCAACTTTTTTTGCTAATCCGGGAAGGAACACGAATAAAACTCGTAGAACATACCTAATAAATACATTACATTTTAAAGACCGATAAAATTGTATCAAATGTGATCCTGATTTACATCAGAACACATATGCGGCATTCTAGAAATCTTATATTTCACGGGAATGCCTGTCCCGGACCACACTTATAGCAAATGTGTTCAAAACAACCTTCGAATACATCATTAATGTTATCTTTAAAGGTGGTACCAACAGTTTGTCTACATCAAATTCATGTCACAATACATTAACACTGCTTCGGGGAATCGGGACATAATTTCTGCATAAACTCATACTTTAGTGTAAGTAAAGACGGCTTTGAAGACTGCATATATTGTTAGCACAAATCGTGATAAAACACTGTAAAAGTTCAGTAATTCCAAATCTATAAATAAACACGCTGGGATGTCTGCTAAAAAAGATATCAATGTCCGAGCGTATTAACCTGATGACCATAATTATGACGTTATCTCAAAAGTAAGTGGTCACGTGGTATTCTTAGTTCAAAGTAACTATCTCAGCAGCAAGTCTCCGATAGGAAATACCTGCGATGAGAACTGAGGATTTATGTTTCACTGTTCACACTGATCTAAGGTAAATCAATAAGCAGCATTTTGCAGGATCTTTTCAGGTAACAATGACTTGTTTGGTCATTTGAGAAAAATATTTTGGTCCAAACTGCCGGATACCACCTTGAAGGGTCATCTTATGTCTTCTATATGTAATATATGCCATTGGCGTGTTAAGAAATCCACAAATCATAAAATGAGGTCGTTTAAACGTTTAAACATTTGAAGTAAGTTCTCGCCCGCCCAGGGTAAAATCCTAGATCCGCACTTGGAATCATGCACAATTTGGGATATGCAATGATAGGTAAAACAGAATTGTTTCATAAAAGCAGGTATTCCTGCATAAACATCGATTATGGAATCAAAACAGTTGCCATACACAACAGAAACATGTATTTCTTGCAAATTATCTTGACATAAATGTTATTTAATGTTTAAATGCAATATTATCGAATACACCCCACTCCATTTCGAGATTTTGGAAAACGCTCCTATAAAAATTCTATAAATGTCTAAGTGGGGTGCGGTATGCCTCTAAACAGCACATAAATGACCTTGTTTATAGTCATATGTAGAAAATCAATGACTTGCTGGTCACGGCTACAATTGTTTCAACAAAATAACATTGAAAATCTATTGCCGAATGTTTATATAACAACTGCCGGACATATTACATACCACCACATGTGACACGAATGATAACACAATGCATTAAACCAAAATGTCAGTAAGTATTCATAATGTTTTAATTGAAAATTGATTAAATTCTTAAGAAATCTGACATAAATGCCAAATAATTCAGCATTGCAGTAATGTATTGAAGACGTTGCGTCTCTTTGTCGATTTTGCGGGAAAGCGTATTATCCGCGTGTGATGACGTCACATTGTTATGATTAATGACGTCATTATTTTGATGTTGATGTAAAATCTACAAACATGGCGAACTGAGATGAAAACATCGAACTGAATTGAAATTAACTTTAATTATAGGAACGTTTGTACAAAATATTTAATGGAAATAGAACAATACATCAACTACATACTTATCTGTAACATTTACAGAAGTACAGAGTTTCAAACACATGTTTTAATTTCATTTTATTCCTAAACAAAATGTCGGTGGAAGATTGTTTTGCTAAAATGTTGATTTAATTCCACTTTTATAATGAGTCACTATTTCTCAAAATGTCACAATCAGCAACAAAAGGAGAAACACAAATGGAAAACAAAATGTCCGGCAATAATTAATATAAACTTTACTTCCATTCCACCATCAGAAGCTGATCACTGTCATACCCACCGACATACAAGGAACTCCTGTTCACATCATAACTGAGGCAGAGTGGACTCCACGTGATCCCATCTTCCTTGGACAATATCTGACCTACCACGTGACCATCCTCGGTCACCTTGACTACGTTGTGTGAGTGATATCCGCAGACAAACACGTGACCGTGATGGTCAGTGGTCACACCCCAGGCACCAGACATTCCGAGATCCTGATTGGAGAGACAGAATATCTGCCTCCCGTCCGTGCCGACACATACAAGACCTCTGTCCCCGTCAGCCACATAGAGTCGGTCGCCGGAACTGTTCACGGCGATGTGTCGGATGTCAGAGAACAGTTTCCGGCCGTCGGTGTCCATGAAGATCTTCCTCAGCTTCCTGCCACTCCTCACGTCGTGTACATACAAGGTGGTACCACGCCACAGAGACCACCCATCACAGTACAGCAGTCCGCCATGACAAGCGATCCAGCCGGTCTCATGTCCCAACTCGACGGTTCGTGTCCTGGTCAGACTGACCGTGTTGTACACGTCGACTTGGGTAGAACCAGAGGCAACCTGGAAATACAGAAATGTAGACCAGAGTAAAACATTGTAAATGTACAGATTGTGTTGGTGACAAAATACACGTCAGCGTCCATAGTCGTAAATGATGCAACCTGAAAATAGAGGTAGAGGAAACAGAATATTAATAAAGTCTTTGGCCCGTATACACCAACCATTCTTAAGTAAGAATTGGTAAAGTAATCTATTTTAATTCGCAATATCTTCAGCGTATAGTCAGCTATAAGTTTGAAAATGTTGCATGACAATTTAACTTTGATACTTTGAGCTTAAACTCACAATTTAACTCCATACAAAAGCTTAGTTTTCTTGGTATAAAATGGTGACTTGCTCTCAAGTCGTGACTTCCGTTAAGAAATGCTTGGTGAATACAGGCCATTATGTCGTCGCACAAGTTCGATCAGTTTGTGGTGGAGTAAACATGGCCGGCAGTCATCCACACAACAACCTGCAAATATAGACATGTAAATCAGGTAAACATTAGAAAGAAAATTATGTAAACAATGGCTAGAAAAAAATGGCAATATTCAGTCGTTCATAGACGGTCAGCTTGCTAGTGCCTGGCCTAAATAAGACAAATACAGTTACGACTCAATAACCCCAAAATACAAATATGTACACTTTGGTTACACTCGCTGTCCTCCTGGCTCTGGTAAGCTTGAGTACCGTGGTGGAAAGTCGTCACTTGTGTCTGAAGTGTGGAAACGTAAAAACATGGTTATTTATAGGACTACGTAAAAATATTTGTAACAGTTTAAATAAAAGACAATCAACATTTAGAATAGAGTTTAATGTAGTAACGTCTTGCTTTCTGAATCAATAACGGATGGAATTTACGGTAAACTCACAGCTATTGTGGAAAATGCATTGTGTCTAGATCTAGTCATCTACATGAAACAGAGAGCTAAAATCACAGCCATGGTTTTCAAACATTATTTTAACCAAACTTAAGCATAAAGCAATTTAAAAAGGCATATATTAAAAAGCATATTTAGAATATTCAAACTTATACTTAACAAGATATCTTTACACATCTTTCCTCAAGACCTCGCAAAATCCACCTCACTAAGTTCATGAACGCTCAACTTGTTGATTTTTTCAAATATTTATGACGTCATATTTTGTCACGAGACGAATGGAATGTGCGCAAAAGTTTGTATGTACACATTTACGCGATATCATGTGTTCGGCATATTACTTTATGATCAATGTGTGTAATTTTGGAGGAAAAATCAAGCAAATTTTAATTTGTATTACTTGTATCGCACACCACGAGGGATAGTGCGCTTTGTTTACCGTATGTCGTGATGATATATATTACTATAATGCTGGGGCGTAGCTGGGCTTTTGATGTGCCGGGGTGGGGGGGCCAAAATAAATAATATCGCGCCTAAAATTGCTTCTTTGTCGAGCAAAGAACCGATGTTAAAGGTGGTATCCGACAGTTTTGACAACATATTTTCATTAAACATCATAAGAAACTATTGTTACCTGAACAGATCACGCAAAATGCTGTTAACTGATGTCCTACACCTGTCTGGAAAGTGTACCGTAATGCCATAATCGTCATTACAAACATGTATTTCCTATCTGAGCCACGCTGCACAGCTATTTTTAAACCAAGACAACCACGTGACCACCTAATTTAGATCATCCACGACATCCGCTGTGATGTCGAAATCCCAATCGTTCATATTTATAGATTTAAAAAGAACGAAAATTTTTAGTGTTGATTAACGAGATTTACTGTCCCAAAATTAAGATTCTGTTGAAAATTGTCAAAGCTTATACTAAAGTTTTACAGAAATTGTGCACAAATACCCCAAACAGAGGTCAAATATTGTAATGTATATTAGATATAGGCAAACTGTCGGATACCACGATTCAGGTTTGAATCTATGTAGATGTTCAATCTGCCGGCCTATATCTCAAGTCCGAGAGGCGATAATTAAATGTATATACAGTGTAGTAATTTGGGGAGAATTCTAACAATTAGCATTGTAAACCACATGTTTATGAAATTTCTTCATAGATAGGGCTGTATACAAACTGGTATCGTATTCTTATCTCCAATCAATGGAAAAAAGGTCTCAAAATAACAAAAATTGAAATTCAGTATAGGACATGTCGGCAAGTTGTTTAACACTAATTTCATGCTATTAAATGATATATTGCTTTGTCCTCATGTTGTTTTAACCTTCAATTAATACACTACTCCAAAGTTAATGCACTCAGATGTTCAATAACAGATTGGCATATTGGCGTAGATTGGGCGGAACTGCATACACTGTGTAAGGTTGTCAAACGGGATTACTATTTTCACTTGTTTTCTTTTTTCTGAATTGTCAGTAAAACAATGTTTGATTTTTGCACTCAGTGTGTATGCGTGCGCACGCTATTGTGCGTGTGTGCCTGCGCGTGTGTCTGTAAACGGAGCATTGTTAAGGTAGCTTCAAAAGTTTGAACCTTAGTAAAGAACAATTTAGTTCCTTGACGCGTTACCTCAAATACCCACCAAGACGGGAGGTAGCATTAGGTAAATGTGTAAGTCATAATAATGTCCCTTCGGTAACGAAATGAGGCAATCACTACCACGTGTAAATATATTTTGAATAGAAACCGCCATTTATTATCTCACAGTCTCTCCGCTTACCAGGGCTATGTTTCCTTTACCAAAAAGAGCGCTACTATAATAGAATATTGTAAAATATATTCTTTGCAACAGTGACCTTGACCAGACGGACACCCATAGCGACCCAAAACTTGCACTACCCATAAGGTTCCTATGTATAATATAATATATAAATCTGCTTCTCACCTGCCTTCCCGAACGCACGCCGAATGACGGCAATCTAATTGTAACGTTGGTTTAAATACGTCACGTAGGGTATGAATATGACATATTTTGAATATGTTCAGCCAGAACAATCGGTAATCAGACTTGGTCTGTTCACCTGATGATAAATTTTAATTATTCTTATACTATAACGTAAGAACATTTAGTTGTTTTCTCGAATACTGGTCGGTAAAATTTGTCCTATTTTGTGCTGAATATATCACAATCATGACTATAAATGACAACAGTCACAGTTCTGGTACCTAAAATAGTTTTTGTTACCATTACAATAAAATCAGGCAATTCCGCGTACAAGTATGCAAACAGTGTTTCAAATGTATGGAAGGGGATATCCGCCAATATTCAATTTCTAATTTGCCAATTGCAACACTGCATATGCTTAAATTTGCACAAACAAGTTCGTTTTTATATGTTTCTAATTCACATCTCTCGTATACAATTTGGAAATTACAAATCCCAACTCACAATTATCAAGTCACAAATTTTATGTTCGTTTACAATTTACAAGTTACAAATCTTAAAGTCACAATTCTCTAGTCACAAATTACTAATGTACAAGTTAAGAATTGCCAACATTCAGACGCTAGGTGGCGGTACCACATAAATATAGACGTCACTAAACTAAAAATAAAACGGAATATCATAAGTTTAAAATAGAACGGAATCATAAATGATTCTTCAAATGAGATACAATAGAAAACAGCCAACGTTATTTGGCTTCAAATTGAACAAGTTACCTTTTGCCCAAAGTAGTTATTAATGTTTATATTAAAATTCTGCAAGTAATTTTACTATATAAGTTTTTGTTATCGGACGTTTCCAGAACATACTATGTGATTCGCATTCGGATTTGTTTACAATTTTTGAAATTTAACTACAACAACAGGGGTAAGCGATGTCGTGAGTATGCATTCCCTAGAGTCAGGTGCCCATGTAGCTCAGTTGCTAGAGCACCTACCTCAAGGCAGGAGGTCTTGGGTTCGACCCCTGCCCTCGGTAATAGGATTTTCCAGATTTTTAGTGGCGTCAGAAGGAGTTCTTCAGAGAACCATGTGAAGTAGGAACAGGCTAGGTACTGGTGGTTCTGTCCAGTTGATGCCTGGCTAAAAATAAGGAAGGTTAAAAGCTCGGGTAGACCAGGTGGTAGAGCATCTGATTATGATGGAGGTCTTGGGTTCGAACTCAATAGTGTACCGGTAACAGAATTTTGCAAGGTCGTGTCAGTCCGATTATATCAGGATATATGCATTTAAATGAAAGAGGGTGGAACAATAGAGGTGGGGGGTGGGGGGGGGGGGGGGGCGTGGTAGTGACTGTCAGACCTGAGACATTAAAATATACATAAATAGCATTTGAACCAATTCATACAGTTCATATAGTCATATCATGATCACCAGTTAAATACAGAATAATAACCCTAAAACAAATAAATAGCACATGTGTCTGATTCTGTCGGTAAGAAACTCACAACTTGAAAGTACACATGAACGCGGACCAGTACATTCTAATTATAGATGGACATTCCCTTGTTAGAAGCGCCCGCTTGAGTCCTAATGTTAAAGTGGTGTTATGCAGTGTACATTTTACATTAGAGAGTTGAGCCTCTAGATAAGTAACTTGTAAATTAGATTCTAGAAATGTAAAATGTATTCCTGATATTCGCCCCGCAATTTTTAACTTGTAAATTGTATATGCGGGAAATGTGAAATTGTTCAAATGTTATGATGAAATGTGAACATTTTCATGTGATATATGAAGGTTATGATGTAATTAGATAGCGGTATTTAGCATGCATGGTGTTGCAATTTACAAAATGACATTTGAAGTGACAAATCCGTGTATTGAAAGTTAGAAATAGTAATTAGAATATTGGCGGATATCACCTTCCATACAAATGTACATCTCCTAATTAGCATCAGCTCAGGTGAGCTAAAACACATGACATCGTATTACCTTTCTCAGTATGAACAAACCACTAAGAACACAAACAATTCCTTTGGAAAAGGACATTTTCTAATGATCTGTGTTTCTATTTTAGCTATTTAATCACTTTTATTAAATGGGCAATTTTATTTTCTTCTTAATTTATTTGAAAGGCATCTGTACCTGATTAATTATCACTGTGAGAAACATAGCCAATTCAGTATAAAATGAAGATCATATGGCACTTTTCTCTGTATTTGTTATATTACTTTTGAGGTAAGAGGGGCCAACTGGCGAAATAGCTCAGGTGATAGAGCGTCGTCTTGCGGTTCAGGAGGTCGCGGGTTCAAACCCCGGCCGGGTCAAATCAAAGACTTTAAAGTTGGTAGTAGTGGTTTCCCTCTAAACGCTCGGGGCTAAGGGGACAGCATTACGCCGGACTCATCGGTGTCAGTATAATGGTCCAACCGGGTTCAGTCCCTGGGAACCTCATAAGTGCCCCTGTGCTATAATGATAGAAATATCGCTGCACAGTATCCGAAAAAATGCTGGCAAATCCCATCCCAAATCCCTAAGAGGGACTTAAATAACTCATTTAATGTTTTGCATTTTGACAATATTTAATCAGATCTTATGGGTTGCCTCAAGTGGGCCTACTGGACCTAGTAACATCATTGGTAGATGACCGACTCTAGGAGGCCCTAGGTTCGATCCCGGGCTGCGACATACCTAAGTCGTTAAAATGGCTGGGGTATAGCTCCCTTTCTTATCTCAAATATAAGGATATATTTATATATATAATTTTGGTTTTGTTTAAAAAAAATTGTTTACAGTCAGTTGGAAAAGTTTTTCCAACTGCCCACTTTCTGGGTAGAACCAGTACTTAGGTACTAAGTACACACAGCACTGTGCAGAAAATAGTCTTGCTGAAGGACTTTCATTGCATGGTTTGTTTGGGGGTTCAAAAGGGATTGAATGTGGGAGCCTCTGATCCAAAATCCAATGTCTAAACCTGAAGCTTGTTGTGGATAATGCTGTTATATAAAATAAACTTGACCAGACCCGTCATTACAATAATCATGCACATGCAACTGTTTGCTTATATTTATTTTAATTAAATTTATTTTATTGTAGGAATATCTAGAGTCGATATAATACATGATAGTATACATCCAAACTAAATCACCAAAGAGACACAAAAAGTATACTTACTGCTACCTCTTGTGGACCAATACAGCATACATCTGTTGGGTTGCTATCTGTAACACAGAACTTGGTCACCATGCTACTTGATGGGTCTATACGCTTCAGTCTACTATTATGGAAATCAGCTACCACCAGACTTCCATCACTGAGAGTACAGCAACCATAGCTCCTACATGTTTCCTTATCCTCTTGTATCCTGACATTGATGAGTTTCTTTTCTGGTCTCACCACTGGCCTATCTCCCCGTTTCTCCACTGGTCTCTCTACTTGACAGTCTGCTGGACTCCTTACTATTTCCTGTACTGGTATGTCTGATTCACCTCCAACAGCACCCTGGGAGCTGATATCTTGTGCCTTTGTGCTGACTTCCTTAACAAGGGAACTGAAACAGCTCAGGGAGTCAAATATCTTCATTTCTGTCATGAAGTCGAATTGGTGTCCTTTTATTAGTCTGTCCGACTCCTTATAAAGAGCATCAACTTTTGGAGCAATTGTCTGACCCTTCTTTTTAAGGACAAACGTGTTGGCTTTCCACTCTTTTGACTTTGTAATTTTGTCTAAACACTGGTTTATTTCGTCTTTAGTTAAAGCACACGCCTGTCTATGATGTTTGGTGACTGCAAGAAGCTCTTCTTGCTTACTTTTGATATCCTTCTTACTTTTCTCTTTTAGCTCCTCGATTCGGGACAAGAGTTTCTTTGCATATGCTTCCATATCATTTAGGAAACTGTTTCCATGTTTTGTAATATTATCCAGATGTCCATCTAATAATTTAATAGCTTTGTTTATACTGTCCAGAGCCGATTTTAACTGTGCAGGGACTGCTTGTAACTCAGGAATAGCATTGAGCTCATCTGAGGATTCCCTGATGTCTTCGGTGTCCTGACACGTCCTGAAAAGAAATGAAAAGGAAATGTCATTGAAGTACATCGCAGCGACTCGACTGTGGTCATTATAGTAATGTGGAGCACAATTCAAGACACATGTCTGGGCAGAACAGTCTGCACACTGCATGTAAGCTGGAAGACACACATGAAAAGCTGGAAGACACACATGAAATAGTTTGCCCATGAGTATAATCATAACCCATCTGGTGAATGGCACAATATTTACGAAAATTTACAAGTCGGCGAGTCTACTTATCAAATACAGACCTGCCACACATCAACACAATTGGTGTCAACTTCAAATAAGACAGTATTGTTTTGAATTAAATATTAACATACTTTTGCCACTCTGTTCTCAGCTCAAAATTGTAATAAAATTAGTTACTCTACATGTCAAACACTGCCAAACCAGGGTTTCAACTGACCCTTATTAGTCTATGTCTATATTACGACATTTGTTTAACCTTGTCTTTACATTAAACAGATTAGTCATCAATCAAATAAAAATATTCAGCAAAGCAGATGATTGGTGGCAGAATAACGACCCTGAGGGCCTTTAGGCCCCAACACCATTATTTGGGCTTAGGGTCAATTACCAGCGCTCAGCCCAGCTCGAATACATGTTATCCTTTTATCTAGTGTGTTCACAAGCTTTTCTAAGATTCGACCTAGTGACCTACTTATTGACCCCACATGACCCAGTTATGAACTGATCCAAGAATTCATGCAGGCAAACATTCTAATCAAGTTTGGTGAAGATTGGGCTATAAATGGGGCCTCTAGTGTGTTCACAAGCTTTTGCTCAGATTTGACCTAGTGACTACTTTTTGACCCCACGTGACCCAATAATGAACTCATCCAAAAGTTCATGCAGACAAACATTCTGAAACATGTTTGATGAAGATTGGGCTATAAATGTGGCCTCTAGTGTGTTCACAAGCCTTTTCTAAGATTTGACCTAGTGACCTACTTTTTGACCCCACGTGACACAGTTAAGAAACCATCCAAGATTTCATGCAAACTTACATTCTGACCAAGTTTGGTGAAGATTGGGCTATAAATGTGGCCTCTAGTGTGTTCACAAGTTTTTCCTAAAATTTGACCTAGTGTCCTACTTTTTGACCCCAGGTGACCCAATAACACAACTACTCCAAGATTTTATGCAGAGAAACATTCTGACCAAGTTTGATGAAGATTGGATAAAAACTGTGGTCTGTAGTGTGTTCACAAACTACATGTTGACGACGGACAACGGACGAAGCGGTATCACAAAAGCTCCCCTTGAGCACAACCCTTGAGCACGTTGTGCTCAGGTGAGCTAAAAATAAATATCTCAAAACCTTTTATAGCAAACATTATACATGCATATGTTAGTTTATTGAAATAAAAAGCATAAACGTGAAAATGCAGAACTAGCATTATGATGCAGTACATAATAAAAAACATAAAAACATGATATCCTAATCTTCACCCCATAGGGCATATTTATATAATTTATACATGACAACTGTCAAAAAACACAATAGCTTGAATCAAAATTTTGCTGATGCCTAAGAGTAAAACAACAGGATATATAGAGACAAGAAGAAAATGTCGCTATGTGATGAAACCGAGTTTTTATTTTAAGTAACAATAGAAATCAGAATACTCTTATAAAGAAAATATCTGGTTGATAACAGTTTACATTAAAAATAAATAAATACTTGTACTGGTGGTCGGGGGTGGGGGGAAGTCCACCCTTAAACACCCCACCCCTGAAGACATTTTTGTTGGGGCATGGTTTTTACACTTATTAATCCTGTTACATTTAGATTAACAATTCTGTGTAATGTGGATGAAATCCCTTCATAAGTAAGGTCTCCTGGCAACAAGCTGTGGGTAGGTCTCCATATAACCTGCTGTGGTTAGGTCTCCTTTCAACACGCTGTGGTTAGGTCTCCTGGCAACAAGCTGTGGTTAGGTCTTCTGCCAACAAGCTGTGGTTAGGTCTACTGGCAACAAGCTGTGGTAAGGTCTCCTGGCAACAAGCTGTGGTTAGGTCTCCTTTCAACAAGCTGTGGTAAGGTCTCCTGGCAACAAGCTGTGGTTAGGTCTTCTGCCAACAAGCTGTGGTTAGGTCTACTGGCAACAAGCTGTGGTAAGGTCTCCTGCCAACAAGCTGTGGTTAGGTCTACTGGCAACAAGCTGTGGTAAGGTCTCCTGGCAACAAGCTGTGGTTAGGTCTACTGGCAACAAGCTGTGGTAAGGTCTACTGGCAACAAGCTGTGGTAAGGTCTCCTGGCAACAAGCTGTGGTTAGGTCTGAAGACAATCTGCTGTGGTAAGGTCTCCTGCCAACAAGCTGTGGTTAGGTCTACTGGCAACAAGCTGTGGTAAGGTCTCCTGCCAACAAGCTGTGGTAAGGTCTACTGGCAACAAGCTGTGGTAAGGTCTCCTGCCAACAAGCTGTGGTTAGGTCTACTGGCAACAAGCTGTGGTAAGGTCTCCTGCCAACAAGCTGTGGTTAGGTCTACTGGCAACAAGCTGTGGTAAGGTCTACTGGCAACAAGCTGTGGTAAGGTCTCCTGGCAACAAGCTGTGGTTAGGTCTGAAGACAATCTGCTGTGGTTAGGTCTCCTTTCAACACGCTGTGGTTAGGTCTCCTGACAACAAGCTGTGGGTACGTTCCCCGACAACCAGCTGTGGGTAGGTTCCCTGACAACAAGCTGTGTATAGTCTCCTGAAAACGGGCTGTGGGTAGGTCTCCTGACAACAGGCTATGGATAGGTCTCCTGACACCATGCTGTGGGTAGGTTCCCTGACAACAAGCTGTGTGTAGTCTCCTGACAACAGGCTGTGGGCAGGTCTCCTGACAACAGGCTACTATGGGTAGGTCACCTGACACCATGCTGTGGGTAGGTTCCCTGACAACAAGCTGTGTGTAGGTCTTCTGACAACCAGGTGTGGGTAAGTTCCCTGACAGCCAGCTGTGTGTAGTCTCCTGACAACAGGCTGTGAGTAGCTCTCCTAACAACAGGCTGTAGGTAGGTATCCTGACAACAGGCTATGGGTAGGTTCCCTGACAAGCTGTTGGTAGGTTCCTTGACCACAGGCTGTGGGTAGGTTCCCTGACAACAGGCTGTGGGTAGGTCTACTGACAACAGGCTGTGGGTAGGTTCCCTGACAACAGGCTGTGGGTAGGTTCCCTGACAACAGTCTGTGGGTAGGTTCCCCAACAACAAGCTGTGGGTAGGTCTCCTGACAACAGTCTGTGGGTAGGTCTACTAACAACAGGCTGTGGGAAAGTTTCCTGACTGCAAGATGTGGGTAGGTCTCCTGACAACCAGCTGTGTGTAGTCTTCTGAAAACAGACTGTGGGTAGGTCTCCTGATAACAGACTGTGGGTAGGTCTACTGACAACAGGCTGTGGGTAGGTCTCTTGACAACAAGCTGTCGGTAGGTTCCCTGACAACAAGCTGTGGGTAGGTTCCCTGACAACCAGCTGTGTGTAGGTTCCCTGACAACAAGCTGTGGGTAGGTTCCCTGATAACAAGCTGTGGGTAGGTTCCCTGACAACCAGCTGTGAGTAGGTTCCATGACAACAAGCTGTGGGTAGGTTCCCTGATAACAAGCTGTGGGTAGGTTCCCTGACTACAAGATGTGGGTAGGTCTCCTGACAACCAGCTGTGTGTAGTCTTTTGACAACATACTGTGGGTAGGTCTCCTGACAACAGGCTGTGGGTAGGTTCCCTGACTGCAAGATGTGGGTAGGTCTCCTGACAACCAGCTGTGGTTAGGTCTCCTGATAACCCATTGTGGTTAGGTCTCCAGATAACCCGTTGTGGTTAGGTCTCCATATAATCTGCTGTGGTTAGGTCTCCTGATAACCCACTGTGGTTAGGTCTCCAATAATCTGCTGTGGTTAGGTCTTCTGACAACACGCTGTGGTTAGGTCTCTTGATAACCCACTGTGGTTAGGTCTCCTGATAACCCGATGTGGTAAGTTGTCCTGAAAACCTGCTATGGTAAGTCTCTTGATAACCCACTGTGGTAAGGTCTCCTGAAAACCCACTGTGGTTAGGTCTCCTGATAACCCGCTATGGTTAGGTCTCCTGATAACCCGCTATGGTTAGGTCTCCTGATAACCCACTGTGGTTAGGTCTCCTGATAATCTGCTGTGGAAAGGTCTCCTGACAACCCACTGTGGTTAGGTCTCCTGGCAACAAGCTGTGGTTAGGTCTCCTGATAACACGATGTGGTTAGGTCTCCTGATAACACGATGTGGTTAGGTCTCCTGATGATCCCGCTGTGGTTAGGTCTCCTGATAACCCGCTATGGTTAGGTCTCCTGATAACCTGATGTGGTTAGGTCTCCTGATAACCCACTGTGGTTAGGTCTCCTGATAATCTTCTGTTGAAAGGTCTCCTGACAACCCACTGTGGTTAGGTCTCCTGGCAACAAGCTGTGGTTAGGTCTCCTGATAACACGATGTGGTAAGGTCTCCTGATAACCTGCTGTGGTAAGATCTCTTGATAACCCACTGTGGTTAAGTCTCCTGATAACCCACTGTGGTTAGGTCTCCTGATAACCCACTGTGGTTAGGTCTCCTGATAACCCACTGTGGTTAGGTCTCCTGATAACCCACTGTGGTTAGGTCTCCTGATAATCTGCTGTGGAAAGGTCTCCTGACAACCCACTGTGGTTAGGTCTCCTGGCAACAAGCTGTGGTTAGGTCTCCTGATAACACGATGTGGTAAGGTCTCCTGATAACCCACTGTGGTTAGGTCTCCTTACAACATGCTGTGGTTAGGTCACCTGACAACCAGATATGGGTAAGTCTCCTGACAACCAGTCAAGGTTAAGTGTCCTGACAACCTGCAGTGGGTATGTTCCCTGACAACAAGCTATGGGTAGTTCCCTTGACAACCCGCTGTGGGTAGGTCTACTTACAACCACACATGGGTAAGTCTCCTGACAAGCCAGTATAGGTAGGTTCTCTGACAACAAGCTGTGGGAAGGTTCCCTGACGACTGGCTGTGGGTAGGTTCTCTGACAACCAACTGTGTGAAGTCTTCTAACAATAGGCTGTGGGTAGGTCTCCTGACAACAGGCTATGGGTAGGTCTCCTGACAACAGGCTATGGGTAGGTTTCCTGACAACAAGCTGTGGGTAGGTTCCCTGAAAACCAGCTGTGTGTAGTCTTCTAACAATAGGCTGTGGGTAGGTCTCCTGACAACAGGCTATGAGTAGGTCTTCTGATAACAGGCTGTGGGTAGGTTCCCTGACAACAAGCTGTGGGTAGGTTCCCTGACAACAAGCTGTGTGTAGTCTCCTGACCACCAGATGTGGGTAGGTTCCCTGACCACCAGATGTGGGTAGGTTCCCCGACAACCAGCTGTGGGTAGGTTCCCCGACAACCAGCTGTAGGTAGGTTCCCTGACAACCAGCTGTGGGTAGGTTCCCTGATAACAAGCTGTGTGTAGTCTCCTGACAACAGGCTGTGGGTAGGATCCCTGACAACCAGCTGTGGGTAGGTTCCCTGACAACCAGCTGTGGGTAGGTTCCCTGACAACAAGCTGTGTATAGTCTCCTGACAACGGGCTGTGGGTAGGTCTCCTGACAACAGGCGATGGATAGGTCTCCTGACACCATGCTGTGGGTAGGTTCCCTGACAACAAGCTGTGTGTAGTTATCTGACAACAGGCTGTGGGTAGGTCTCCTGACAACAGGCTATGGGTAGGTCTCCTGACACCATGCTGTGGGTAGGTTCCCTGGCAACAAGCTGTGTGTAGGTCTTCTGACAACCAGCTGTGGGTAAGTTCCCTGACAGCCAGCTGTGTGTAGTCTCCTGACAACAGGCTGTGAGAAGCTCTCCTAACAACAGGCTGTAGGTAGGTATCCTGACAACAGGCTATAGGTAGGTATCCTGACAACAGGCTATGGGTAGGTTCCCTGACAAGCTGTTGGTAGGTTCCTTGACAACAGGCTGTGGATAGGTTATCTGACAACAGGCTGTGGGTAGGTCTACTGACAACAGGCTGTGGGTAAGTTCCCTGACTGCAAGATGTGGGTAGGTCTCCTGACAACCAGCTGTGTGTAGTCTTCTGAAAACAGACTGTGGGTAGGTCTCCTGATAACAGACTGTGGGTAGGTCTACTGACAACAGGCTGTTGGTAGGTCTCCTGACAACAAGCTGTGGGTAGGTTCCCTGACAACAAGCTGTGGATAGGTTCCCTGACAACCAGCTGTGTGTAGGTTCCCTGACAACAAGCTGTGAGTAGGTTCCCTGATAACAAGTTGTGGGTAGGTTCCCTGACAACCAGCTGGGAGTAGGTTCCCTGACAACAACCTGTGGGTAGGTTCCCTGATAACAAGCTGTGGGTAGGTTCCCTGACAACAACCTGTGGGTAGGTTCCTTGATAACAAGCTGTGGGTAGGTTCCCTGACAACAACCTGTGGGTAGGTTCCTTGATAACAAGCTGTGGGTAGGATCCCTGATAACGAGCTGTGGGTAGGTTCCCTGACTGCAAGATGTGGGTAGGTCTCCTGACAACCAGCTGTGTGTAGTCTTCTGACAACAGACTGTGGGTTGGTCTCCTGACAACAGGCTGTGGGTAGGTTTACTGACAACAGGCTGTGGGTAGGTTCCCTGATAACAAGCTGTGGATAGGTTCCCTGACAACCAGCTGTGTGTAGGTTCCCTGACAACAAGCTGTGGGTAGGTTCCCTGATAACAAGTTGTGGGTAGGTTCCCTGACAACCAGCTGGGAGTAGGTTCCCTGACAACAACCTGTGGGTAGGTTCCCTGATAACAAGCTGTGGGTAGGTTCCCTGACAACAACCTGTGGGTAGGTTCCTTGATAACAAGCTGTGGGTAGGTTCCCTGACAACAACCTGTGGGTAGGTTCCTTGATAACAAGCTGTGGGTAGGATCCCTGATAACGAGCTGTGGGTAGGTTCCCTGACTGCAAGATATGGGTAGGTCTCCTGACAACAAGCTGTGTGTAGTCTTCTGACAACAGACTGTGGGTTGGTCTCCTGACAACAGGCTGTGGGTAGGTTTACTGACAACAGGCTGTGGGTAGGTTCCCTGACTGCAAGATGTGGGTAGGTCTCTTGACAACCAGCTGTGTGTAGCCTTCTGAAAACAGACTGTGGGTTGGTCTCCTGACAACAGACTGTGGGTAGGTCTACTGACAACAGGCTGTGGGTATGTCTCCTGACATCAAGCCGTGGGTAGGATCCCTGACAACCAGCTGTGGGCAGGTTCCCCGACAACCAGCTGTGGATAGGTTCCCTGACAACAAGCTGTGTGTAGTCTCCTAACAACAGGCTGTGGGTAGGTCTCCTGATAACAGGCTATGGGTAGGTCTCCTGACACCATGCTGTGGGTAGGTTCCCTGACAACAAGCTGTGTGTAGGTCTTTCGACAACCAGCTGTGGGTAGTCTCCTGACAACAGGCTGTGAGTAGCTCTCCTAACAACAGGCTGTAGGTAGGTATCCTGACAACAGGCTATGGGTAGGTTCCCTGACAACAGGCTGTGGGTAGGTCTACTGACAACAGGCTATGGGTAAGTTCCCTGACTGCAAGATGTGGGTAGGTCTCCTGACAACCAGCTGTGGGTAGGTCTCCTGACAACCAGCTGTGTGTAGGTTCCTTGACAACAGGCTATGGGTAGGTTCCCTGACAACAAGCTGTAGGTTCCCTGACAACAGGCTATGAGTAGGTTCCCTGACAAGCTGTTGGTAGGTTCCTTGACAACAGGCTGTGGGTAGGTTCCCCAACAACAAGCTGTGGGTAGGTCTCCCGACAATAAGCTGTGGGTAGGTCTACTGACAACAGGCTGTGGGTAAGTTCCCTGACTGCAAGATGTGGATAGGTCTCCTGACAACCAGCTGTGTGTAGTCTTCTGAAAACAAACTGTGGGTAGGTCTCCTGATAACAGACTGTGGGTAGGTCTACTGACAACAAGCTGTGGGTAGGTCTCCTGACAACAAGCTGTGGGTAGGTTTCCTGACAACAAGCTGTGGGTAGGTTCCCTGACAACTAGCTGTGTGTAGGTTCCCTGACAACAAGCCGTGGGTAGGTTCCCTGACAACCAGCTGTGGGTAGGTTACCAGACAACAAGCTGTGGGTAGATCACTTGCAGTCATGTTTTTTGATGGATGAAAATTCTTTGAACAATCTTTAATCAATGAACATGTATACCAAATATCAAGGCTCTTGATCTTGTAGTTTTTTAAAAGATTTTCTACGTTTTCCTATATGACAAATGGCCACAGCCTTGGCCAGCACCTTTTTGACGGATTCAGATTCTTGAACAAGCTTGATAAAAGACCACCCAAAGAACGTGTATACTAAAAACCAAGGCATAAGCTCTTGTATTTTCTGGCAAAAGGAGTGTCTTAGTTTTCTAAAACAGCCATACATGAAAAATGGACCCCACATCTTGTGGCCATGTTTTTGTAAGGATTAAAACTCTTTGAACAATTTTAAACAAGATCCCTTAAGGGGCATATATAACAACCATCAAGGCTCTAGATTGATAAAGGCCTACCTAAGGTACATGTATACTAAATATCAAAGCTCAACCTCTTGTGGTTTTTGAGAGAAAGTTCTCCTATATAACCATGTAGGGAAAAATGCCACACCTCTAGTGGCCATGTTTTGACTGATCAAAATTCAAACCCAAGGAACATGTCTACAAAACATCAAGGCTCTAGCTCTTGTAAATTCTGACAAGAAGATTTCTTGTATATTTCCTAAATAGTCATATTTGCAAAATGGCCCGCCGCTGGTGGCCAGTTCTGTTACAGATCAAAATTCTTTGAAAAATGTTTATACAGAGCCACACAAGAAACACGTTAACCAAATATCAAGGCTCTAGCTCTTATAGTTTCTGACAAGAAGAACTTCTAACTTTCTCTATACAGAAATATATGAAAAACGGTCACACCCTTGGAAGCCTTGTTTTTGACAAATCAGAATTCTTTAAGAAATACTTTTGTTCCCCATGCCTGCTGAAGCTTCTGAGAAAGTTTAGTTGAATTTGGCCCAGCAGTTTCAGAGGTGATGATGTTTAAAGACTGTTGATGGATGCATGACACCAGACACTGGTCGATCACAATATCTCAACCTGAGCACAAAATCAGGTGAGCTCAAAATCAATTAATTGTTGTTGCTTGAAATTCACAATTTGTTTGGTATTGCAACTTACTTCTTTTTTACAATTTAGATGATTTGACAATGTGAAAATTAACATTTAGTAGATGGTCTATCAAGACCCGTTCACAAAAGGGTGAAAACAGCGCTGTACCCACTTTATTGGTTAAAACCAGTACCCAGGTAAAAACTAGCTAGTGCTAATCCAGGACCTTCCAGTTCAACGTCTAACATTTAACCTGGACTGCAGGACTACAGTCAATCGGTTAATAGTGGTACTTTGAGCGAACTGGACTATGATAATCTAGTGGAGGAGTTTAAGAAGAAAAATAGAGGCATGGCCTTGTAATAATTTAAACATACAAGATTTAAAATAACGGCTATTATACATCTTGTATGTTTATTACAAGGCCATTTCTATTTCAAAAATAAACATGCACATTTCCCCCCTTTTTAATAAAACACGGTAGAATGTTCCCCTTCTCATTTCTCAAAAGCCCCTGGCCCATACCCTCTTTTTCAGAAAAAAAATCTGGTATCATAGTACAGTATCGACTTTACTTAGTATCCCTATATACTGATTTACCAAACAGCACTAATGTGGTTTAAGTAAGATATGCTCACCAGACGCAAAAGCTCAGGTGGTAGTGCGTCGGCTTGCGGATCGGGAGGTCGCAGGTTCAACCCCGGCCGTGTCAAACCAAAGACTTTAAAGTTGGTAGTGGTGGTTTCCCTCCCTTATGCTCGAGGCTAAGGGGACAGCATTATAAATGACTCGTCGGTGTCAGTATAATGGACCGGCCGGGTTCAGTCCCTGGGCACCTCATAAGTGCCCTTGTGCTATAATGATAGAAATGTCGCTGCACAGTATCGGCAAAAATGCTGGCAAATCCCAATCCCAAGATCTGATCACAATTTATGACTGATTATTCAGCTTTTAAATGGAAGTAGGGTCTGTGACTGAACCCTAAATTATTTTACATTATGTTAACGGTGGTATTCAACAGTTTGCACAATGTTTGTTCTCCCAGGCTACCACATAAATTATTGTTACCTGAAAAGATCCCACAATATGGTATTCATTGGTCCTATATATCCAAGTTTCACAGTGAAATGATAAAGAATAAAGCCCTGATTGTCATTACAAAAATGTATTTCCTTTTTTTTAAACTATAAAAATCCCTTGAGACCACTAACTTTTGAGATCATATTTTCCTGATCATCCTGGTAACCAGTTCTGACATTTAAGCTGAACCTCCATCAACCTTATTTATAGGTTTGGAAAGCATGGTCATGTACATTGATATATTTCATAATGTGTATTGGCTGACATTTGTCTAAACTAAAGTAAGTTCATGCCGCAACTGGGCACAAATTCCTTAGAATTGGGTTAAGGTGTTGATTCATGCATAAGATACAAACTGTTGGATACCACCTTTAAGGTAAGATAACTGACCTGTGATCCAAGAGGTGACATTTTTTACACAGCAGTTCCTCGTGCAGGCGACAGTACAACGTTATTAATTCATCAGCATGTTTTCCACATTTCTCGGTCAGCACATCTTTGTTGTCTCCTTGTCCTTTCACTACATTGTGGTTTACATTCCAATCATTATGAGATCCTAAGCAAGATGTACACATATGTGTATTGCAGTCATAGCAGTAATAATCTGCAATCTGGTCTTTTTTCTTCTTGGCACAATTGGAGCACTTAGCATCTTTATATTCATCCGACCACTTCTCTGCATCAATTGCAGTCGCCATATTTACTACCTGGCACAAGATTTCGAACGGTATGTACACTGAAGTAGGTGCTGCAAGAACAAGAGGTATGTGTTGCTGGGCGACTAATCAACAGCAGACTATTTTACCACAGCTGAAAAATTTAAGGCGACGAATCGACCCCAATAAAGTTATATTACTATATGTTGTTTAATGTATTTCTGTTGTAAAAGATGAACTTTGTATAAAATCGTGTTTTGAGAATCTTTTGAAGTGTGTGTGTTTATTAAGGATTGAATTGATGAAGTAAACATTGTCAAAATGTTGTAATGTGGAACAAAAGGGGAATGACTAAACATAATTGTAAAATTTAAGTATTTTCTGAAGTCGAATAATTAAATGAAGTGTTATAATGATTGTGCAGTTAGTTTGAAATGGTTATTTAAAATGGGTAATTAAGTCATCAAATAAAAAAAAAGATTATTTATGTATTGTTGGTTGTCGTTAATGGGTTTTCACAATTGTTACACAATTAGATAATGATTGGTTATGCTCTTTTTTATGAAGTTGACTGGATAATAACAGAATCACAACTGATGCTAACCTTTAGACTGCCTGTCCAGGAGGTAGAATTCAACCCTCCAGTCAAAACCCGATGGCTATGGTTAAAATATGTGTAAATAATACTGAAATGAAATAAAATATACAGGTCTGATTACAAGGATTTTTATGCAAGAACTTGTTGTTAAAATGGATACCACATACAGATATCCACTTGTTTAAGATAAATTTACACTCTGATGACATTAAGAAACCAAGCTGTTATAGGAAAGAAATTAGCTGATTTCCCCCACGACTTGCAATACATTAAGCACAGTAGGTAAAAAGCTGAAAAGCGTTTGTTATCTTATCCCCCAATAAAGAAAATATTGACTTGGCTCGGGCCACAAGTAAATCCTGCAAACAATTTGCCACAACCAACCCGGAAGAAGTCGCACCCAAAGTCAAGATGTAACACTCGATCTGGCCGAAAATGCTGGCTGCTAGAATGTCACTTTGAATTGTTCTATCACAATCACGGGCACTCGATGTTACTTCAGTGTATTTATGTTAAAGTTCCGGCGAAGAAATATTATATAATTAAATTGCACTACTACCACTACTGATTCGCCATTTTTGTTTAAAACACGGAAGTGGCTGGCTGCCTCGTTCTGCTTCGGTATGACTAATTACCGGATAAGAAAACATATCGCCGGATCAATCGGAACTTCTCGGGTAATTCCGCCCTCGGGACAATCCAATCGTTCCGATTGGGGAACTCCTCGGGTAATTCCGTCCTCGGGACACTCATCCCTCGGATGCACTCGGATCACGCTTCGGTGATTCTACGTAATCACCTCGGAAATAATGCTGTCGCCGCCATATTGACGAACTACATCCAAAATGGCAATCGTACCTACTCGGCGATCTCCGGCAAGCTTCGGATATAGACATCACCGAAGCGTGATCCGAGTGCATGCAGGGTAATAACTGGTATATTACACTTTTACCAAATCCTGTTGGTAAAATACATACAGTATCAACTAAGTTAAAAATGTTCTTCAACGAAGCAATCTGCTCTTCTTTCAAGCAGTGTTGAATCTCCATCATATCTAAAGCGTACTGCATGCACTTTGAAAAGTCAGCCATCTGTGTTTACATAATGCAATGAGAAGTTATTCGCCGAGGCAAATCACCAACTGGTGTATTCTACAATTACATACGAGGTGATATATCCGAAGCTTGTCGGAGATCGCCGAGTAGGTCCGAAGCTTGCCGGAGATCACCGAGTAGGTACGATTGCCCTGGGATGCGGTTGGTGCAATGATACTAAATGAAATCACGATCGTTTTGTTCGCCGGAAGTCGGAAGAAGAATATGCCTAAATGTAGTTCGTACAAAACATAAACAATGCCATCGTTTGACAGCTGCGTGTCTGCTGCGCTGGGTAAATTTAAAGTCGATGGTTTTAATTTGAAGTCGCCACAAATTGAAGTTTTGCAGGCAACGTACTGTAGTGAGCTGTCACCCGAGCTGCCATTTTTGTTTTGACGCCTGTCTCAAAAGTAGTCCCATTTAGGGAATTTACCGAGGTGATCCGACTACCTTCATACATCCGAGAGATGATTCGTGAATTATCCGAGGTGTTCCGATTGTCATGAAGGGGTGAAATACCGACCGGAAGTAGACCGTGTGACATGGACTTTTTCTCTTTAGTAACTGCCTGTTGCTATGTTCTGGAATTAATTTTTTTGGTGTCAAAAGGAAGCTGAAACTATGTAGAATTAAAAGAAGGAAGGAAGGAAGGAAGGAAAAATAAATATAAATGAATAAAAAATACCCTTTCCCACTGAGATGTAAATATCTATCTATGTGTATGTCTTTGTATGTCAGTGTGTATGTACTTACATATGTCTTATGTATGCTTCTGTGCTACACCACAAAACCAAGGCAATCAACTAATGTACAAAGATACAAATTCACACAACCTATAACGGTTCATACTACAGCAACAAAACTCTGCTTTTATACAAATAGCCAGAGACTCTTCACTTGGGAGTATACACTATATGAGTTAGACAACAGAAATGATTTTGTAGGTGGCTGGATGTCCACAAATCGAACATAGAACCAACATTCTTGTTTCTTTCAAAAAATACTTTCAAATAACTTCAACTAAATATAAACATAAACCCCAACAGCGTCCTCTTCCTGGCCCTTTCTTGTTTCGTGTACGGGACAAGAAAGGGATCGAATGAGGACATTCCCATTAACAAAAAAAGATTATTTATGAATTGTTGGTTGTCGTTAATGGGTTTTCACAATTGTTACACAATTAGATGATTGGTTATGCTTTTTTTATGAAGTTTACTGGATAATAACAAAATCACAACTGATGCTAACCTTTAGACTGCCTGTCCAGGAGGAAGAATTCAACCCTTCAATCAAAACCCGATGGCTATGGTTAAAATATGGGTAAATTATACTGAAATGACAAAAAATATACAGGTCTGATTACAAGGGTATTTATGTAAGAACTTGTTGTTAAAATGGATACCACATACAGATATCCACCTGTTTAAGATAAATTTACACTCTGATAAGATTAAGAAACCAAGCTGTTATAGGAAAGAAATTAGCTGATTTCCCCCACGACTTGCAATACATTAAGCACAGTAGGTAAAAAGCTGAAAAGCGTTTGTTATCTTATCCCCCAATAAAGAAAATATTGACTTGGCTTGGTCCACAAGTAAATCCTGCAAACAATTTGCCACAACCAACCCGGAAGAAGTCGCACCCAAAGTCAAGATGTAACACTCGATCTGGCCGAAAATGCTGGCTGCTAGAATGTCACTTTGAATTGTTCTATCACAATCACAGGCACTCGATGTTACTTCAGTGTATTTATGTTAAAGTCCCGGCGAAGAAATATTATATAATTAAATTTCACTACTACCACTACTGATTCGCCATTTTTTGTTTAAAACACGGAAGTGGCTGGCTGCCTCGTTCTGCTTCGGTATGACTAATTACCGGATAAGAAAACATCAATCGGAACACCTCGGATAATTTACGAATCGGATGATTGTCCCGAGGACGGAATTACCCGAGGAGTTCCGGTTGAAGAAAACATATCCCCGGATCAATCGGAACTCCTCGGGTAATTCCGTCCTCAGGACAATCCAATCGTTCCGATTGGGGACAATCATGAAAGCAATCGAAACTCCTTGGGAACTTCCGTCCTCGGGACAATCATCTCTCGGATGCATTTGGTGCAATGATACGAACTGAAGTCACGATCGTTTTGTTCACCGGAAGTCGGAAGAAGAATTTGCCTAAAATGTAGTTCGCACAAAACATAAACAATGCCATCGTTTGACAGCTGCGTGTCTGCTGCGCTGGGTAAATTAAAAGTGGATGATTTAAATTTGAAGCCGCCACAAATTGAAGTTTTACAGGCATCGCACTGTAGTGACCTGTCACCCGAGCTGCCATTTTTGTTTTGACGCCTGTCTCAAAAGTAGTCCCATTTAGGGAAATGGTGGAGGGGTGGTTACATTAAATACCGACCGGAAGTAGAATGTGTGACATGGACTTTTTCTCTTTAGTAACAGTATGTTGCTAAGTTCTGGCTTTAAATCTTCTGGCGTAAAAAGGAAGCTGAAACTATGTAGAATTAAAAGAAGGAAGGAAGGAAGGAAGGAAGGAAAAATAAATAAATATAAATAAATAAAACATACTCTTCCCCACTGAGATGTAAATATATATCTATGTGTATGTCTTTGTATGTCAGTGTGTATGTACTTACATATGTCTTATGTATGCTTCTGTGCTACACCATAAAAACCAAGGCAATCAACTAATGTACAAAGATACAAATTCTCACAACCTATAACGGTTCATACTACAGCAACAAAACTCTGCTTTTATACAAGTAGCCAGGGACTCTTCTCTTGGAGTATACACTATATGTGTAAGACAAATGAAATGATTTTGTGGATGGTTGGGTGTCCAGATATCGAACCTGGAACCAACATTCTCGTTTCTTTCCAAAAATACCTTCAATTAACTTCAACTAAATATAAACCCCAACAGCGACCTCTTCCTGGTCCTTTCTTGTTTCGTATACGGGACAAGAAAGGGATCGAATGAAGGCATTTCCAGTAACAAATATGTATCAGATAACTCCCTTTGATCCACTCAGACATGAGCTATATAGGAGTCCGATGGATGAGAAATAAGATGAACCGAAGTTTAGAAAGTGAAATTCTCACGCAATAATGTTCACCTTATCAAATTAAAAAAAACAACACAAAAACACAACAAATATTTATTTTTACCTAAATAGGTACCCTACATCCATGTGCAAAGTAACACCCAACTTGTCATAACACAAAAGGTACTTCCTATTCGAGCCACGCTGCACAATAAGTATTAATGACAACAAGAAAAGCATGACAACTTTTTAAAAATTTACGTTACATGATCATCCGGGTAATCAGCTCTGATGTCGATATCTATTTTTAGCTGAAATCGCCCATCTTGCTTATTTACAGATTAGGAAATGCTGGAAATTCAGAAAGATATCTCTTCATGATGTGTACTGTCTAACAATTGGGGTAATGTTGTAAACAATCCTTCTTTAAACTAAATTATATGTTTATACAGCAGTTTAACACAATTTTCAAAGAACAGGAGCAAGATGTTGTTCTTCAATGCATGGACATGTTTACAAAAGGATGCCATCTTTGAAAATGACAACAAACACAATCAAAAGTCATGCTGCGATTGACTGATTTTTATTATTTTATTATATTTTTTAAAGAAAGCGTTCATATCTGTTTTTAAATTACAAATTGTTTATCATTCATATCAAAGTGTTTATATATGTATATTAAGAGAAATCAAATATTTATGAAAATGAAATGCATTTAGGCATTAAATTTTGTTGTTGTTTAACTTTGTTTCATTTTAATTCCTTTTTTTTTCACTTTTTGTTATTTTCAAAAGATGGGCATTATGCTATATAATATGCCTATCTTTTTTTTAACAAGAGGGCCATGATGGCCCTTAATTGCTCACTTGAGGACACAGGCTCATATCTGGCATCAAGTAATTAAGAGTTATTTACTTTAGAAATCTTTGGTGAAGATTGAACCATTAGTGTGGCCACTGGGTTGGTAACATTTTCTAGAATTTTACCTAGTGACCTACTGAATCCACATGACCCACTTCAAAACATATGTAAGATTTCATACTGGCAAACATTCTGGCAAAGTTTGTTGAAGATTGTGCCATCAATGTGGCCTCTAAGTGTTTTCACAAAGTGTTTCTAAAATGTGATCTAGTGACCTCCTTTTTGACCCCACGTGACCCAATAATATACTCATCCAAGATTTCAAGCAGACAAACAATCTGATCAAGTTTGGTGAAGATTGGACATGAATGTGGCCTGTAGTGTGTTCACATGCTTTTTCTAAGTTTTGACATAGTAACCACTTTTTTGATTACACATGACCCAATAATAAACTCGTCCAAGATTTCATGCAGACATTTTGACCAAGTTTAATGAAGATTTGCCTGTAAATGTGGCCTCTAGTGTGTTCACAAGCTTTTTGTAAGATTTGACCTAGTGACCTATCTTTTGACCCCACATGACCCAGTTACGAACTCATCCAAGATTTCATGCAGCCAAACATTCTGATCAAATCTGGTGAAGATTGGGCCATAAATGGGGCTTCTAGTGTGTTTACAAGCTTTTTCTAAGATTTGACCTAGTGACCTACTTTTTGACCCCACGTGACCCAATAATGAAATTCCTCAAGATTTCATGCAGACAGACATTCTGACCAAGTTGGGTGAAGATTAGGCCATAAATGGGGCCTCTAATGTGTTCACAAGCATTTTCTAAAATTTGACCTAGTGATCTACTTTTTTACATAAAAAGTCCTTCGTAAAACAATATGTCATTTTTTTCAATAATTACACAGGGATAATGCAGTCATTTTTACTATACCCAGAATACTTGACATATTGTGTTACAATATGTTGATAGTATATTCTTTATAGATTCCAGTTAGAGACAATGTGTACAAGCCTGTGATAAACTAAACATGTGTTTTTAGTTTGGGATTTATAGATATATAGATATCATATAATGACCAGCCGCAATAGCTCAATTGGTAGAGCGTCAGCATGTGGATCGGGAGGTCGCAGGTTCAAACCCCGGCTGGGTCAAACCAAAGACTTTCAAGTTGGTAGTAGTGGCTTCCCTCCGCTCGGGGCTAAGGGGACAGCATTACACCTGACTCGTCAGTGTCAGTATAATGTACCGGCCGGGTTCAGTCCCTGGGCACCTCATAAGTGCCCCTGTGCTATAATGATAGAAATGTCACTGCATAGTATCGGCAAAAAGCGGCAAATCCCATCCCATGCCATATAATATATAATACAGATTTTTAAACTTCCAGAGCCTGTGATAAACCCCAATAGATTGTTTAGTTGTGACACATAATATACCATAATTTTTTAAACTCCCAGAATCTTATAAGGTACTTTTAATTTGAGATTTAGATCACATAACATTTAACATAGATTTTTCACCTAAAGAACCTTATTAAGACAAGAAATAAGGCCTTAAATTTTTATAATGATAATATTTCAAGAAAGTAAAAGTAAAGTCAAAAGAATATAAGGACCTAAACCCCACACACCCTGACATCAAAATAATGAACTATTAAGCTATCAATATAATCTCCATGCTATAATGTCTTCGCCATATACCTTTAGGTGAAAGGCGAGGGTAAACAAATCCATTCGTCTTCAGAGGTTTTTCCTTAAATTTGACCTTTTGTCCTAGTTTTTGACCCCAGGTAACCCAATAATGAACTCATGCAAAAATTCATGCAGACAAACATTCTGACCAAGTTTAATGAAGATTGGATAAAAATTGTGGCCTCTAGCATGTTCACAAGTTTGTTGGTGACGGATACCGGACGACAAACGAAGAGGTATCAGAAAAGCTCATCTTGAGCATGTTGTATTTAATTATAAGGAGTTAACACAAAAACTGTGTTAAAGGCATCACACAGTAATGTTACACGCTACATGACGAGGCATCACACAGTATTGTTACAAGCTACATGACAGGTATCACACAGTAATGTTACAAGCTACATGATGAGGCATCACATAGTAATGTTACAAACTACATGACGAGGTATCACACAGTAATGTTACAAGCTACATGACGAGGTATCACACAGTAATGTTACAAGCTACATGATGAGGTATCACATAGTAATGTTACAAACTACATGACGAGGTATCATACAGTAATGTTACAAGCTACATGACGAGGTATCACATAGTAATGTTACAAGCTACATGATGAGGTATCACATAGTAATGTTTCACGCTACATGACGAGGCATCACATAGTAATGTTACAAACTACATGATGAGGCATCACACAGTAATGTTACAAGCTACATGATGAGGTATCACATAGTAATGTTACACGCTACATGACGAGGCATCACATAGTAATGTTACAAACTACATGACGAGGCATCACATAGTAATGTTACAAGCTACATGACGAGGCATCACATAGTAATGTTACAAACTACATGACGAGGCATCACACAGTAATGTTACAAGCTACATGATGAGGTATCACATAGTAATGTTACAAGCTACATGACGAGGCATCACAAAGTAATGTTACAAACTACATGACGAGGCATCACACAGTAATGTTACAAGCTACATGATGAGGCATCACATAGTAATGTTACAAGCTACATGATGAGGCATCACACAGTAATGTTACAAGCTACATGACGAGGCATCACACAGTAATGTTACAAGCTACATGATGAGGTATCACATAGTAATGTTACACGCTTCATGACGAGGCATCACATAGTAATGTTACAAACTACATGATGAGGCATCACACAGTAATGTTACACGCTACATGATGAGGCATCACATAGTAATGTTACACGCTACATGACGAGGCATCACATAGTAATGTTACAAGCTACATGATAAGGCATCACACAGTAATGTTACACGCTACATGACGAGGCATCACATAGTAATTTTACACGCTACATGACGAGGCATCACATAGTAATGTTACAAACTACATGACGAGGCATCACACAGTAATGTTACAAGCTACATGATGAGGTATCACACAGTAATGTTACACGCTACATGACGAGGCATCACATAGTAATGTTACAAACTACATGACGAGGCATCACACAGTAATGTTACACGCTACATGACGAGGCATCACATAGTAATGTTACAAGCTACATGACGTGGCATCACACAGTAATGTTACACGCTACATGACGAGGCATCACATAGTAATGTTACACGCTACATGACGAGGCATCACATAGTAATGTTACACGCTACATGACGTGGCATCACACAGTAATGTTACACGCTACATGACGAGGCATCACATAGTAATGTTACACGCTACATGACGAGGCATCACACAGTAATGTTACACGCTCATTGACGAGGCATCACATAGTAATGTTACAAACTACATGACGAGGCATCACACAGTAATGTTACATGCTACATGATGAGGCATCACATAGTAATGTTACAAGCTACATGGCAATGCATCACATAGTAATGTTACAAGCTACATGACGTGGCATCACATAGTAATGTTACAGGCTACATGGCAATGCATCACACAGTAATGTTACAAGCTACATGGCAATGCATCACACAGTAATGTTACAAGCTACATGGCAATGCATCACACAGTAATGTTACACGCTACATGACGTGGCATCACATAGTAATGTTACAGTGTTACAGGCTACATGACGAGGCATCACAGAGTAATGTTACACGCTACATGATGAGGCATCACACAGTAATGTTACAAGCTACATGACGAGGCATCACACAATAATGATACAAGCTACAAAACGAGGCATCACACAGTAATGTTACAAGCTACATGACGAGGCATCACACAATAATGATACAAGCTACAAAACGAGGCATCACACAGTTATGGTACAAGCTACATGACGAGGCATCATACAGTTATGTTACAAGCTACATGACGAGGCACCACACAGTAATGTTACAAGCTACATGACGAGGCATCACACAGTAATGTTACACGCTACATAACGTGGCATCACATAGTAATGTTACAAGCTACATGACGAGGCATCACACAGTAATGTTACAAGCTACATGACGAGGCACCACACAGTAATGTTACAAGCTACATGATGAGGCATCATACAGTAATGTTACAAGCTACATGACGAGGCACCACACAGTAATGTTACAAGCTACATGATGAGGCATCATACAGTAATGTTACAAGCTACATGACGAGGCACCACACAGTAATGTTACAAGCTACATGATGAGGCATCACACAGTAATGTTACAAGCTACATGACGAGGCACCACACAGTAATGTTACAAGCTACATGACGAGGCATCACACAGTTATGGTACAAGCTACATGACGAGGCATCATACAGTTATGTTACAAGCTACATGACGAGGCATCACACAGTAATGTTACAAGCTACATAACTATATTATTTGACAATAAAAATTAAAACGAACACAAAAGGTAGATGACATCTGGTAAGCTGGCAGACCATCTGGATTTAAACATGAGTCCCTCCATCTCCATAGCATTTTTCTTGACTTGTAAGAGTTCATAGTACACCATTATAACCACAAATGAGTTGGTAAAACTTACATATTAAATGAACACACAAAATATAGCTAATATAACCAATGAAGTATTTAAATTCATAAAAGTAAAACACAAAGAACAGTTCTGAAAAAATGTTTCCATTAGTATGGTAATTAATATGTTCATGAAAACTTCAACTTGTACCTAGATCTAAAAGTGAATTGGTCACAGTTCGTAATATTTAAGTTTTCATTTATTTTTTTTGCTAAACCACAGATAGGTAATGCAGTGTTTTGACTCCTGACCATTATATATTATTTGTAAATGCTGCACTTCAAAAGTTGTCTACAGGTTAAAAAAATAACACTGTGCAACACTTATCTAGTTTTGATCGTATTGAACTCAAAAACTAAACTAGTTCATTTTCAAAAAGAAATATTCATTAATTGTATATGACAGCTATAAACTATACGCTAATTGAGTCAATATAGTCATTAATTGTATATGTCAGTTATAAACTATACGCTAATTGAGTCAATATAGTCATTAATTGTATATGTCCGTTATAAACTATACGCTAATTAAGTCAATAATTTCAGCACATAAAAATGTGGATTGTTGAATCTATGTGTCATGTACCTATGCTATACTGTGTTTAAGTCACTTTAAGATGAGCAGTAGATGGATGCAACTTCGCATCTATGCAATAATAATGATGATAGTGTACATTTATCTGACTAAAATGTTACAGGGATTAATGAACCACCTTTATTCAGAGTTAGTTGGAAAAGAAGACTTTCCTCAACTTAATGTTTGCCTTGATTAGGACTTGGCATCAGGTTCAGGCAGTGGGATAACAAAATAGAGATTGCAAAAACATACCTGTACACAATGTGCTACTTGGCTTAGCTGTTAGCTGATTATATTGGTGAAGTTTTGGAACAGAAGAGGAAGTTGGAAGTTTTACAATTCAGGTGCTGGAAAACAACAAAATAAACAAAATGTATAATGAAGTATTTCCAAAGAATATCATGTGTACATTCTGAGTATCAGTTGATATGCTTAATGAAGTCTATTACCCTGAATTTTGCATTAACTTATCAATAATAGAATCACCTTAACCCCAGTTAATCTTGGAACATGAAGTGTATTTAGTCTGTGGAAAAACGTGGGGGAAAAAATGGAATATCTAAAACATAATTGATTTATTTTTTGAATCCTTAAACATATGAAATAATTTCTCTTCCAGGTTATTAAGTTTAAACCACAAATGCCCATAATAGTTTTTCTCTTCAGTTTGAATAAGTTAAAACAACAAAACAGATACAAATTCAATATTAATAATAATAACTACTGCATCAACAAAAATCAAGAATGGAGGTCAGCTTTACTGACTTGACCCTTCACCTTGGTCTATACTGATAGTTAGATGTTTACCTTTTGTGTTTCATCAACGAATAAGACCATGTTGTTGGGGTATCTGCCCTTTTCTACACGGCAACTGTTTTTGGTGCAAGTTCTGGTGTAGACATCAGATTTTATTTTGTCTTTGCTGGCCTGGCATCTTTTTTGAAACTAAAAGACAGCAATATAGATTTTATGCCAATTACCCATTGTCATCCTTTATATCTAAATTATATATATGTTGAGCTATTGCTAATTTTAGATCAAGTTTTTAAACAACTGAATTATGTGACATTATAAAGTACAATGTATACAAATATTGATATCTTTTGTGTTTAATTTGTTTAATTGATGATGTAGACCATGTTGTTTGAAGTATCTGTCTCTTTCTGCAAAGTTACTATTCTTGGCAGGTGGTGTGGGGGTGGTGTGGGGGGGGGGGGGGGGGCTGGGGGGGGGGGGGTAGGTGTAGATGAATTGATATGGAGGCAGGGCAGGTGTGTTAGTTGGGGGAAGAGGGGGGGGGGCAGGTGTAGATGAATTGATATGGTGGGGGCTGGGGCAGGTGTAGATGAATTGACATGGGGGCAGGGCAGGGGTGTTAGGCGAGGGCCCGGGGGGGGGGGGGGGTGTTAGGTGGGGGCGGAGGGGGGCAGGGGCAGGTGTAGATGAATTGACATGGAGGCAGGGCAGGTGTGTTAGTTGGGGGAAGAGGGGGGGGGGGGGGGGCAGGTGTTGATGAATTGATATGGTGGGGGCGGGGGCAGGTGTAGATGAATTGACATGGAGGCAGGGCAGGTGTGTTAGTTGGGGGAAGAGGGGGGGGGGGGGGGGGTGGGGCAGGTGTTGATGAATTGATATGGTGGGGGCGGGGGCAGGTGTAGATGAATTGACATGGGGGCAGGGCAGGGGTGTTAGGCGAGGGCCGGGGGTGGGGGTGGGGGGTTGTTAGGTGGGGGTGGAGGGGGGCAGGTGTAGATGAATTTATAGGGGGGGGGGGGGGGGGGGGCAGGTGTAAATGAATTGATATTCCACCATTCAGGGTTTTATGTCAGTGTTCACCAACCATCCTTAAGTAAGAATTGCTCAAGTTATGGATTTTAATCTACAATATCTTTGTTTTGATTTTTGTTGTTTTGAAAAAAAATTGCAGCGACTATTTATGATCATTATAGCAACGTTCAACTTTTTGGTAGAGGAAGACCCCAGACAAATGTCTGGGTAGAACCACTGGTGCACCGCAAGTCAGCTGGAAGACCTTCCCACATTAAGTCCTTCCCCCCGATTGGGACTCGAACCAACGTGGTGAGAGGCTAAGCAGTCAGAAGAGTTACAAATCAGCGACTCTACCACTACGCCATGGGTGCCTCCTCGAAATCATGGCAAAACACTATATAATTACATTCAACAAAGATACCTATATAAAGTCAAAGCAACGGATAGTTGAGGGGTCAAATAGTCGAGGGGTCAAATAGTCTAGGGGTCGAATAGTTGAGGGGTCGAATGGTTGAGGGGTCGAATAGTTGAGGGGTCGAAAAGTCGAGGGGTCGAATGATTGAGGGGTCAAATAGTCGAGGGGTCGAATGGTTGAGGGGTCGAATAGTTGAGGGGTCGAAAAGTCGAGGGGTCGAATGATTGAGGGGTCAAATAGTCGAGGGGTCGAATGGTTGAGGGGTCGAATGATTGAGGGCTCAAATAGTCGAGGGGTCGAATAGTCGAGGGGTCAAATAGTCGAGGGGTCAAATGGTTGAGGGCTCAAATAGTCGAGGGGTCGAATAGTTGAGGGGTCGAATGGTTGAGGGGTCGAATAGTCTAGGGGTCAAATGGTTGAGGGCTCAAATAGTCGAGGGGTCGAATAGTCGAGGGGTCGAATAGTCTAGGGGTCGAATAGTCGAGGGGTCGAATGATTGAGGGGTCAAATAGTCGAGGGGTCAAATGGTTGAGGGCTCAAATAGTCGAGGGGTCGAATAGTCGAGGGGTCGAATAGTCTAGGGGTCGAATAGTCGAGGGGTCGAATGGTTGAGGGGTCGAATAGTTGAGGGGTCGAAAAGTCGAGGGGTCGAATGATTGAGGGGTCAAATAGTCGAGGGGTCGAATGGTTGAGGGGTCGAATGATTGAGGGCTCAAATAGTCGAGGGGTCGAATAGTCGAGGGGTCAAATAGTCGAGGGGTCAAATGGTTGAGGGCTCAAATAGTCGAGGGGTCGAATAGTTGAGGGGTCGAATGATTGAGGGCTCAAATAGTCGAGGGGTCGAATAGTTGAGGGGTCAAATGGTTGAGGGGTCGAATGATTGAGGGCTCAAATAGTCGAGGGGTCGAATAGTCTAGGGGTCAAATAGTCTAGGGGTCAAATAGTCTAGTGGTCAAATAGTCGAGGGGTCAAATAGTCGAGGGGTCGAATGATTGAGGGGTCAAATGGTTGAGGGCTCAAATAGTCGAGGGGTCGAATAGTCTAGGGGTCAAATGGTTGAGGGGTCGATTGATTGAGGGCTCAAATATTCGAGGGGTCGAATAGTCTACGGGTCAAATAGTCGAGGGGTCAAATAGTCGAGGGGTCGAATAGTTGAGGGGTCAAATAGTCAAGGGGTCGAATAGTCGAGGGGTCGAATAGTCTAGGGGTCAAATGGTTGAGGGGTCGAATGATTGAGGGGTCAAATAGTCGAGGGGTCAAATAGTCAAGGGGTCAAATAGCTGAGGGGTCAAATAGTCAAGGGGTCAAATAGTCTAGGGGTCAAATGGTTGAGGGGTCGAATAGTTGGGGGGTCGAATGATTGAGGGCTCAAATGGTTGAGGGGTCGATAAGTCGAG
This sequence comes from Sinonovacula constricta, assembly GCA_007844125.1. Taxonomy (NCBI): domain Eukaryota; kingdom Metazoa; phylum Mollusca; class Bivalvia; order Cardiida; family Solecurtidae; genus Sinonovacula; species Sinonovacula constricta. Next base: position 32,294,184 of record CM017572.1, read on the forward strand.
GGGTCAAATGGTTGAGGGGTCGAATGATTGAGGGCTCAAATAGTCGAGGGGTCGAACAGTCGAGGGGTCAAATGGTTGAGGGGTCAAATGGTTGAGGGGTCGAATGATTGAGGGCTCAAATAGTCGAGGGGTCGAATAGTCTAGGGGTCAAATAGTCGAGGGGTCAAATAGTCGAGGGGTCAAATGGTTGAGGGGTCGAATGATTGAGGGCTCAAATAGTCGAGGGTTTGAATAGTCTAGGGGTCAAATAGTCAAGGGGTCGAATAGTCGAGGGGTCGAATAGTCTAGGGGTCAAATGGTTGAGGGGTCGAATGATTGAGGGGTCAAATAGTCGAGGGGTCGAATAGTCGAGGGGTCAAATAGTCGAGGGGTCGAATAGTCTAGGGGTCAAATGGTTGTGGGGTCGAATGATTGAGGGGTCAAATAGTTGAGGGGTCGAATAGTTGAGGGGTCGAATGATTGAGGGCTCAAATGGTTGAGGGGTCTAATAGTCGAGGGGTCAAAAGGTTGAGGGGTCGAATGATTAAGGGCTCAAATAGTCGAGAGGTCGAATAGTCGAGGGGTCGAATAGTCGAGGGGTCAAATAGTCGAGGGGTCAAATGGTTGAGGGGTCGAATGATTGAGGGCTCAAACAGTCGAGGGTTTGAATAGTCTAGGGGTCAAATAGTCAAGGGGTCGAATAGTCGAGGGGTCGAATAGTCTAGGGGTCAAATGGTTGAGGGGTCGAATGATTGAGGGGTCAAATAGTCGAGGGGTCGAATAGTCGAGGGGTCAAATAGTCGAGGGGTCAAATAGTCTAGGGGTCAAATGGTTGTGGGGTCGAATGATTGAGGGGTCAAATAGTTGAGGGGTCGAAAAGTTGAGGGGTCGAATGATTGAGGGCTCAAATGGTTGAGGGGTCTAATAGTCGAGGGGTCAAAAGGTTGAGGGGTCGAATGATTGAGGGCTCAAATAGTCGAGGGGTCGAATAGTCGAGGGGTCAAATGGTTGAGGGGTCAAATGGTTGAGGGGTCAAATGATTGAGGGCTCAAATAGTCGAGGGGTCGAATAGTCGAGGGGTCAAATAGTCGAGGGGTCAAATAGTCGAGGGGTCAAATGGTTGAGGGATCGAATGATTGAGGGCTCAAATAGTCGAGGGTTTGAATAGTTTAGGGGTCAAATAGTCAAGGGGTCGAATAGTCGAGGGGTCGAATAGTCTAGGGGTCAAATGGTTGAGGGGTCGAATGATTGAGGGGTCAAATAGTCGAGGGGTCAAATAGTCGAGGGGTCGAATAGTCTAGGGGTCAAATGGTTGTGGGGTCGAATGATTGAGGGGTCAAATAGTTGAGGGGTCGAATAGTTGAGGGGTCGAATGATTGAGGGCTCAAATGGTTGAGGGGTCTAATAGTCGAGGGGTCAAAAGGTTGAGGGGTCGAATGATTGAGGGCTCAAATAGTCGAGAGGTCGAATAGTCGAGGGGTCGAATAGTCGAGGGGTCGAATAGTAGAGGGGTCAAATAGTCGAGGGGTCAAATAGTCGAGGGGTCGAAAAGTTGAGGGGTCAAATAGTCAAATGGTTGAGGGGTCGAATGGTTGAGGGGTCGAATGATTGAGGGCTCAAATAGTCGCAAGGGGTTGAATAGGAATCTGGGTCTACTCGGCCCACTTTCCAACTCGGCCGGATCAAACTCAAGTATCAGATTGATAATGTATGGTTTTCTCTTAACTTATATACGATGGTTAGGACGAATCCATGAAGCATGACTTGTGGGGTGTGTTCACAGAAAATTTTGTTATTTCACCTATGTTTCTAAATATAAGTTTTAAAGTGACATTTATTTAGTACACTTTTCATTTTTGTCCCAGTGTCACGCTCAAAGACATTTTGTCTGACATCTCTTTCTCATTCACAGATGTCTGAATTGTTGATAAGAGGACATGTTGTGAATACGTAATTGTCTTTCACCCTTACCTATCTCCCTTCCTGCCCACCGCCTTCATAGTTAAAGGAGGCGTGATTGAAATACATGTTATATGTGTCACTTGATGCCAATCATGAATTTGTTACACTACCTTATTTAAGTGCCTCTGATTGTTTGTGTGTCTATCTGTATGGGTTTTTTTTTTTTCGCAATTACCGGTATAAATAACTTTTTGAAGAAAAACAAAAGCAATAGTTCTAATATTAGGACATTTATGTTTAAGAAATTTAATACAATTTGAACGCTAAATTGAGCTAATGTATATTCATGTAACAACCATAGCATATCTTCCATTTTTGTTGTTGTTGTTGTTTCTGTTTTGTGTGTGTGTGGGAAGGGTCATTTGTAAACCACACTATAGAAGTTTGGGGGTCATTCAGAATATCAAAGGGTTATACTATAAATGTATATATCTTCATGGCATTTTAAAAGCATGTACGATAAAACATATGTATTCATATTTTTAGAGGCTCTATAACTTACAAAGGGAGTGGAGTAGTTAAAAAATCCAATTGCCATTGTTTTCTATTGTTTCAGTCTGCAAAAGAGCAAAACTGCTATTACTACATTAGCTTTCGGGTTTAGAAAAATAGATATTAGACAATCATCTGTCAGCATTTTGTTTCCAGACTGCAGCTAAATCTTGATTTGGTAAGTTTTTCTTTAAAGGAAATTAAATTAAATGTAAAACAACACAAAAAGTTTTATGCACACGACATTGTGATTTGTCATGCCATTGTTAGTCATAGTATATGTATCATTTTACTGTCAATGAGGGAAGTCACATGATAGCCTCTTAGATCCAATAGAGATACACGCCCAACATAAGATCAAGTACAAACAATATACCAGTCAAGTGTTTACTGCTTTGTTTGCAACTAACAATAGATATATAAGTATACTGACGACCTTCACATGGCAGAAAATGATAAACAATGGCTTTCAATTACGACTTTAACTTCCTCGTAAATTCGTCATTTCCGATAAGGAGCAAGGATAGGTTTGTACATTGTTAACATTTTTTTGTTTGTTAAAAATCCGTGGGCTGACATCTAAAATAATGTGGTGTAATATACAGAAGAAAACAACCATTCATTTATTTTCTTTTTCTCATAATTGTCTGCTTATAAAAATGATGATTGAGTTCAGTAGTGCGACAAAGTACAAAAGTTAGAAGTGCAAATCAAATAATCCCAAAGTCGAAGACATAATGGTAGCTGCAAATTACAATTTCGGCACAACAGCCAACACTATATTTAAAATGACTCAGTTGTGCTGGTACAAATGTACATCCGTCATGACACTTAAAAACTCTTAAATCTGAAGTGTGTTTTCGACATTTGTTCAACAATAGTTGTTTATTGTTCTGCCACGTCACAAAAGTGTCAAGCATACATTATACCAGGCCCGGATTTACCCCTCCACCCCTCGTTCGGCCTTGGCATTACAAATTTTCTCGGCTATATTTCTTCAGAAATGGCCTAATACACTTATCCGTCCGAGCAGTAGTTAAGGCCACTCAGGCCCTGCTCCTAGCCAGACCCCTTAACCATCTGGCTGGTGTACCACATCTGCTGTGTGTGTAGCTTTCCCTCTCTTTTTACCCCCCCCCCTCCCCCCACAATTGACCACACTAATGTTATTCATCGGCAGACGACATTAGCCGAGGTGTTGTTATTCATCGGCACTCCTCGGCAATGATGCAGACGACATTAGCCGAGGTGTTGCGATGTCTGTCACCTTGCATCCCAATCAAGGTACACAGTAGATTTTCAGGGTACTTAAAGTTAACCCTTTTTTTTGACAAAATAGTTAAAAGGTGCGAACAAGAACTTGGTTGATTTTATAATAAGATGTTTTTGTTATGAAAATATATTGAGGTCATCGCTTTGAGATTGATTCAGATATAGAATAGAGCAAATATGCAATGAATGGAGCAAATATGCAATTTAAGGTTACATCCTAGAAAAAATCCTAGTTGTTAGTATTTGCATGACAAAATCCTTCCGAGACAAAATCACTTTTGTTCCTATTAGCTTAGGTGGACAAAATCTAAACTTTTACAAAAGCAGACAAAATCACTCCTGTAAATGAACGGAAAAAAAAATAATCTTGAAATTGGAATTTTATAACCAAAAATACGATGATATTATTATATTAATTACGAGTCTTAACTGTGCGAACCAAATAAACAATATTGCAATATGTAGACAATTTACAGGAGGCAATTACAGTTATTTAAAAATTTACAGAAGCGTCGCCTTTGCTAAAATTAATAGAAGGAATTTTGCTCTGGAAGGATTTTGATGGTACTCCGTTTTAGCGATAACACAGGCTTTACAGAAATATGTATCTAATTGCAAAAAAAGAGAAAAAGGAAGATATATTGCTAAGTTGATGATATTAGAATTTTTATGATCTGCAGTTCTAGGTAGCACCATGAGTAGCAACGTGCAGTTGACGTTGGCTCAAAAATGTTGCTGTTTCAAACATTTAAATAACTAAGTTAACCAGAAAGTGAACCTATTAGGGAAAAAATATATATATATATTTTGTGTTGCCCAAAGTATATATGTATGGAAATATTTTTGCTTGTTTGTTAATATTTATCGTAGTTATATTTTTCTTAGATAATACTGTACTGGAACACGATGGTAGTTTGACAATGTGTGCACAAACTTTTTACTTGGTTGATGTGCTGAAAATCCATTGTAATGTTTAGAGAAAATGTCGTGAAAATGCTAAGTTAAATTTTCTTTGTTCTACAATATTTATTGAAAGTTGTATATTTCATCTGGTCCAACATATAATAAAGCCTTCTCATCAAATCAGTACTGTTTTGTTTGTCACACTATTTATTGACGGCTCCAATGGAAACTCTGGTAACTTTTATAAGACGAGATTTAGTTACAACTTCCATAAATAATCTACATCAAAATTATGCACATTCTCGAACACCCAACTGAAACCTCAATGCAGGCAATATTAATGTATATTTGTTAAGTATAAAATCCGACGATTTACTGAAATGTTTGTTTGCTGACTTACTACGATATGTTAAAGATAGCAATACTGTTTGTTTTTTCCTTTCTATTATATGCAAGCGACAATCAATGGAAACACCAAGGTACAAATGTAACTTAGCTGCATTTTATAATCCAACTCGAAGGGAAGTACGCGTTTGCCTGTTTCTGCATATCTATGTGAAGAATTTAAACCAGTTTCAACTAACATGTTGCTAAAGGTTTGTGTCTTCACATTTTTCAGACCTTCAGAGTCAGTTTAATAAAACCGGTATAATTAATTACCGGATATGAATTCATATCTGCAGATATGAATCTGGGGTACAGATATGAATGTAAAAATCAATATTTACGAGCCTTTCTTTAGATTTTTCTGTGTTTATATGTCCTTTTATGTATTTGGTGGTATATGAAATAATTTAGATTCTAAAGTATTCTAATAATAAGACATTAGTGAATAGTCTCCCCTGAATAATCCCTAAATGCAAGTAGGTTCTTTCATTTGTTTTACTCAGTTTTTATGCTTGTGCTCTATGGACTGTATGTTGAATTTTCTGCCTTTCTTGTGATACCCAGGTTAACCATCATCAAAAACATTTTCATTTTCTTTTTTAAAATAACATATCTCTATAAGTATTTGAAATAATGTTCAGCTTATGTTTATGCAAAAGTAAGACATTTCACTGTTTGTAGTTGGAATATCTACAAAAGAACAGGTGATAAAGTCCAAGAATTCCAACTACAAGGACCTACATACTGTTTGGAATACCTCGGATATAAACTAACAAGGGAGACAATTTCCATTTCACCGATGTACCCCATTAAATAGATATAGGCAAAAATATAGATCTTTATGTATATATAAATGTGAATTCATATTTGTGGACATTAATGGTACAGATACGAACATTGAAATTGCAAACTACAACATTGTTTGTTATATTTATGTGAAATTTCATGTAATATAATCATTTTTTATTTTAATTTAGCAACTTTAATGATAGTATGCTTATCGTATCTACATAATTATTGCATATAAATATAGCCACACCACAGTTCATATGGATCGCGGACATGGGGGTGGTGGTACGGACATGAACTTTAATATCATTATCTACTAATTTGAAATATTCTTATTTACTTTGAAACAATATTGTTAATTTTAATTAATGAAACCCCTTTCATGAAACTATACACGCCTGTACATAATAACTGTATATAAATAAAGCCGCACCAGAGTTCACATCTGTGGACATTTGGGGTACGGATATGAACTTAAAAAAAAGCATTACCTATAACTTAATTTGTAATATTCTTGTTTACTTTGATGCAATATTATTCTTTTAAATTAATACAACTCCTGTTCATGAAAGTTTACACACCTTTACATCATTATTGAAAATAAATATAGCCGCACCAAAGTTCATATCCGTGGTCATGCCATGTATCTATTTATGCCATGTTCATGTCCTTTATCTGCATGTCCGTGTCCTTCATCCCCATGTCCGTGTCAGGTATCACCATGTCTGTGTCATGTATCACCATGTCTATGTCATGTATCACCATGTTCGTGTCATGAATCACCATGTCCATGTCATGTATCACCACGTCCATGTCCTGTATCACCATGTCCATGTCCTGTATCACCATGTCCATGTCATGTATCACCATGTCCATGTCCTGTATCACCATGTCCATGTCATGTATCACCATGTCCATGTCATGTATCACCATGTTCGTGTCATGTATCACCATGTCCATTTCATGTATCACCATGTCCATGTCCTGTATCACCATGTCCATGTCCTGTATCACCATGTCCGTGTCATGTATCACCATGTCCATTTCATGTATCACCATGTCCATGTCCTGTATCACCATGTCCGTGTCATGTATCACCATGTCCATGTCCTGTATCACCATGTCCATGTCCTGTATCACCATGTCCATGTCATGTATCACCATGTCCATGTCATGTATCACCATGTTCGTGTCATGTATCACCATGTCCATTTCATGTATCACCATGTCCATGTCCTGTATCACCATGTCCATGTTCTGTATCACCATGTCCGTGTCATGTATCACCATGTCCGTTTCATGTATCACCATGTCCATTTCATGTATCACCATGTCCACTTCATGTATCACCACGTCCATGTCCTGTATCACCATGTTCATGTTCTGTATCACCATGTCCATGTCCTTTATCACCATGTCCATGTCCTGTATCACCATGTCCATGCATGTATCACCATGTCCGTGTCATGTATCACCATGTCAATGTCATGTATCACCATGTTTGTGTCATGTATCACCATGTTTGTGTCATGTATCACCATGTCCATGTCCTTTATCACCATGTCCATGCATGTATCACCATGTCCGTGTCATGTATCACCATGTCCATGTCATGTATCACCATGTCCATTTCATGTATCACCATGTTCGTGTCATGTATCACCACGTCCATTTTATGTATCACCATGTCCACTTCATGTATCACCATGTCCATTTCATGTATCACCATGTTCATGTTCTGTATCACCATGTCTGTGTCATGTATCACCATGTCCATGTCATGTATCACCATGTCCGTTTCATGTATCACCATGTCCATGTCATGTATCACCATGTTCATGTCATGTATCACCATGTTCATGTTTTGTATCACCATGTCCATGTCCTTTATCACCATGTCCATGTCATGTATCACCATGTCCATGTCATGTGTCACCATGTCCATGTCCTGTATCACCATGTCCATGTCATGTATCACCATGTCCATGTCCTGTATCACCATGTCCATGTCATGTATCACCATGTCCATGTCCTGTATCACCATGTCCATGTCATGTATCACCATGTCCGTGTCATGTATCCCCATGTCCAGGTCCTTTATCTCTATGACCGTGTCATGTATCACCATGTCCATGTCCTGTATCACCATGTCCATGTCATGTATCACCATGTCCGTGTCATGTATCTCCATGTCCATGTCCTGTATCACCACGTCCATGTCATGTATCCCCATGTCTGTGTCATGTATCACCATGTCCATGTCCTGTATCACCATGTCCATGTCCTGTATCACCATGTCCATGTCATGTATCACCATGTCTGTGTCATGTATCACCATGTCCATGTCCTGTATCACCATGTCCATGTCCTGTATCACCATGTCCATGTTCTGTATCCCCATGTCTGTGTCATGTATCACCATGTCCATGTCCTGTATCACCATGTCCATGTCATGTATCACCATGTCCGTGTCATGTATCCCCATGTCTGTGTCATGTATCACCATGTCCATGTCCTGTATCACCATGTCCATGTCCTGTATCACCATGTCCATGTCATGTATCACCATGTCCGTGTCCTGTATCACCATGTCCATGTCATGTATCACCATGTCCGTGTCATGTATCCCCATGTCCAGGTCCTTTATCTCTATGACCGTGTTATGTATCCCCATGTCTGTGTCATGTATCACCATGTCCATGTCCTGTATCACCATGTCCATGTCATGTATCACCATGTCCGTGTCATGTATCTCCATGTCCATGTCATGTATCACCACGTCCGTGTCATGTATCCCCATGTCTGTGTCATGTATCACCATGTCCATGTCCTGTATCACCATGTCTGTGTCATGTATCACCATGTCCATGTCATGTATCACCATGTCCATGTCATGTATCACCATGTCCATGTCTTGTATCACCATGTCCATGTCATGTATCACCATGTCCATGTCATGTATCGCCATGTCTGTGTCATGTATCACCATGTCCATGTCATGTATCACCATGTCCAAGTCCTGTATCACCATGTCCATGTCATGTATCATCATGTCTGTGTCATGTATCATGCTGTCCGTGTCATGTATCACCATGTTCGTGTCATGTATCACCATGTCCATTTCATGTATAACCATCTCCAAGTCCTGTATCACCATGTCCATGTCATGTATCATCATGTCTGTGTCATGTATCACGCTGTCCGTGTCATGTATCACCATGTTCGTGTCATGTATCACCATGTCCATGTCATGTATCACCATGTCCAAGTCCTGTATCACGCTGTCCATGTCATGTATCATCATGTCTGTGTCATGTATCACGCTGTCCATGTCATGTATCACCATGTTCGTGTCCTGTATCACCATGTCCGTGTCATGTATCACCATGTCCGTGTCATGTATCACGCTGTCCATGTCATGTATCACCATGTCCATGTCCTGTATCACCATGTCCATGCCTTGTATCTCCATGTCCATGTCCTGTATCACCATGTCCGTGTCATGTACATGTATCACCATGTCCATGTCCTGTATCACCATGTCTGTGTCATGTATCACGCTGTCCGTGTCATGTATCACCATGTTTGTGTCATGTATCACCATGTCCATTTCATGTATAACCATGTCCATGTCATGTATCCCCATGACTGTGTCATGTATCACCATGTCCATGTCCTGTATCACCATGTCCATGTCATGTATCACCATGTCCGTGTCATGTATCACCATGTCCAGTGTCATGTATCCCCATGTCTGTGTCATGTATCACCATGTCCATGTCCTGTATCACGCTGTCTATGTCAAGTATCACCATGTTCGTGTCCTGTATCACCATGTCCATGTCCTGTATCACCATGTTCATTTCATGTATCACCATGTCCATGTCGTGTATCACCATGTCTTTGTCATGTATCACCATGTCCATGTCCTGTATCACCATGTCCATTTCATATATCACCATGTCCATGTCCTGTATCACTAAGTACGTGTCCAGTTTCCCTATGACCGTGTCATGTATCACCACGTCCGTTTTATGTATCACCATGTCTGTGTCATGTATCACCATGTCCATTTCATGTATCACTATATCCATGTCCTGTATCACCATGTCCATGTCCTGTATCACCATGTCCATGTCATGTATCACCATGTCTGTGTCATGTATCACCATGTCCATTTCATGTATCACCATCTCCATGTCATGTATCACCATGTCCGTGTCATGTATCACCATGTCCATGTCATGTATCACCATGTCCATGTCATGTATCACCATGTCCACGTCCTGTATCACCATGTCCATGTCATGTATCACCATGTCTGTGTCATGTATCACCATGTCCATTTCATGTATCACAATGTCCATGTCCTGTATCACCATGTTTGTGTCATGTATCACCATGTCTGTGTCATGTATCACCATGTCCGTGTCATGTATCACCATGTCTGTGTCATGTATCACCATGTCTGTGTCATGTATCACCATGTCTATGTCCTGTATCACCATGTTCATGTCCTGTATCACCATGTCTGTGTCATGTATCACCATGTCCATGTCCTGTATCACCATGTCCATGTCATGTATCACCATGTCTGTGTCATGTATCACCATGTCCATGTCATGTATCACCATGTCCACCTCATGTATCACCATGTCCATGTCATGTATCACCATGTCCATGTCCTGTATCACCATGTCCATGTCCTGTATCACCATGTCTGTGTCATGTATCACCATGTCCATTTCATGTATCACCATGTCCATGTCCTGTATCACCATGTCTGTGTCATGTATCACCATGTCCATTTCATGTATCAGTCGTGTATCACCATGTCCTTGTCATGTATCACCATGTCCATGTCCTGTATCACCATGTCCATTTCATGTATCACCATGTCCATGTCCTGTATCACTAAGTACGTGTCCAGTTTCCCTATGACCGTGTCATGTATCACCATGTCCATGTCATGTATCGCCATGTCCATGTCATGTATCACCATGTCCGTGTCCTGTATCACCATGTCCATTTCATGTATCACCATGTCCATGTCATGTATCACAATGTCCATGTCATGTATCACCATGTCCATGTCATGTATCACCATGTCCATGTCATGTATCACCATGTCTGTGTCATGTATCACCATGTCCATGTCATGTATCACCATGTTCGTGTCCTGTATCATGCTGTCCATGTCATGTATCACCATGTCTGTGTCATGTATCACCATGTCTGTGTCATGTATCACCATGTTCGTGTCATGTATCACCATGTCCGTGTCATGTATTGCCATGTTCCTGTCATGTATCACCATGTCCATGTCCTGTATCACCATGTCCATGTCATGTATCCCCATGTCCGTGTCATGTATCACAATGTCCATGTCATGTATCACCATTCATGTATCACAATGACTGTGTCATGTATCACCATGTCCGTGTCCTGTATCACAATGTCCGTGTCATGTATCACCATTCATGTATCACAATGACTGTGTCATGTATCACCATGTCCGTGTCCTGTATCACCATGTCCATGTCCTGTATCACCATGTCCATGTCATGTATCACCATGTCTGTGTCATGTATCACCATGTCCATGTCCTGTATCACCATGTCCATGTCATGTATCATCATGTCTGTGTCATATATCACCATGTCCAATTCATGTATATCCACGTCCGTGTCATGTATCACCATGTCCATGTCCTTTATCACTATGTCTGTGTCATGTATCACCATGTCCATGTCCTGTATCACCATGTCCATGTCATGTATCACCATGTCCATGTCATGTATCACCATGTCCATGTCGTGTATCACCATGTCCATGTCATGTATCACCATGTCCATGTCCTTTATCACTATGTCTGTGTCATGTATCACCATGTCCATGTCGTGTATCACCATGTCTGTGTCATGTATCACCATGTCCATGTCGTGTATCACCATGTCCATGTCATGTATCACCATGTCTGTGTCATGTATCACCATGTCCCTGTCATGTATCACCATGTCTGTGTCATGTATCACCATGTCCGTGTCATGTATCACCATGTCTGTGTCATGTATCACCATGTCTGTGTCATGTATCACCATGTCTGTGTCATGTATCACCATGTCCGTGTCATGTATCACCATGTCCCTGTCCTGTATCACCATGTCCGTGTCATGTATCACCATGTCCGTGTCATGTATCACCATGTCCATTTCATGTATCACCATGTCCATGTCCTGTATCACCATGTCCATGTCCTGTATCACCATGTCCATGTCCTGTATCACCATGTCTGTGTCATGTATCACCATGTCCGTGTCATGTATCACCATGTCCGTGTCATGTATCACCATGTATATGTCATGTATCACCATGTCCATGTCATGTATCACCATGTCCACGTCTTGTATCACCATGTCCATGTCATGTATCACCATGTCTATGTCCTGCATCACCATGTCCATGTCATGTATCACCATGTCTATGTCCTGCATCACCATGTCCATGTCATGTATCACCATGTCCATGTTCTGTATCACCATGTTTATGTCCTGTATCACCATGTCCATGTCCAGTATCACCATGTCTATGTCCTGCATCACCATGTCCATGTCATGTATCACCATGTCCATGTTCTGTATCACCATGTCCATGTCATGTATCACCATGTCCACGTCTTGTATCACCATGTCCATGTCATGTATCACCATGTCTATGTCCTGCATCACCATGTCCATGTCATGTATCACCATGTCCATGTTCTGTATCACCATGTTTATGTCCTGTATCACCATGTCCATGTCCAGTATCACCATGTCCATGTTCTGTATCACCATGTTCATGTCCTGTATAACCATGTCCTGTATCCCCATGTCCATGTCCTGTATCACCATGTTCATGTTCTGTATCACCATGTTCATGTCCTGTATCCCCATGTCCATGTTCTGTATCACCATGTTCATGTTCTGTATCACCATGTCCATGTTCTGTATCACCATGTTCATGTCCTGTATAACCATGTCCTGTATCCCCATGTTCATGTTCTGTATCACCATGTTCATGTTCTGTATCACCATGTTCATGTTCTGTATCACCATGTCCATGTTCTGTATCACCATGTTCATGTCCTGTATCACCATGTCCATGTACTGTATCACCATGTTCATGTCCTGTATCACCATGTCCATGTACTGTATCACCATGTTCATGTCCTGCATCACCATGTCCATGTCCTTCATTTCTATGTCCACCAGCCCTATGTCTTTATCCTGTTTCTCCATTTAATATCCCGTATCCCCATACCTGTATCAAATTCCTCCCTGATCACATATATCCATATCAATTACCGGTACTTTATCTCCATTTTCTTTTTCTTATCCCCTACCAGTATTTCATATATAAAAATAATGTTGCAAGAAAAAGTGGTGCCAATTTTCAAATCTGTATGCCACATTATGCCCACAGATATGTATATTTTTGTAGAGATATTGATTACAATGTATTATTTAAAAACAGGTATTTTTAGTGATAATGGTTTGATTTATTTTAAACTGATTAAATTACAATTACTAAATGTATAACAATAATGGAGACATTAATTTCATTATTTCGGTTTTTCTATCCGTATCCTGCATATCCTGCATGTCTAAGGATATGAACTCTGGTATGCAAGCTGATATGTTCATTAATAACGATTATGTTTAGACTTGTAAAGTTTCAAAGATTTTTTTTTTAATAGTTGCTTTGCATCAAATTTAAACAGATATACAACCAACAATTGTTGTATATATTGTCAATGTTGTATATATTGTTTTGATGTTTATATCTGTACTCTATCTATAGTCTTTTATACCTGTAGTCCGCAGATATAAATTGCTGTTTACTTTTATATTTCATCATTATAAAAACATTTATATAGTAAAACAAATGAAAGGACCTACTTGCATTTAGGGATTATTCAGGGGAGACTATTCATTTTAATGTCTCATTTTAGTGTACTTTTGCGTACCCTTTATGGCCACGAATATGAACTCCCAAATGTCTATTTTCATGACATCAATCACAGTTACATGTAATACGAGAATACCTAATGTAAATTAATTTTATTTATAGAAAATACATTAATGTTACTAAAAAAAGAAGATAAATGGTTGTAAATCAGGATTTTTATGTTCATATCCGTACCCAGGATTCATAACTGTAGATAAGAATTCATATCCGGCAAATAGTCATACCCTAATAAAACCATTAAAAACGAATAGCCTTTTGTCCAGAGACATTTTAGAAACTTTTTTTCCATGGGAGCATCCCCACCCCCCAGTAGTGTTTCTGCCATTACGCACTTTACGCACGTGCGTAACTTCCGTTCGAAAAATCGAAAATCTGAAAGTACCAAAAACACTATGAAAGTCGATTCCTACATCGGGTTAGGAATGATATATCTTATTTCCGTAGTTTCCATGATATAAAATCTTATTACCACACCATTAAAGTTGAAAAGGTTTTAAAATGATTAAACTTATATACGTCAGGATTTTAGTCGTTCATATTTTTCATCGCAGGTCCGCATTTTACCTATTATTCATTAGAAAAGAACCGAATATAATCAAAAGTATTACTACAAAGGTTATTTTTCTTGTAATTGTGCGTAACTTCAAAAACGGCACAGATACGCGCCTGTGTGCATGTGTTGTATGTTATACCTACCTAATTTTTTATCATCTGATGATCTGTCACTTTGTGAAGGAAGCACCACACGAGAAGTTTATTTGTACTTCTGTAGATTATCTCAGTTTGGTCAGCAAAATTGTGTACATAGTAATCTCATGAACACATTTTTACGAGTATTTATGATTTAAACGATGTTTAAAGTCCTCCAGCTATACCACGAAATTCACATTGTTTCACTTGCTACTTAACATATCCGGTTTAACAAGGGAGGTAATCCAAACGAGTTGTTTTGGACATCTGGATTTATCTCCCATCTGCGTAATTTAATAGAAATGTTAATTATTTCTCAATTAAGTAGTATTTCTGGTAAGGTTTTGTTCACAATTGTTATTTTATATTATTTATGATGTAGATTATATCAAATAGGGATACTTGTTGAACTGTATGCTAAAATCTTTATTATTTAAATATTCAGAATACTTTCAAAACAGTTTTGCTATGTTTAGTCATTTACTGGTTGTCATAGGTTGGTAATGTGTCCATTGTGTATTATATATTATATATATGTATGCCACATGGTTCATTGACCTTCTGAATTTGAAATAAAACTCGAAAACTTGTTTTAGGTTACAATTTGCTGTTCTTAACGAGTGTGTTTACATAATGATAGCTATCATTGAGAACATTTACTAAGATTAATATGTTCTAACCTATTGGTTACAATATTATTTGAGATATAAAGTATAATTGACATCCTTGCATGCAAAAAGTGAAAAGGTAAATTCTAACATCGTTTTAAATTCCTTATATATTGTTTTAAAAATTAGTACATTAGATTTAAAACCAAACTTTTAAAAATCAGGTATTCACGTCTGCTGCAGTAAGATTGGTTGTATACTCTGCTGGTTTTAATTGTTTGCCCTCTCACAAGAAGCACCATGTCACAAGTAACATTCGTCATATGGCGCATTAAGGAACACCAGTTCAGCGAGAAAATATTGCTTTCAGTGAAAAACGTGCTTCATGCTGATGCATTTATGCGATAAGCCATAATCAACAAACGATAAGGTAAACAGAATGAGTGCGGTAATATTTTTTCCAATCAAAACGTTTTAAATTATGCTCCAGGATAATTGTGTTAGGCTAAACACATTTTGTGTGTTGCTTTTTTAAATACAGGTAGATTGAGTTTATGGTACATCCTTTTACTATTGTAAATGCTAAGTTTCATAAATACACAGTAGGTAGCAAAAATGTTACAAAATACATTGTGCTACAGTGGGAATTGGCTTGCTATCAAGTTGCAATACATAATCGCTGAGAAATTTGATCATTAATAACACGATGTGGTCATCCTGAGCGCCATGTGTTTAAATCTTTGCACGCTTTACTTATTTCGTACAGACTACTGTTTTCATATAATAATTTTCCATTTATATAACTTTTGTTAAAGTTTAATACATATTCGTCCGGTTGACAAAAATACACTCCCCGGATTTTTGATCGCATTAAAGTACTCGGAAAAACTAGAAATTTTAAGATTGTTACTTTTAGATATTAAATACATTTTTAGCATTCTCCAATATTCTTTTGCATTTTCTAATTCACTGATTCTTACTGTGCAGTGTTTTTTTCTTCCTCTATTTATATCGCACTACTTTTGTATTATATTTTCAAAATATACTGTAATACGTGTGATTGTGGATACGTACCTGTACTACATGTGATTGGCATATGTACCTGTACGTCGTGACATTGGGGAAATGAACCGGTACTACATGTGATTGGCATATGTACCTGTACGTCGTGACATTGGGGAAATGAACCGGTACTACATGTGATTGGCATATGTACCTGTACGTCGTGACATTAGGGAAATGAACCGGTACTACATGTGATTGGCATATGTACCTGTACGTCGTGACATTGGGGAAATGAACCGGTACTACATGTGATTGGCATATGTACCAGTACGTCGTGACATTGGGGAAATGAACCGGTACTACATGTGATTTGCATATGTACCTGTACGTCGTGACATTAGGGAAATGAACCGGTACTACATGTGATTGGCAT
This sequence comes from Sinonovacula constricta, assembly GCA_007844125.1. Classification (NCBI taxonomy): domain Eukaryota; kingdom Metazoa; phylum Mollusca; class Bivalvia; order Cardiida; family Solecurtidae; genus Sinonovacula; species Sinonovacula constricta. The sequence goes on from CM017572.1 coordinate 32,310,714, forward strand.
ATGTACCTGTACGTCGTGACATTGGGGGAATGAACCGGTAGTACGTGTGATTGGCATATGTACCTGTACGTTGTGACATTGGGGGAATGAACCGGTAGTACGTGTGATTGGCATATGTACCTGTACGTTGTGACATTGGGGGAATGAACCGGTAGTACGTGTGATTGGCATATGTACCTGTACGTCGTGACATTGGGGGAATGAACCGGTAGTACGTGTGATTGGCATATGTACCTGTACGTCGTGACATTGGGGAAATGAACCGGTAGTACGTGTGATTGGCATATGTACCTGTACGTCGTGACATTGGGGGAATGAACCGGTAGTACGTGTGATTGGCATATGTACCTGTACGTTGTGACATTGGGGGAATGAACCGGTAGTACGTGTGATTGGCATATGTACCTGTACGTCGTGACATTGGGGGAATGAACCGGTAGTACGTGTGATTGGCATATGTACCTGTACGTCGTGACATTGGGGGAATGAACCGGTAGTACGTGTGATTGGCATATGTACCTGTACGTCGTGACATTGGGGAAATGAACCGGTACTACATGTGATTGGCATATGTACCTGTACGTCGTGACATTGGGGAAATGAACCGGTACTACATGTGATTGGCATATGTACCTGTACGTCGTGACATTGGGGAAATGAACCGGTACTACATGTGATTGGCATATGTACCAGTACGTCTTTATCTTGGGGGAAATGAACCTGTAGCACGTGTGTTTTGACGTATGTACCTGTACGTTGTGACATTGGGGAAATGCACCTGTAGTACGTGGGATTGGGGATATGTACCTGTATGTCGTCACATTGGGAAAATGAACCCGTAGTACATGTGATTTGGAAGATGTACCTGTACGTCGTGACATTGGGTAAATGTAGCTGTACTACATGAGATTGGCATATGTACCTGTACGTTGTGACATTGGGGAAATGAACCCGTAGTACATGTGATTGGCATATGTACCTGTACGTCGTGACATTGGGGAAATTAACCTGTAGTGCATGAGATTGGCATATGTACCTGTACTTCGTGACATTGGGAAAATGAACCCGTAGTGCATGTGATTGTCATATGTACCTGTACGTCGTCACATTGGGGAAATGAACCTGTACTACATGAGATTAGCATATGTACCTGTACGTTGTGACATTGGGGGAAATGAACCTGTACTACATGAGATTGGCATATGTACCTGTACGCTGTGACATTGGGGGAAATGAACCTGTACTCCATGAGATTAGCATATGTACCTGTACGTTGTGACATTGGGGGAAATGAACCTGTACTACATGAGATTGGCATATGTACCTGTACGCTGTGACATTGGGGAAATGAACCTGTACTACATGAGATTAGCATATGTACCTGTACGTTGTGACATTGGGGGAAATGAACCTGTACTACATGAGATTGGCATATGTACCTGTACGTCGTGACATTGGGGGAAATGAACCTGTACTACATGAGATTGGCATATGTACCTGTACGTCGTGACATTGGGGGAAATGAACCTGTACTACATGAGATTGGCATATGTACCTGTACGTCGTGACATTGGGGGAAATGAACGTGTACTACATGTGATTAGCATATGTACCTGTACGTTGTGACATTGGGGGAAATGAACCTGTACTACATGAGATTGGCATATGTACCTGTACGCTGTGACATTGGGGAAATGAACCTGTACTACATGAGATTAGCATATGTACCTGTACGTTGTGACATTGGGGGAAATGAACCTGTACTACATGAGATTGGCATATGTACCTGTACGCTGTGACATTGGGGAAATGAACCTGTACTACATGAGATTAGCATATGTACCTGTACGTTGTGACATTGGGGGAAATGAACCTGTACTACATGAGATTGGCATATGTACCTGTACGTTGTGACATTGGGGGAAATGAACCTGTACTTCATGAGATTGGCATATGTACCTGTACGTTGTGACATTGGGGGAAATGAACCTGTACTACATGAGATTGGCATATGTACCTGTACGCTGTGACATTGGGGGAAATGAACCTGTACTACATGAGATTAGCATATGTACCTGTACGTTGTGACATTGGGGGAAATGAACCTGTACTACATGAGATTAGCATATGTACCTGTACGTCGTGACATTGGGGGAAATGAACCTGTACTACATGAGATTGGCATATGTACCTGTACGTTGTGACATTGGGGGAAATGAACCTGTACTACATGAGATTAGCATATGTACCTGTACGCCGTAACATTGGGGAAATGTACCTGAAGTGCATGTGATTGGCATATGTACCTGTACGTTGTGACCTTGGGGGAAATGAACCTGTACTACATGAGATTGGCATATGTACCTGTACGTCGTGACATTGGGGGAAATGAACCTGTACTACATGAGATTGGCATATGTACCTGTACGTCGTGACATTGGGGGAAATGAACCTGTACTACATGAGATTGGCATATGTACCTGTACGTTGTGACATTGGGGGAAATGAACCTGTACTACATGAGATTGGCATATGTACCTGTACGCCGTAACATTGGGGAAATGTACCTGAAGTGCATGAGATTGGCATATGTACCTGTACGTCGTGACATTGGGGGAAATGAACCTGTACTACATGAGATTGGCATATGTACCTGTACGTCGTGACATTGGGGGGAAATGAACCTGTACTACATGAGATTGGCATATGTACCTGTACCTTGTGACATTGGGGGAATTAACCTGTAGTACGTGTGATTTGGAAGATGTACCTGTACCTTGTGACATTGGGGGAATGAACCTGTAGTACGTGTGATTTGGAAGATGTACCTGTACATTGTGACATTGGGGGAATGAACCTGTAGTACGTGTGATTTGGAAGATGTACCTGTACATTGTGACATTGGGGGAATGAACCTGTAGTACGTGTGATTTGGAAGATGTACCTGTACGTTGTGACATTGGGGAAATGAACATGTAGTACGTGAGATTAGCATATGTACCTGTACCTTGTGACATTGGGGGAAATGAACCTTTACTACATGAGATTGGCATATGTACCTGTACGCCGTAACATTGGGGAAATGTACCTGAAGTGCATGAGATTGGCATATGTACCTGTACCTTGTGACATTGGGGGAAATGAACCTGTACTACATGAGATTGGCATACGTACCTGTACGTCGTGACATTGGGGGAAATGAACCTGTACTACATGAGATTGGCATATGTACCTGTACGTCGTGACATTGGGGGAAATGAACCTGTACTACATGAGATTGGCATATGTACCTGTACGTCGTGACATTGGGGGAAATGAACCTGTACTACATGAGATTGGCATATGTACCTGTACGTCGTGACATTGGGGGAAATGAACCTGTACTACATATGATTGGCATATGTACCTGTACGTCGTGACATTGGGGGAAATGAACCTGTACTACATGAGATTGGCATATGTACCTGTACCTTGTGACATTGGGGGAATGAACCTGTAGTACGTGTGATTTGGAAGATGTACCTGTACGTTGTGACATTGGGGAAATGAACATGTAGTACGTGAGATTGGCATATGTACCTGTACCTTGTGACATTGGGGGAAATGAACCTGTACTACATGAGATTGGCATATGTACCTGTACGCCGTAACATTGGGGAAATGTACCTGTACTACATGAGATTGGCATATGTACCTGTACGTTGTGACATTGGGGGAAATGAACCTGTACTACATGAGATTGGCATATGTACCTGTACGTCGTGACATTGGGGGGAAATGAACCTGTACTACATGTGATTGGCATATGTACCTGTACGTCGTGACATTGGGGGAAATGAACCTGTACTGCATGAGATTGGCATATGTACCTGTACGTTGTGACATTGGGGGAAATGAACCTGTACTACATGAGATTGGCATATGTACCTGTACGTTGTGACATTGGGGGAAATGAACCTGTACTACATGAGATTGGCATATGTACCTGTACGTCGTGACATTGGGGGAAATGAACCTGTACTACATGAGATTGGCATATGTACCTGTACGTCGTGACATTGGGGGAAATGAACCTGTACTACATGAGATTGGCATATGTACCTGTACGTCGTGACATTGGGGGAAATGAACCTGTACTACATGAGATTGGCATATGTACCTGTACGTTGTGACATTGGGGGAAATGAACCTGTACTACATGAGATTAGCATATGTACCTGTACGTCGTGACATTGGGGGAAATGAACCTGTACTACATGAGATACGCATATGTACCTGTACGTCGTGACATTGGGGGAAATGAACCTGTACTACATGAGATTGGCATATGTACCTGTACGCCGTAACATTGGGGAAATGTACCTGAAGTGCATGAGATTGGCATATGTACCTGTACGTCGTGACATTGGGGGAAATGAACCTGTACTACATGAGATTGGCATATGTACCTGTACGTCGTGACATTGGGGGGAAATGAACCTGTACTACATGAGATTGGCATATGTACCTGTACCTTGTGACATTGGGGGAATGAACCTGTAGTACGTGTGATTTGGAAGATGTACCTGTACCTTGTGACATTGGGGGAATGAACCTGTAGTACGTGTGATTTGGAAGATGTACCTGTACATTGTGACATTGGGGGAATGAACCTGTAGTACGTGTGATTTGGAAGATGTACCTGTACGTTGTGACATTGGGGAAATAAACATGTAGTACGTGAGATTGGCATATGTACCTGTACGTCGTGACATTGGGGGAAATGAACCTGTACTACATGAGATTGGCATATGTACCTGTACGTTGTGACATTGGGGGAAATGAACCCGTACTACATGAGATTGGCATATGTACCTGTACGCTGTGACATTGGGGAAATGAACCTGTACTACATGAGATTGGCATATGTACCTGTACGTCGTGACATTGGGGGAAATGAACCTGTACTACATGAGATTGGCATATGTACCTGTACGCTGTGACATTGGGGAAATGAACCTGTACTACATGAGATTAGCATATGTACCTGTACGTTGTGACATTGGGGGAAATGAACCCGTACTACATGAGATTGGCATATGTACCTGTACGTCGTGACATTGGGGGAAATGAACCTGTACTACATGAGATTGGCATATGTACCTGTACGTCGTGACATTGGGGGAAATGAACCTGTACTACATGAGATTGGCATATGTACCTGTACGTCGTGACATTGGGGGAAATGAACCTGTACTACATGAGATTGGCATATGTACCTGTACGTCGTGACATTGGGGGAAATGAACCTGTACTACATGAGATTGGCATATGTACCTGTACGCTGTGACATTGGGGAAATGAACCTGTACTACATGAGATTGGCATATGTACCTGTACGTCGTGACATTGGGGGAAATGAACCTGTACTACATGAGATTGGCATATGTACCTGTACGTCGTGACATTGGGGGAATGAACCTGTAGTACGTGTGATTTGGAAGATGTACCTGTACCTTGTGACATTTGGGGAATGAACCTGTAGTACGTGTGATTTGGAAGATGTACCTGTACCTTGTGACATTTGGGGAATGAAACTGTAGTACGTGTGATTTGGAAGATGTAGCTATACGTCGTGACATTGGGGAAATGAACCTGTAGTACATGAGATTGGCATATGTACCTGTACGTTGTGACATTGGGGAAATGAACCTGTACTACATGAGATTGGCATATGTACCTGTACCTTGTGACATTGGGGGAATGAACCTGTAGTACGTGTGATTTGGAAGATGTACCTGTACCTTGTGACATTGGGGAAATGAACCTGTAGTACGTGTGATTTGGAAGATGTAGCTATACGTTGTGACATTGGGGAAATGAACCTGTAGTACGTGTGATGTGGAAGATGTACCTGTACGTCGTGACATTGGGGAAATGAACCCGTAGTACGTGTGATTTGGAAGATGTACCTGTACATTGTGACATTGGGGGAATGAACCTGTAGTACGTGTGATTTGGAAGATGTACCTGTACGTTGTGACATTGGGGAAATAAACATGTAGTACGTGAGATTGGCATATGTACCTGTACGTCGTGACATTGGGGGAAATGAACCTGTACTACATGAGATTGGCATATGTACCTGTACGTTGTGACATTGGGGGAAATGAACCCGTACTACATGAGATTGGCATATGTACCTGTACGCTGTGACATTGGGGAAATGAACCTGTACTACATGAGATTGGCATATGTACCTGTACGTCGTGACATTGGGGGAAATGAACCTGTACTACATGAGATTGGCATATGTACCTGTACGCTGTGACATTGGGGAAATGAACCTGTACTACATGAGATTAGCATATGTACCTGTACGTTGTGACATTGGGGGAAATGAACCCGTACTACATGAGATTGGCATATGTACCTGTACGTCGTGACATTGGGGGAAATGAACCTGTACTACATGAGATTGGCATATGTACCTGTACGTCGTGACATTTGGGGAAATGAACCTGTACTACATGAGATTGGCATATGTACCTGTACGTCGTGACATTGGGGGAAATGAACCTGTACTACATGAGATTGGCATATGTACCTGTACGTCGTGACATTGGGGGGAAATGAACCTGTACTACATGAGATTGGCATATGTACCTGTACCTTGTGACATTGGGGGAATGAACCTGTAGTACGTGTGATTTGGAAGATGTACCTGTACCTTGTGACATTGGGGGAATGAACCTGTAGTACGTGTGATTTGGAAGATGTACCTGCACATTGTGACATTGGGGGAATGAACCTGTAGTACGTGTGATTTGGAAGATGTACCTGTACGTTGTGACATTGGGGAAATAAACATGTAGTACGTGAGATTGGCATATGTACCTGTACGTCGTGACATTGGGGGAAATGAACCTGTACTACATGAGATTGGCATATGTACCTGTACGTTGTGACATTGGGGGAAATGAACCCGTACTACATGAGATTGGCATATGTACCTGTACGCTGTGACATTGGGGAAATGAACCTGTACTACATGAGATTGGCATATGTACCTGTACGTCGTGACATTGGGGGAAATGAACCTGTACTACATGAGATTGGCATATGTACCTGTACGCTGTGACATTGGGGAAATGAACCTGTACTACATGAGATTAGCATATATACCTGTACGTTGTGACATTGGGGGAAATGAACCCGTACTACATGAGATTGGCATATGTACCTGTACGTCGTGACATTGGGGGAAATGAACCTGTACTACATGAGATTGGCATATGTACCTGTACGTCGTGACATTGGGGGAAATGAACCTGTACTACATGAGATTGGCATATGTACCTGTACGTCGTGACATTGGGGGAAATGAACCTGTACTACATGAGATTGGCATATGTACCTGTACGTCGTGACATTGGGGGAAATGAACCTGTACTACATGAGATTGGCATATGTACCTGTACGCTGTGACATTGGGGAAATGAACCTGTACTACATGAGATTGGCATATGTACCTGTACGTCGTGACATTGGGGGAAATGAACCTGTACTACATGAGATTGGCATATGTACCTGTACGTCGTGACATTGGGGGAATGAACCTGTAGTACGTGTGATTTGGAAGATGTACCTGTACCTTGTGACATTTGGGGAATGAACCTGTAGTACGTGTGATTTGGAAGATGTACCTGTACCTTGTGACATTTGGGGAATGAACCTGTAGTACGTGTGATTTGGAAGATGTAGCTATACGTCGTGACATTGGGGAAATGAACCTGTAGTACATGAGATTGGCATATGTACCTGTACGTTGTGACATTGGGGAAATGAACCTGTACTACATGAGATTGGCATATGTACCTGTACCTTGTGACATTGGGGAAATGAACCTGTAGTACGTGTGATTTGGAAGATGTAGCTATACGTTGTGACATTGGGGAAATGAACCTGTAGTACGTGTGATGTGGAAGATGTACCTGTACGTCGTGACATTGGGGGAAATGAACCTGTACTACATGAGATTGGCATATGTACCTGTACGCTGTGACATTGGGGAAATGAACCTGTACTACATGAGATTAGCATATGTACCTGTACGTTGTGACATTGGGGGAAATGAACCCGTACTACATGAGATTGGCATATGTACCTGTACGTCGTGACATTGGGGGAAATGAACCTGTACTACATGAGATTGGCATATGTACCTGTACGTCGTGACATTGGGGGAAATGAACCTGTACTACATGAGATTGGCATATGTACCTGTACGTCGTGACATTGGGGGAAATGAACCTGTACTACATGAGATTGGCATATGTACCTGTACGTCGTGACATTGGGGAAAATGAACCTGTACTACATGAGATTGGCATATGTACCTGTACGCTGTGACATTGGGGAAATGAACCTGTACTACATGAGATTGGCATATGTACCTGTACGTCGTGACATTGGGGGAAATGAACCTGTACTACATGAGATTGGCATATGTACCTGTACGTCGTGACATTGGGGGAATGAACCTGTAGTACGTGTGATTTGGAAGATGTACCTGTACCTTGTGACATTTGGGGAATGAACCTGTAGTACGTGTGATTTGGAAGATGTACCTGTACCTTGTGACATTTGGGGAATGAACCTGTAGTACGTGTGATTTGGAAGATGTAGCTATACGTCGTGACATTGGGGAAATGAACCTGTAGTACATGAGATTGGCATATGTACCTGTACGTTGTGACATTGGGGAAATGAACCTGTACTACATGAGATTGGCATATGTACCTGTACCTTGTGACATTGGGGGAATGAACCTGTAGTACGTGTGATTTGGAAGATGTACCTGTACCTTGTGACATTGGGGAAATGAACCTGTAGTACGTGTGATGTGGAAGATGTACCTGTACGTCGTGACATTGGGGAAATGAACCCGTAGTACGTGTGATTTGGAAGATGCGCCTGTACGTTGTGACATTGGGGAAATGTAGCTGTAGTACGTGTGATTTGGAAGATGTAGCTATACGTTGTGACATTGGGGGAATGAACCTGTAGTACGTGTGATTTGGAAGATGTACCTGTACCTTGTGACATTGGGGAAATGAACCTGTAGTACGTGTGATGTGGAAGATGTACCTGTACGTCGTGACATTGGGGAAATTAACCCGTAGTACGTGTGATTTTGAAGATGTACCTGTACGTTGTGACATTGGGGAAATGAACCTGTAGTACGTGGAATTGGGGATATGCACCTGTACGTCGTGACATTGGGGAAATACACCTGTAGTACGTGGAATTGGGGATATGTACCTGTACGTCGTCAAATTGGGTAAATACACCTGTAGTACGTGGGATTGGGGATATGCACCTGTATTACGTAAGATTAAGATATGTACCTGTACTAAGTGAGAATGGGAATATGTTCATGTACTACGTGTCATATACTTGTACTAGTAGCAAGTATTTCAAATGGGAAGAAACATCAACTAGACACTGCTAGATGAAGACAATACCTCTAAGAATATACATAAAAAAGAAAACTAGTTTCAAACAAAATAACAGCAAATGCAAAAAATCCTTTTTAACAGTTTAAATTAAGTGTTTATTTACAGATAAATGTCTCCGAAAAAGGCTGCTATGGACCAAAGAATAGGCAAATAAGAAAACAAAACAGTATGAGAAGTGTCGTATAATGAAAACACTTAGTTGCTTGATTTTTTATTATGATGTATCACGTCACACACGTTGTTCGTTGTCTAGTGGGTTTAAGCACCCCAGTTGGCCCTTTTGCCGACTGACCGTTCCAAGGCGGTAACTGATGGTTTTTCTTTTTGTGTGTTATGTCTCGTCTCTGTGTTTTTTGTCACATTTACATTTACCTTGTTTGCCTTTGTCTACAGCTAGATAAAAATTTAAATATCTGTGAAAATTTTGATAGGACCTTTTCTTATTTACCTATAAGCAAATACAAAGACTAAAAGCACAGATGATGATGTCCACCAAAAGCACCAAACTGAGCGAAATACTATCTCGAGTAGCATCTTAGTCTAAAGACCACAACTTCATAGACCCAAACAGTGGCGGATCCATATCAGTTCACATCGTTTCACGTGAAACGGTCAAAATTCCAACAATATTTTTCAATGACCCAAAATAGTTCGTTTCACGCTTGGATCACAACCACTGCTAAACAAAGACTCATTGGCCGGCCGTGTGGACCCCCATCATGTTTCCAAATATCACCGGTGGCTGTCAGAATTCCGTGTACCTCCCCTGTCAGCAATGGTAAATGTGAGAGATCAGTCTCGACACAATGTAACATTAAACATATACAAGAAGCACCATGCCACTAGACAGACTCAGTGCTATTGCACTGATGCACGTGCTTCATGACAAAATCATCGACAGTGACACACACGTGATTCTCGCAGGTACATCCCAGAAAACATGAAGTTGTCGACATTCTAAACTCTGATATTCTAACTACTGACGTGTGAGGGTCTGTGATAGGTACACATAAGTACCGTGCACAGTTATGCCCAACATTTGTAGTTAATGGAGTGTAAAGTAAATAATTAAGATTCTTAATATTTGTATTTATAATGCTGCTTTTCGTGGAATCATTCCATTATGTTGTTGTGTGTGCATATGTTGCTAATATGTTTACTAAATTTGGAAACAGAATGTGTCCATGGAACAGTAGATGTTTTCTTTTAACATAGCCATTTCTTTTACTTATAAGGGACCTAGGACTGGCTACGTTATTCCCCTGTGTACCTGTGAATAGATCAGATAAAGGGTCTGGATCCGTCCCTGCTTAAATTATACTAAACTAATACCACAACTGTGTAGACAAACCATCTGGCAACCAGGTGGTGCGTCGGTAGAACTGTTTGTCTGCAAAGATCGTGGATGTGAACAGTGTGTACTTTGAATTAGCACATAGCTACTAATGTTAAATACACTCATATTAATAGATATTCTTAGCTGACATATTAGTTGAACGTGGATCCAGTGTCTTAGCTATATATTCGATGCTAGATGAAGAAGTCATCATTAATCAACAAGGGATGTAACTCACCAAACTACAACAGGACATTGATTAACAGAGTTGTCTTCCTTTGATCATACAACAACTGTTCTGTAGTGTATAATACCATTGAGTAGTCCATCCAGTGGCAGTTATAAACAGCATATAGAATTATGTGCGTGCATAGCAATGTGAACAGAGCAATAAGCCGAAAATGAAATGTTTGGATAATTACACTGCTGAAATTAGTGATACACTCCTAAAACTATGAGAATTATGACACTTTATAATTTGCTGAAAATATAAGTTTTGCCGAAAATCTGCATCAGTCAACCCAGAGACGAAATGATTGACCTAATGCTGCCAATAATCCCTGAAAATTTGAGCCAAATCGGAGAAGAACTTTTTGGTGCCGATGCATTTTTTAAAAAAATAAATAAAGAAGAAAGAAAGAAATAGAATTAACATAGTGTCATTATTATAATTATTATTGTTATTATTTTTATTATTATTATTATTATTATTATTATTATTATTATTATTATTATTATTATCATAATCATAATCATCAGCGTCATCATTATCATTTAAAAAAAATAATTATAAGAAGAAGAAGAAGAAGACGAAGAAGAAGAAGAAGAAGAAGAAGAAGAAGAAGAAAGTCATGTTTATTTCTTCAAACCCTAAAAGGTCTTGTACACGTTATAAAATTTAAACCTACTTATTTATAGTCGATTAGGAAACATGTTTGGTCAACTCATATCAACCCCTCTCGACTGCCCACATCCTGGGTAGAACCAGTGCTCAGGTACTGGGTACCTGGATCAATGTGCAGTAAATAGTCTTGCTGAAGGACTAACGTCCCGCAGTTAGTTTTGGGGTACGAACCCGAACCTGCCGATCCGGAGTCCAACGTCTTAACCACAAGACCATGGACGCCCACGGTACACGTCATTACACTGATATACACTGTTAGAAGTCAGTAACACTGCTACGTAAACGTGAAATGTCCTATGACGGATTGCACCATTTACGTTCAATGCAATAACACTGCCTGCTAATTCAAAATGCCATTGAACATTAGGGGTTCCTTAAATAATAACTCATCTACACTGCTGCATAAAGTTTATAGACAAGGGTCGTTTAGAAATCGGCACGGATTTAGAATAGTTGAATAATTCAAAATCTAACTGGAATAATTTCTGAAACTTTCTTAGTAACTCATGGCCGAGAGTGGAGTATGCCTGTGACAACACCTCCCGCCGGTTTTGGTCAAGTTCCGAGTAGTTGCTGTAACGGTATGCACGCTTTATCAAGAGCCGGAACCTATTGTTAGACAACTGCTCCGCCTCTTCCTCCGTTGTAACCGGAAGTGGTATTTTACTGTCAATTAGACCACGCCCTTGGAACCGCCGCCATAGTCGGAGCAAAGCACAGCGAAATGATACACTTTTAGTCACGTTTATTTTAGTTGTAAAAATGAAATCTGCAGCATCATACATTTCCATTAGTGATTTAGCATCATCTTCCGGCATCTCTACGCTTTCACTGATGTTGTAATGATTGATGAGGTATCGTGTGTCTTCCTTTAGGGTCTCAAACTTTCCAATGTACTCATACTTCATAGTGCATGGGAAACAATGATCATAACTGCTAGAAAAATGGCCGTCGTGGCACGAACTGTCCTCTTTGCTCAGAATACGAACCAGGTATCGTATAAACTCTGGAAATGTTACATCACATCCACATTGCAAACTAGCTTCGGTGGCATTCGGACGTTCTAACTTTATGATTCTGCGTCCTTCTTCATTCCAGTAATATGCATTAGGGCTGTAGAATTTATCATACCATCCTGAAAATGCTCGTGTATAAGGATCCCTTACAAATAAAAATGTCGATGACTTCTGAACTGCTCCGATGACTGCAGCAAAACTACTTCCTTCCAGTCTCTTAAATCCTCCGTTGGTCGTGTTGTCGACATTTTGTGCCTGGATGGAATGTGGGTTCCCTCCCTTACCTCCCGCTACGTGTAGGATGCGCTTCCAATATGTACTTCCGGTTTTCTGAATGGCACAAAAGCCAACATTGCTGTGTCTGACGAGAAGAATGTTATGAATTATTTGCTTCAGTGAGCAGGAAGTGTTGTAGAAAGGAGGAGCTAATGATCGACACTTGCGCCGGAGATGGTTTCTTCGGCCCTCAAATCTCGCTTTTATCATTCGTTCCTGAAAATAATGGACAAAAGACATACAAATAAAACTGGACAATACTAATTGATTCATATTTATTGGCGACGCGCTGGAGCGCGACGCATATATATGGAATGCCCACTGAAAATTGCACATGGGGAAAGTCTGTTTTGCGGACTTTCATAACCCTGATAAAATGCGGTAATAATTCGGAAAATGGAGTTTTATATTTTATTTTATATTATTATTTATTTACATGTATTTGGAAAAAAAACTGCCTGATACCATCTTTGAGTTTTAAAATGTATGTCACGATTTCTTTTAAATTTGTTTTAATTGTCTGCGTCGCCTATGATGCTTTGCATCCACGGTTTTCTTGTTAAAAGGTGTGTAATGGCCTTTTATTATTTATCTTGAATATATCTGCCGTACTATTTCTCGGCAACTTTTGGGTAGGTCTCTTATATAATTTCACAGCATTTATACATGAGGAATCACGACGCTTTGCACTGTTCTTGAAAATATTTTATCTGTGCTTGTCAGAGCTCACCTTGTTTGTGTTTTTTTTTTCATCCCTGATCGGTGTCAAGACTTTCTCTGACATGGTTACAGTAACAGTGGCAAAGCAGTATCCGGAAGTATTCGTATTAAATGTCACATACACCATTTTAGTTTTGGAATGTTTTGTTGCCATATGATTTAAGAAAACATATTTTTACACATTTTTAATCTGACAGTTTAGTTAATAAAACGCATAAAAAGCGACGAAAAATTTTACTACTATTTTAAGGTCTAACAAGATTTCGACGTGTCATATGATCCAACAGCTACGCGTGTGCCTGCCCGAGACAAAACCAAGTCAGCCATATTGGACAACACCGTGTCGATTTGACGCAGCTAAAAATTATACCATTTTATCATTGATTTCCCAGATACGTCAAACTAGAGCCAGACATAAGAAATTATCGTACGGGTAAAAATAAATGAGCGATGTTCAGTGATAATCCAAGCTACAAGGAATCGGAATTGAGAGGTTCTGAGATATACTCAAACGAAGAAACTTTAGCTTTAGTTTTGTCGTTTGAATGCCTCGGAAAAGGGAAGGTTCTTGTTGGAAAACAAAAAACAAAACGGAAATGGTTTCATGAACCTGTCTTTATTCTAGTTTAAAGCACTTTATCGAGCCCTCGTGAAAATTAACACATAACGATATAAAATGCAGAAGTAAGAAAGAACAATTCTTCCAGTTGCTTTATGAGTCAATTGGCGTAGCCAACACTGCGTTTGGAATTTTTTTCGAAAAGATGACATTATATTATGCTATTAAGTATATTTACTTTCCGTTTGAAAGCGCTGGCCGGCGTTACAATACGTATACGTTTTTAATAATCCCCATATGCTATATTATATTATACTCTATCTGTCATGGGCAATTAACATTCCTTGGCAGTAGATGGCGCAAAAAAGAGCGGGAACATCTGGCTTTGATGTATTAATTAGGCAATTAGCCATTGAGATTGTACAAAAGCCAAAACCATGATCTTGCAGGGTGCCACTAGCATCGGTCAGAATAATATAAATATGTTTTTATCTTTAATTTTAAAAGAACACATTTTTTGGCTTTTAAATTTGTATATATATTTATGAGGTGTTTTTAGCACCATTATAAGTCCCAAAAGAGGCACTGTACAGCACTATATTGTATTGTGCTACAAAGAGGTGAACAAGTTATACATTATGTTAATTAGGTGGACGGAAAAAATAAATGTACAGTGAAAAGGAAGTGCAGACTGTAAAATTTTACAAATTTACTTTTACGACACATACATCACAAACATACATATACCTCATAGGCAATACAAACATCCATACACTCTATATAAGAGCCTGTTGTCAAAGTCATTACCAAGCAATAATCACCTTTATTTTGTTTAAGTTTTAATCTTCTTAACGTTCCTGACATTAGGCAACCCTCACGCCATTAAAAACTTACTGTGATATCTTATTTTAAACTTCTATATATTAATGCTCGCCCTATAATAATAGTTAGGGCGAGGGTAAATAAAACCAAGTATTGATTGATTGCAGGGTTTTGTGACCATGACCGACAAACAAACCCGACAGTTACCGCCTTGGAACGGTCAGTCGGCATTTTGGACCGACTGGAGTGCTTAAACCGGTTTAAAAGAGGTCTAACCTCGCACTTTTTGTTTCTCAAATGTAACCAATGAAAAGAAACCCTATTTGAATAAAAAATGTCCAAGCGCTGAGGTTTTCTTTCATAAGTCATGGCGAAAGAAGTGATGTCATTGAAAAATAATGTCCACATAGTGTTTAGAAGAGAGATTATGTGATTGTATTAATAATTTGAGTTTATGTGATTTTATTAATAATTTGAAGCCTGAAAAGTTGATCGATATATCAAGATAAAAATTAAACTGAGGTATAACTAGCACACAGATACTAAAATACCTGCCGATCTACATGTACATGTGAAGCATCTTTTTAACATCCATCAAGAAACATTACTAAATAAAAGTAAGCTATATGACACATTTATATTTGTGCTACATTAAGAAAAAAAGAAGTTTTTTTTCAAAGTGTTTATTTTATATAACCTTTATACGATAGTTTTCGTTACATCTACTTTAGAAATTACTTAAGATATTTGTAAAGGTGTTGCGTTTAACACACATGTCGATTTTGATGGTGGAACAGCTTGCTGCTTGTAAATATTATGCTGTTGATGCGTTTTGCTGATGCTACTAACCTTCTCACCATAGGGTGTTGTTGGTGCTGATTGTTCCATTCCCCCAACAATCACTGTCGTGTCTGAAGACCCAAGGGACGTAACTCGTGAAGAAAAGGACCTTATTGCTTCTGATTTTTCATTTATCTGCCCTGAAACACGGTCATTTTATAATAACTAACTCTATGACTTAAAAGTTGTATTCGACAGTTTGGACCAAAAACATTTTCATTAAACATCATAATAAACATTGTTACCTGAACAAATCTCGAAAAATGCTGTTTATTGATATTCTACACCTATCTAAAGTAAACCATACCGTCACAATCCTCATTTCAAACATGTATTCCCTATCTGTGCCACGCTGCACAGTTATCTATTTATAAACTAAGAAAACCACGTGACCACTTACGTTTAAGCTCATCAACGTCATAAGCTTTGACGTCGATGTCTATTTTTAGCAGGAATCCCAATCGTTCTTATTTATAGATATGAAAAGAATAACAAATTAAATGTTGGTTAACGAGTTTTACTGCCCTAAAATTGAGATATTGTTGAAAATTGTCAAAGTGTAGACTAAAGTACGATTTTTTTTCTGCATACATTATGCACAAATACCACAGACAAAGGTCAAGTATTGTTACAAATAGATGAGAAAAAGGCAAACTGGTCGGATATCACCTTTAAGGCGGTATAAGACAGTTTAGACTCTCTCTCTCTCTCTCTCTCTCTCTCCCTCTCTGTGCCTCTCTTTGTCTATGTCTGTCTCTCTCTCCCTCTCTGTCTGTCTGTCTATCTGTCTGTCTCTCCCTCTGCCTCTCTCTGTCTCTGTCTGTCTGTCTGTCTGTCTCTCTCCCTCTCTCTGTCTGTCTGTCTCTCCCTCTGTCTTTCTGTCTGTCTCTTTCTCTGCCTCTCTCTGTCTGTCTGTCTCCCTCTCCCTCTGTCTCTCTCTCTCTCAGGTAACACATTTTTATTACCAGAAGAATCCCGCGCTATGTTGTTTACTGGTACCCTACATCAATGTGAACGTAAAACATAACACAACAGTAATCATTACTAAGTTTATATTTCCTATCCGAGCCACGCTGCACAGTTTGCTATTCTTAATCTAAAAAAAATCACATGACCACTTTCTTTTGAGATAATATTACATCAGCTTTGACGTCGTTGTCTATTTAAGGCTGAAATCTCGATCGTGTTTATTTATTGATTTAAAGAGAATGAGCATTTAAACATACTTGTGTCACCATTTGTACTGTATAGCAATGTTATAAACAGCCCTTACCTAAACGTAAGTTTGTGTTTATTCAGACAATTTGCCCGAATTCCCTAGAACAAGGATTAGATATAAGAAAACTGTCCAATACCACATGTAAACAGCAATGTTCAAGTCACAAAAAAATATCGTACATATCATTAGAAATATTACATTATACAAAATTAACTGTCATTCGGATTAATA
Source organism: Sinonovacula constricta (assembly GCA_007844125.1). NCBI lineage: Eukaryota > Metazoa > Mollusca > Bivalvia > Cardiida > Solecurtidae > Sinonovacula > Sinonovacula constricta. The sequence continues at coordinate 32,328,137 of CM017572.1, forward strand.
TAAAACGACAGATTTAAAAAAAAATACATCCGACCAAAAAATATAAACAACACAGTCGAGTTATTTGTTAACTGTACACACAGACATTCGCGAGACTAATCTATACACAAGCGTTATTAAAACATACACTTGTTAGACTCATGTACACCCGGACAGTTGTTAGACAACTACATACCTTGATAGATGTTAAACTATTCTACACCCGGACAGTTGTTAGACAACAATATACCTTGATAGTTGTTAAACTATTCTACACCTGCACAGTTGTTAGACAACTACATACCTTGCCAGATGTTAAACCAATCTACACCCGGACAGTTGTTAGACAACTACATACATTGACAGATGTTAAACCATTCTACACCTGGACAGTTGTTAGACAACTACATACATTGACAGATGTTAAACCATTCTACACCCGGACAGTCGTTAGACAACTACATAACTTAACAGTTGTTAAACCTCTCTACACCCGGACAGTTGTTAGACAACTACATACCTTGACAGTTGTTAAACCTCTCTACACCCGGACAGTTGTTAGACAACTACATACCTTGATAGTTGTTGAAGCATTCTGCACTCGGACAGTTGTTAGACAACTACATATCTTGACAGTTGTTAAACCACTCTACACCCAGACATTTGTTAGACAACAATATGCCTTTACAGTTGTTTAACCTCTCTACACCTGGACAGTCGTTAGACAACTACTTACCTTGACAGTTGTTAAACTATTCTACACCCGGACAGTTGTTAGACAACTACATACCTTGATAGTTGTTGAAGCATTCTGCACTCGGACAGTTGTTAGACAACTACATATCTTGACAGTTGTTAAACCACTCTACACCCAGACATTTGTTAGACAACTACATACCTTGATAGATGTTAAACGATTCTACACCCGGACAGACGTTAGACAACTACATACCTTAACAGTTGTTAAACCTCTCTACACCCGGACAGTCGTTAGACAACTACATACCTTAACAGTTGTTAAACCTCTCTACACCGGGACAGTTGTTAGACAACTACATACCTTTACAGTTGTTTAACCTCTCTACACCAGGACAGTTGTTAGACAACTACATACCTTGACAGTTGTTAAACTATTCTACACCTGGACAGTTGTTAGACAACAATATACCTTTACAGTTGTTTAACCTCTCTACACCAGGACAGTTGTTAGACAACTACATACCTTGACAGTTGTTAAACTATTCTACACCCGGACAGTTGTTAGACAACTACATACCTTGATAGTTGTTGAAGCATTCTGCACTCGGACAGTTGTTAGACAACTACATATCTTGACAGTTGTTAAACCACTCTACACCCAGACATTTGTTAGACAACTACATACCTTGATAGATGTTAAACGATTCTACACCCGGACAGACGTTAGACAACTACATACCTTAACAGTTGTTAAACCTCTCTACACCCGGACAGTCGTTAGACAACTACATACCTTAACAGTTGTTAAACCTCTCTACACCCGGTCAGTTGTTAGACAACTACATACCTTTACAGTTGTTTAACCTCTCTACACCAGGACAGTTGTTAGACAACTACATACCTTGATAGTTGTTAAACTATTCTACACCCGGACAGCTGTTAGACAACTACATACCTTGATAGTTGTTAAACTATTCTACACCCGGACAGTTGTTAGACAACTATATACCTTAACAGTTGTTAAACCATTCTACGCCCGGACAGTTGTTAGACAACTACATACCTTAACAGTTGTTAAACCCTTCTACGCCCGGACAGTTGTTAGACAACTACATACCTTTACAGTTGTTTAACCTCTCTACACCCGGACAGTTTGTTAGACAACTATATACATTGACAGTTGTTAAACCTCTCTACACCCGGACAGTTGTTAGACAACAATATACCTTGACAGTTGTTAAACCTCTCTACATCCGGACAGTTGTTAGACAACTACATACCTTGACAGATGTTAAACCATTCTACACCCGGACAGTTGTTAGACAACTACATACCTTGACAGTTGTTAAACCATTCTACACCCGGACAGTTGTTAGACAACTACATACCTTGACAGATGTTAAACCTCTCTACATCCGGACAGTTGTTAGACAACTATATACCTTGACAGATGTTAAACCATTCTACATCCGGACAGTTGTTAAACAACTACATACCTTAAAAGTTGTTAAACCTCTCTACACCCGGACAGTTGTTAGACAACAATATACTTTGACAGATGTTAAACCTCTCTACACCGGACAGTTGTTAGACAACTACATACCTTAAAAGTTGTTAAACCTCTCTACACCCGGACAGTTGTTAGACAACTACATACCTTGACAGATGTTAAACCTCTCTACATCCGGACAGTTGTTAGACAACTATATACCTTGATAGTTGTTAAACCTCTCTACATCCAGACAGTTGTTAGACAACTATATACCTTAACAGTTGTTAAACCTCTCTACATCCGGACAGTTGTTAGACAACAATATACCTTGACAGTTGTTAAACCATTCTACATCCGGACAGTTGTTAGACAACAATATACCTTAACAGTTGTTAAACCTCTCTACACCCGGACAGTTGTTAGACAACAATATACCTTGACAGTTGTTAAACCTCTCTACATCCGGACAGTTGTTAGACAACTATATACCTTGACAGTTGTTAAACCTCTTTACATCCGGACAGTTGTTAGACAACAATATACCTTGACAGATGTTAAACCTCTCTACACCCGGACAGTTGTTAGACAACAATATACCTTGACAGATGTTAAACCATTCTACATCCGGACAGTTGTTAGACAACTACATACATTGACAGTTGTTAAACTGTTCTACACCCGGACAGTTGTTAGACAACTACATACCTTGACAGTTGTTAAACCATTCTACACCAGGACAGTTGTTAGACAACTACATACCTTGACAGATGTTAAACCTCTCTACACCCGGACAATTGTTAGACAACTACATACCTTGACAGTTGTTAAACCATTCTACACCCGGACAGTTGTTAGACAACTATATACCTTAACAGTTGTTAAACCTCTCTACATCCGGACAGTTGTTAGACAACAATATACCTTGACAGTTGTTAAACCTCTCTACACCCGGACAGTTGTTAGACAACTACATACCTTGACAGATGTTAAACCTCTCTACACCCGGACAGTTGTTAGACAACTACATATCTTGACAGTTGTTAAACCTCTCTACACCCGGACAGTTGTTAGACAACTACTTACCTTGACAGATGTCAAACCATTCTACATCCGGACAGTTGTTAGACAACTACATATCTTGACAGTTGTTAAACCTCTCTACACCCGGACAGTTGTTAGACAACTACATACCTTGATAGTTGTTGAAGCATTCTGCACTCGGACAGTTGTTAGACAACTACATATCTTGACAGTTGTTAAACCACTCTACACCCGGACAGTTTGTTAGACAACTACATACCTTGATAGTTGTTGAAGCATTCTGCACTCGGACAGTTGTTAGACAACTACATATCTTGACAGTTGTTAAACCACTCTACTGCCGGACAGTTGTTAGACAACTATATACATTGACAGTTGTTAAACTATTCTACACCCGGACAGTTTGTTAGACAACTATATACCTTGATAGTTGTTGGAGCATTATACACTGGACAGTTGTTAGACAACTACATATATGGACAGTTGTTAAACCACTCTACACCCAGACAGTTGTTAGACAACTACATACCTTGACAGATGTTTAACAACTCTACACCCAGAGAGTTGTTAGACAACTACATACCTTGACCGATGTTAAACCATTCTACACCCGGACAGTAGTTAGACAACTTCATACCTTAACAGTTGTTAAACCATTCTACACCCGGACAGATGTTAGACAACTACGTAAATTAACAGTTGTTAAACCTCTCTACACCCGGACAGATGTTAGACAACTACATATCTTGACAGTTGTTAAACCTCTCTACACCCGGACAGTTGTTAGACAACAATATACCTTGACAGATGTTAAACCTCTCTACACCCGTACAGTTGTTAGACAACAATATACCTTGACAGATGTTAAACCTCTCTACATCCGGACATTTGTTAGACAACCAGATACCTTAAAAGTTTTTAAACCTCTCTACACCAGGACAGTTGTTAGACAACAATATACTTTGACAGATGTTAAACCTCTCTTCATCCGGACAGTTGTTAGACAACTATATACCTTGACAGTTGTTAAACCTCTCTTCACCGGGACAGTTGTTAGACAACTATATACCTTGACAGATGTTAAACCTCTCTACACCCGGACAGTTGTTAGACAACTATATACCTTGACAGTTGTTAAACCTCTCTACACCCGGACAGTTGTTAGACAACAATACACCTTGACAGATGTTAAACCTCTCTACATCCGGACAGTTGTTAGACAACTATATACCTTAAAAGTTTTTAAACCTCTCTACACCCGGACAGTTGTTAGACAACAATATACCTTGACAGATGTTAAACATCTCTACATCCGGACAGTTGTTAGACAACAATATACCTTGACAGTTGTTAAACCTCTCTACACCAGGACAGTTGTTAGACAACTATATACCTTAACAGTTGTTAAACCATTCTACATCCGGACAGTTGTTAGACAACAATATACCTTGACAGTTGTTAAACCTCTCTACACCCGGACAGTTGTAAGACAACAATATACCTAGACAGATGTTAAACCTCTCTACATCCGGACAGTTGTTAGACAACAATATACCTTGACAGATGTTAAACCATTCTACACCAGGAAAGTTGTTAGACAACAATATACCTTGACAGTTGTTAAACCTCTCTACATCCGGACAGTTGTTAGACAACAATATACCTTGACAGTTGTTAAACCTCTCTACACCAGGACAGTTGTTAGACAACTATATACCTTAACAGTTGTTAAACCATTCTACATCCGGACAGTTGTTAGACAACAATATACCTTGACAGTTGTTAAACCTCTCTACACCCGGACAGTTGTTAGACAACAATATACCTTGACAGATGTTAAACCTCTCTACATCCGGACAGTTGTTAGACAACTATATACCTTGACAGTTGTTAAACCTCTCTACACCCGGACAGTTGTTAGACAACTATATACCTTGACAGTTGTTAAACCTCTCTACACCCGAACAGTTGTTAGACAACAATATACCTTGACAGATGTTAAACCTCTCTACACCAGGACAGTTGTTAGACAACTATATACCTTGACAGATGTTAAACCTCTCTACATCCGGACAGTTGTTAGACAACAATATACCTTGACAGATGTTAAACCTCTCTACACCCGGACAGTTGTTAGACAACTACATACCTTGACAGTTGTTAAACCTCTCTACACCCGGACAGTTGTAAGACAACAATATACCTTGACAGTTGTTAAACCATTCTACACCCGGACAGTTGTTAGACAACAATATACCTTGACAGATGTTAAACCTCTTTACAGCCGGACAGTTGTTAGACAACTACATACCTTGACAGTTGTTAAACCTCTCTACATCCGGACAGTTGTTAGACAACAATATACCTTGACAGTTGTTAAACCACTCTACACCCGGACAGTTGTTAGACAACTATATACCTTGACAGTTGTTAAACCTCTCTACATCCGGACAGTTGTTAGACAACAATATACCTTGACAGATGTTAAACCTCTCTACACCCGGACAGTTGTTAGACAACAATATACCTTAACAGTTGTTAAACCTCTCTACATCCGGACAGTTGTTAGACAACAATATACCTTGACAGATGTTAAACCTCTCTACACCCGGACAGTTGTTAGACAACAATATACCTTGACAGTTGTTAAACCATTCTACACCCGGACAGTTGTTAGACAACTATATACCTTGACAGTTGTTAAACCTCTCTACATCCGGAGAGTTGTTAGACAACAATATACCTTGACAGTTGTTAAACCACTCTACACCAGGACAGTTGTTAGACAACTACATACCTTGACAGTTGTTAAACCTCTCTACATCCGGACAGTTGTTAGACAACAATATACCTTAACAGTTGTTAAACCTCTCTACATCCGGACAGTTGTTAGACAACAATATACCTTGACAGATGTTAAACCTCTCTACACCCGGACAGTTGTTAGACAACAATATACCTTGACAGTTGTTAAACCATTCTACACCCGGACAGTTGTTAGACAACTATATACCTTGACAGTTGTTAAACCTCTCTACATCCGGACAGTTGTTAGACAACAATATACCTTGACAGTTGTTAAACCTCTCTACACCCGGACAGTTGTTAGACAACAATATACCTTGACAGTTGTTAAACCTCTCTACATCCGGACAGTTGTTAGACAACAATATACCTTGACAGATGTTAAACCACTCTACACCAGGACAGTTGTTAGACAACAATATACCTTGACAGATGTTAAACCACTCTACACCAGGACAGTTGTTAGACAACAATATACCTTGACAGATGTTAAACCTCTCTACATCCGGACCCTTGTTAGACAACAATATACCTTGACAGTTGTTAAACCTCTCTACATCCGGACAGTTGTTAGACAACTACATACCTTGACAGATGTTAAACCATTCTACACCCGGACAGTTGTTAGACAACTACATACCTTGACAGTTGTTAAACCATTCTACACCCGGACAGTTGTTAGACAACTACATACCTTGACAGATGTTAAACCTCTCTACATCCGGACAGTTGTTAGACAACTATATACCTTGACAGATGTTAAACCATTCTACATCCGGACAGTTGTTAAACAACTACATACCTTTAAAGTTGTTAAACCTCTCTACACCCGGACAGTTGTTAGACAACAATATACCTTGACAGATGTTAAACCTCTCTACACCGGACAGTTGTTAGACAACTACATACCTTAAAAGTTGTTAAACCTCTCTACACCCGGACAGTTGTTAGACAACTACATACCTTGACAGATGTTAAACCTCTCTACATCCGGACAGTTGTTAGACAACTATATACCTTGACAGTTGTTAAACCTCTCTACACCCGGACAGTTGTTAGACAACTATATACCTTAACAGTTGTTAAACCTCTCTACATCCGGACAGTTGTTAGACAACTACATACCTTGACAGTTGTTAAACCTCTCTACATCCGGACAGTTGTTAGACAACTATATACCTTGACAGTTGTTAAACCTCTCTACATCCGGACAGTTGTTAGACAACTATATACCTTGACAGTTGTTAAACCTCTCTACATCCGGACAGTTGTTAGACAACAATATACCTTGACAGTTGTTTAACCTCTCTACACCCGGACAGTTGTTAGACAACAATATACCTTGACAGATGTTAAACCATTCTACATCCGGACAGTTGTTAGACAACTACATACATTGACAGTTGTTAAACTGTTCTACACCCGGACAGTTGTTAGACAACTACATACCTTGACAGTTGTTAAACCATTCTACACCAGGACAGTTGTTAGACAACTACATACCTTGACAGTTGTTAAACCTCTCTACACCCGGACAATTGTTAGACAACTACATACCTTGACAGTTGTTAAACCATTCTACACCCGGACAGTTGTTAGACAACTATATACCTTGACAGTTGTTAAACCTCTCTACATCCGGACAGTTGTTAGACAACAATATACCTTGACAGTTGTTAAACCTCTCTACACCCGGACAATTGTTAGACAACTACATACCTTGACAGTTGTTAAACCATTCTACACCCGGACAGTTGTTAGACAACTATATACCTTAACAGTTGTTAAACCTCTCTACATCCGGACAGTTGTTAGACAACAATATACCTTGACAGTTGTTAAACCTCTCTACACCCGGACAGTTGTTAGACAACTACATACCTTGACAGATGTTAAACCTCTCTACACCCGGACAGTTGTTAGACAACTACATATCTTGACAGTTGTTAAACCTCTCTACACCCGGACAGTTGTTAGACAACTACTTACCTTGACAGATGTCAAACCATTCTACATCCGGACAGTTGTTAGACAACTACATATCTTGACAGTTGTTAAACCTCTCTACACCCGGACAGTTGTTAGACAACTACATACCTTGATAGTTGTTGAAGCATTCTGCACTCGGACAGTTGTTAGACAACTACATATCTTGACAGTTGTTAAACCACTCTACACCCGGACAGTTTGTTAGACAACTACATACCTTGATAGTTGTTGAAGCATTCTGCACTCGGACAGTTGTTAGACAACTACATATCTTGACAGTTGTTAAACCACTCTACTGCCGGACAGTTGTTAGACAACTATATACATTGACAGTTGTTAAACTATTCTACACCCGGACAGTTTGTTAGACAACTATATACCTTGATAGTTGTTGGAGCATTATACACTGGACAGTTGTTAGACAACTACATATATGGACAGTTGTTAAACCACTCTACACCCAGACAGTTGTTAGACAACTACATACCTTGACAGATGTTTAACAACTCTACACCCAGAGAGTTGTTAGACAACTACATACCTTGACCGATGTTAAACCATTCTACACCCGGACAGTAGTTAGACAACTTCATACCTTAACAGTTGTTAAACCATTCTACACCCGGACAGATGTTAGACAACTACGTAAATTAACAGTTGTTAAACCTCTCTACACCCGGACAGATGTTAGACAACTACATATCTTGACAGTTGTTAAACCTCTCTACACCCGGACAGTTGTTAGACAACAATATACCTTGACAGATGTTAAACCTCTCTACACCCGTACAGTTGTTAGACAACAATATACCTTGACAGATGTTAAACCTCTCTACATCCGGACATTTGTTAGACAACCAGATACCTTAAAAGTTTTTAAACCTCTCTACACCAGGACAGTTGTTAGACAACAATATACTTTGACAGATGTTAAACCTCTCTTCATCCGGACAGTTGTTAGACAACTATATACCTTGACAGTTGTTAAACCTCTCTTCACCGGGACAGTTGTTAGACAACTATATACCTTGACAGATGTTAAACCTCTCTACACCCGGACAGTTGTTAGACAACTATATACCTTGACAGTTGTTAAACCTCTCTACACCCGGACAGTTGTTAGACAACAATACACCTTGACAGATGTTAAACCTCTCTACATCCGGACAGTTGTTAGACAACTATATACCTTAAAAGTTTTTAAACCTCTCTACACCCGGACAGTTGTTAGACAACAATATACCTTGACAGATGTTAAACATCTCTACATCCGGACAGTTGTTAGACAACAATATACCTTGACAGTTGTTAAACCTCTCTACACCAGGACAGTTGTTAGACAACTATATACCTTAACAGTTGTTAAACCATTCTACATCCGGACAGTTGTTAGACAACAATATACCTTGACAGTTGTTAAACCTCTCTACACCCGGACAGTTGTAAGACAACAATATACCTAGACAGATGTTAAACCTCTCTACATCCGGACAGTTGTTAGACAACAATATACCTTGACAGATGTTAAACCATTCTACACCAGGAAAGTTGTTAGACAACAATATACCTTGACAGTTGTTAAACCTCTCTACATCCGGACAGTTGTTAGACAACAATATACCTTGACAGTTGTTAAACCTCTCTACACCAGGACAGTTGTTAGTTAACTATATACCTTAACAGTTGTTAAACCATTCTACATCCGGACAGTTGTTAGACAACAATATACCTTGACAGTTGTTAAACCTCTCTACACCCGGACAGTTGTTAGACAACAATATACCTTGACAGATGTTAAACCTCTCTACATCCGGACAGTTGTTAGACAACTATATACCTTGACAGTTGTTAAACCTCTCTACACCCGGACAGTTGTTAGACAACTATATACCTTGACAGTTGTTAAACCTCTCTACACCCGAACAGTTGTTAGACAACAATATACCTTGACAGATGTTAAACCTCTCTACACCAGGACAGTTGTTAGACAACTATATACCTTGACAGATGTTAAACCTCTCTACATCCGGACAGTTGTTAGACAACAATATACCTTGACAGATGTTAAACCTCTCTACACCCGGACAGTTGTTAGACAACTACATACCTTGACAGTTGTTAAACCTCTCTACACCCGGACAGTTGTAAGACAACAATATACCTTGACAGTTGTTAAACCATTCTACACCCGGACAGTTGTTAGACAACAATATACCTTGACAGATGTTAAACCTCTTTACAGCCGGACAGTTGTTAGACAACTACATACCTTGACAGTTGTTAAACCTCTCTACATCCGGACAGTTGTTAGACAACAATATACCTTGACAGTTGTTAAACCACTCTACACCCGGACAGTTGTTAGACAACTATATACCTTGACAGTTGTTAAACCTCTCTACATCCGGACAGTTGTTAGACAACAATATACCTTGACAGATGTTAAACCTCTCTACACCCGGACAGTTGTTAGACAACAATATACCTTAACAGTTGTTAAACCTCTCTACATCCGGACAGTTGTTAGACAACAATATACCTTGACAGATGTTAAACCTCTCTACACCCGGACAGTTGTTAGACAACAATATACCTTGACAGTTGTTAAACCATTCTACACCCGGACAGTTGTTAGACAACTATATACCTTGACAGTTGTTAAACCTCTCTACATCCGGAGAGTTGTTAGACAACAATATACCTTGACAGTTGTTAAACCACTCTACACCAGGACAGTTGTTAGACAACTACATACCTTGACAGTTGTTAAACCTCTCTACATCCGGACAGTTGTTAGACAACAATATACCTTAACAGTTGTTAAACCTCTCTACATCCGGACAGTTGTTAGACAACAATATACCTTGACAGATGTTAAACCTCTCTACACCCGGACAGTTGTTAGACAACAATATACCTTGACAGTTGTTAAACCATTCTACACCCGGACAGTTGTTAGACAACTATATACCTTGACAGTTGTTAAACCTCTCTACATCCGGACAGTTGTTAGACAACAATATACCTTGACAGTTGTTAAACCTCTCTACACCCGGACAGTTGTTAGACAACAATATACCTTGACAGTTGTTAAACCTCTCTACATCCGGACAGTTGTTAGACAACAATATACCTTGACAGATGTTAAACCACTCTACACCAGGACAGTTGTTAGACAACAATATACCTTGACAGATGTTAAACCACTCTACACCAGGACAGTTGTTAGACAACAATATACCTTGACAGATGTTAAACCTCTCTACATCCGGACCCTTGTTAGACAACAATATACCTTGACAGTTGTTAAACCTCTCTACATCCGGACAGTTGTTAGACAACTACATACCTTGACAGATGTTAAACCATTCTACACCCGGACAGTTGTTAGACAACTACATACCTTGACAGTTGTTAAACCATTCTACACCCGGACAGTTGTTAGACAACTACATACCTTGACAGATGTTAAACCTCTCTACATCCGGACAGTTGTTAGACAACTATATACCTTGACAGATGTTAAACCATTCTACATCCGGACAGTTGTTAAACAACTACATACCTTTAAAGTTGTTAAACCTCTCTACACCCGGACAGTTGTTAGACAACAATATACCTTGACAGATGTTAAACCTCTCTACACCGGACAGTTGTTAGACAACTACATACCTTAAAAGTTGTTAAACCTCTCTACACCCGGACAGTTGTTAGACAACTACATACCTTGACAGATGTTAAACCTCTCTACATCCGGACAGTTGTTAGACAACTATATACCTTGACAGTTGTTAAACCTCTCTACACCCGGACAGTTGTTAGACAACTATATACCTTAACAGTTGTTAAACCTCTCTACATCCGGACAGTTGTTAGACAACTACATACCTTGACAGTTGTTAAACCTCTCTACATCCGGACAGTTGTTAGACAACTATATACCTTGACAGTTGTTAAACCTCTCTACATCCGGACAGTTGTTAGACAACTATATACCTTGACAGTTGTTAAACCTCTCTACATCCGGACAGTTGTTAGACAACAATATACCTTGACAGTTGTTTAACCTCTCTACACCCGGACAGTTGTTAGACAACAATATACCTTGACAGATGTTAAACCATTCTACATCCGGACAGTTGTTAGACAACTACATACATTGACAGTTGTTAAACTGTTCTACACCCGGACAGTTGTTAGACAACTACATACCTTGACAGTTGTTAAACCATTCTACACCAGGACAGTTGTTAGACAACTACATACCTTGACAGTTGTTAAACCTCTCTACACCCGGACAATTGTTAGACAACTACATACCTTGACAGTTGTTAAACCATTCTACACCCGGACAGTTGTTAGACAACTATATACCTTGACAGTTGTTAAACCTCTCTACATCCGGACAGTTGTTAGACAACAATATACCTTGACAGTTGTTAAACCTCTCTACACCCGGACAATTGTTAGACAACTACATACCTTGACAGTTGTTAAACCATTCTACACCCGGACAGTTGTTAGACAACAATATACCTTGACAGTTGTTAAACCATTCTACATCCGGACAGTTGTTAGACAACTACATACATTGACAGTTGTTAAACTGTTCTACACCCGGACAGTTGTTAGACAACTACATACCTTGACAGTTGTTAAACCATTCTACACCAGGACAGTTGTTAGACAACTACATACTTTGACAGATGTTAAACCTCTCTACACCCAGACAGTTGTTAGACAACTATATACCTTGACAGTTGTTAAACCTCTCTACACCAGGACAGTTGTTAGACAACTACATACCTTAACAGTTGTTAAACCTCTCTACATCCGGACAGTTGTTAGACAACAATATACCTTGACAGTTGTTAAACCTCTCTACACCCGGACAGTTGTTAGACAACTACATACCTTGACAGATGTTAAACCTCTCTACACCCGGACAGTTGTTAGACAACTACATATCTTGACAGTTGTTAAACCTCTCTACACCCGGACAGTTGTTAGACAACTACTTACCTTGACAGATGTCAAACCATTCTACATCCGGACAGTTGTTAGACAACTACATATCTTGACAGTTGTTAAACCTCTCTACACCCGGACAGTTGTTAGACAACTACATACCTTGATAGTTGTTGAAGCATTCTGCACTCGGACAGTTGTTAGACAACTACATATCTTGACAGTTGTTAAACCACTCTACACCCGGACAGTTTGTTAGACAACTACATACCTTGATAGTTGTTGAAGCATTCTGCACTCGGACAGTTGTTAGACAACTACATATCTTGACAGTTGTTAAACCACTCTACTGCCGGACAGTTGTTAGACAACTATATACATTGACAGTTGTTAAACTATTCTACACCCGGACAGTTTGTTAGACAACTATATACCTTGATAGTTGTTGGAGCATTATACACTGGACAGTTGTTAGACAACTACATATATGGACAGTTGTTAAACCACTCTACACCCAGACAGTTGTTAGACAACTACATACCTTGACAGATGTTTAACAACTCTACACCCAGAGAGTTGTTAGACAACTACATACCTTGACCGATGTTAAACCATTCTACACCCGGACAGTAGTTAGACAACTTCATACCTTAACAGTTGTTAAACCATTCTACACCCGGACAGATGTTAGACAACTACGTAAATTAACAGTTGTTAAACCTCTCTACACCCGGACAGATGTTAGACAACTACATATCTTGACAGTTGTTAAACCTCTCTACACCCGGACAGTTGTTAGACAACAATATACCTTGACAGATGTTAAACCTCTCTACACCCGGACAGTTGTTAGACAACAATATACCTTGACAGATGTTAAACCTCTCTACATCCGGACATTTGTTAGACAACCAGATACCTTAAAAGTTTTTAAACCTCTCTACACCAGGACAGTTGTTAGACAACAATATACTTTGACAGATGTTAAACCTCTCTTCATCCGGACAGTTGTTAGACAACTATATACCTTGACAGTTGTTAAACCTCTCTTCACCCGGACAGTTGTTAGACAACTATATACCTTGACAGATGTTAAACCTCTCTACACCCGGACAGTTGTTAGACAACTATATACCTTGACAGTTGTTAAACCTCTCTACACCCGGACAGTTGTTAGACAACAATACACCTTGACAGATGTTAAACCATTCTACACCCGGACAGTTGTTAGACAACAATATACCTTGACAGTTGTTAAACCTCTCTACATCCGGACAGTTGTTAGACAACAATATACCTTGACAGTTGTTAAACCTCTCTACATCCGGACAGTTGTTAGACAACTATATACCTTAAAAGTTTTTAAACCTCTCTACACCCGGACAGTTGTTAGACAACAATATACCTTGACAGATGTTAAACATCTCTACATCCGGACAGTTGTTAGACAACAATATACCTTGACAGTTGTTAAACCTCTCTACACCCGGACAGTTGTAAGACAACAATATACCTAGACAGATGTTAAACCTCTCTACATCCGGACAGTTGTTAGACAACAATATACCTTGACAGATGTTAAACCATTCTACACCAGGAAAGTTGTTAGACAACAATATACCTTGACAGTTGTTAAACCTCTCTACATCCGGACAGTTGTTAGACAACAATATACCTTGACAGTTGTTAAACCTCTCTACATCCGGACAGTTGTTAGACAACTATATACCTTGACAGATGTTAAACCTCTCTACATCCGGACAGTTGTTAGACAACTACATACCTTGACAGTTGTTAAACCTCTCTACATCCGGAAAGTTGTTAGACAACTATATACCTTGACAGTTGTTAAACCTCTCTACATCCGGACAGTTGTTAGACAACTATATACCTTGACAGTTGTTAAACCTCTCTACATCCGGACAGTTGTTAGACAACAATATACCTTGACAGATGTTAAACCTCTCTACACCCGGACAGTTGTTAGACAACAATATACCTTGACAGATGTTAAACCATTCTACATCCAGACAGTTGTTAGACAACTACATACATTGACAGTTGTTAAACCTCTCTACACCCGGACAGTTGTTAGACAACTATATACCTTGACAGTTGTTAAACCTCTCTACACCCGGACAGTTGTTAGACAACAATATACCTTGACAGATGTTAAACCTCTCTACACCCGGACAGTTGTTAGACAACAATATACCTTGACAGTTGTTAAACTGTTCTACACCCGGACAGTTGTTAGACAACTACATACCTTGACAGTTGTTAAACCTCTCTACACCCGGACAGTTGTTAGACAACTACATATCTTGACAGTTGTTAAACCTCTCTACACCCGGACAGTTGTTAGACAACTACTTACCTTGACAGATGTCAAACCATTCTACATCCGGACAGTTGTTAGACAACTACATATCTTGACAGTTGTTAAACCTCTCTACACCCGGACAGTTGTTAGACAACTACATACCTTGATAGTTGTTGAAGCATTCTGCACTCGGACAGTTGTTAGACAACTACATATCTTGACAGTTGTTAAACCACTCTACACCCGGACAGTTTGTTAGACAACTACATACCTTGATAGTTGTTGAAGCATTCTGCACTCGGACAGTTGTTAGACAACTACATATCTTGACAGTTGTTAAACCACTCTACTGCCGGACAGTTGTTAGACAACTATATACATTGACAGTTGTTAAACTATTCTACACCCGGACAGTTTGTTAGACAACTATATACCTTGATAGTTGTTGGAGCATTATACACTGGACAGTTGTTAGACAACTACATATATGGACAGTTGTTAAACCACTCTACACCCAGACAGTTGTTAGACAACTACATATCTTGACAGTTGTTAAACCTCTCTACACCCGGACAGTTGTTAGACAACTACATACCTTGACCGATGTTAAACCATTCTACACCCGGACAGTAGTTAGACAACTTCATACCTTAACAGTTGTTAAACCATTCTACACCCGGACAGATGTTAGACAACTACGTAAATTAACAGTTGTTAAACCTCTCTACACCCGGACAGATGTTAGACAACTACATATCTTGACAGTTGTTAAACCTCTCTACACCCGGACAGTTGTTAGACAACAATATACCTTGACAGATGTTAAACCTCTCTACACCCGGACAGTTGTTAGACAACAATATACCTTGACAGATGTTAAACCTCTCTACATCCGGACATTTGTTAGACAACCAGATACCTTAAAAGTTTTTAAACCTCTCTACACCAGGACAGTTGTTAGACAACAATATACTTTGACAGATGTTAAACCTCTCTTCATCCGGACAGTTGTTAGACAACTATATACCTTGACAGTTGTTAAACCTCTCTTCACCCGGACAGTTGTTAGACAACTATATACCTTGACAGATGTTAAACCTCTCTACACCCGGACAGTTGTTAGACAACTATATACCTTGACAGTTGTTAAACCTCTCTACACCCGGACAGTTGTTAGACAACAATACACCTTGACAGATGTTAAACCTCTCTACATCCGGACAGTTGTTAGACAACTATATACCTTAAAAGTTTTTAAACCTCTCTACACCCGGACAGTTGTTAGACAACAATATACCTTGACAGTTGTTAAACCTCTCTACATCCGGACAGTTGTTAGACAACAATATACCTTGACAGATGTTAAACATCTCTACATCCGGACAGTTGTTAGACAACAATATACCTTGACAGTTGTTAAACCTCTCTACACCAGGACAGTTGTTAGACAACTATATACCTTAACAGTTGTTAAACCTCTCTACACCCGGACAGTTGTTTGACAACAATATACCTTTACAGTTGTTTAACCTCTCTAC
This sequence comes from Sinonovacula constricta, assembly GCA_007844125.1. NCBI lineage: Eukaryota > Metazoa > Mollusca > Bivalvia > Cardiida > Solecurtidae > Sinonovacula > Sinonovacula constricta. The sequence continues at coordinate 32,344,971 of CM017572.1, forward strand.
ACCCGGACAGTTTGTTAGACAACTATATACATTGACAGTTGTTAAACTATTCTACACCCGGACAGATGTTAGAAAACTACATACCTTGATAGTTGTTGGAGCATTATACACTGGACAGTTGTTAGACAACTACATATATTGACAGTTGTTAAACCACTCTACACCCAGACAGTTGTTAGACAACTACATACCTTGACCGATGTTAAACCATTCTACACCCGGACAGTAGTTAGACAACTTCATACCTTAACAGTTGTTAAACCATTCTACACCCGGACAGATGTTAGACAACTACGTAACTTAACAGTTGTTAAACCTCTCTACACCCGGACAGATGTTAGACAACTACATACCTTAACAGTTGTTAAACCATTCTACACCCGGACAGTTGTTAGACAACAATATACCTTGACAGTTGTTAAACCTCTCTACATCCGGACAGTTTGTTAGACAACTATATACATTGACAGTTGTTAAACTATTCTACACCCGGACAGATGTTAGAAAACTACATACCTTGATAGTTGTTGGAGCATTATACACTGGACAGTTGTTAGACAACTACATATATTGACAGTTGTTAAACCACTCTACACCCGGACAGTTGTTAGACAACTACATACCTTGACAGATGTTAAACCAATCTACACCCGGACAGTTGTTAGACAACTACATATCTTGACAGTTGTTAAACTATTCTACACCCAAACAGTTGTTAGACAACTACATACCTTGATAGTTGTTGAAGCATTCTGCACTCGGACAGTTGTTAGACAACTACATATCTTGACAGTTGTTAAACCACTCTACACCCAGACATTTGTTAGACAACTACATACCTTGACAGATGTTAAACCTCTCTACACCCGGACAGTAGTTAAACAACTACATACCTTAACAGTTGTTAAACCTCTCTACACCCGGACAGTTGTTAGACAACTACATACCTTTACAGTTGTTTAACCTCTCTACATCCGGACAGACGTTAGACAACTACATACCTTGACAGATGTTAAACCATTCTACACCCGGACAGTAGTTAGACAACTACATACCTTAACAGTTGTTAAACCTCTCTACACCCGGACAGATGTTAGACAACTACATACCTTAACAGTTGTTAAACCTCTCTACACCCGGACAGTTGTTAGACAACTACATACCTTTACAGTTGTTTAACCTATCTACACCCGGACAGTTTGTTAGACAACTATATACATTGACAGTTGTTAAACCTCTCTACACCAGGACAGTTGTTAGACAACTACATACCTTAACAGTTGTTAAACCTCTCTACACCCGGACAGTTGTTAGACAACTACATACCTTTACAGTTGTTTAACCTCTCTACACCCGGACAGTTTGTTAGACAACTATATACATTGACAGTTGTTAGACTATTCTACACCCGGACAGTTGTTAGACAACTACATACCTTGATAGTTGTTGGAGCATTATACACTGGACAGTTGTTAGACAACTACATATATTGACAGTTGTTAAACCACTCTACACCCAGACAGTTGTTAGACAACTACATACCTTGACCGATGTTAAACCATTCTACACCCGGACAGTAGTTAGACAACTTCATACCTTAACAGTTGTTAAACCATTCTACACCCGGACAGATGTTAGACAACTACGTAACTTAACAGTTGTTAAACCTCTCTACACCCGGACAGATGTTAGACAACTACTTACCTTGACAGATGTCAAACCTCTCTACACCGGACAGTTGTTAGACAACTACATACCTTAAAAGTTGTTAAACCTCTCTACACCAGGACAGTTGTTAGACAACTATATACCTTAACAGTTGTTAAACCATTCTACACCCGGACAGTTGTTAGACAACAATATACCTTGACAGTTGTTAAACCTCTCTACATCCGATCAGTTGTTAGACAACTATATACCCTGACAGATGTTAAACCTCTCTACACCCGGACAGTTGTTAGACAACAATATACCTTGACAGATGTTAAACCACTCTACACCAGGACAGTTGTTAGACAACAATATACCTTGACAGATGTTAAACCTCTCTACACCCGGCCAGTTGTTAGACAACAATATACATTGACAGTTGTTAAACCTCTCTACATCCGGACAGTTGTTAGACAACAATATACCTTGACAGTTGTTAAACCATTCTACACCAGGACAGTTGTTAGACAACTATATACCTTGACAGTTGTTAAACCTCTCTACACCCGGACAGTTGTTAGACAACAATATACCTTGACAGTTGTTAAACCATTCTACACCCGGACAGTTGTTAGACAACTACATACCTTAACAGATGTTAAACCAGTCTACACCCGGACAGTTGTTAGACAACAATATACCTTGACAGATGTTAAACCTCTCTACACCAGGACAGTTGTTAGACAACAATATACCTTGACAGTTGTTAAACCTCTCTACATCCGGACAGTTGTTAGACAACTATATACCTTGACAGATGTTAAACCTCTCTACACCCGGACAGTTGTTAGACAACAATATACCTTGACAGATGTTAAACCACTCTACACCAGGACAGTTGTTAGACAACAATATACCTTGACAGATGTTAAACCTCTCTACACCCGGCCAGTTGTTAGACAACAATATACATTGACAGATGTTAAACCTCTCTACACCCGGACAGTTGTTAGACAACAATATACCTTGACAGATGTTAAACCACTCTACACCAGGACAGTTGTTAGACAACAATATACCTTGACAGATGTTAAACCTCTCTACACCCGGCCAGTTGTTAGACAACAATATACATTGACAGATGTTAAATCTCTCTACACCCGGACAGTTGTTAGACAACAATATACCTTGACAGTTGTTAAACCTCTCTACACCCGGACAGTTGTTAGACAACAATATACCTTGACAGATGTTAAACCACTCTACACCCGGACAGTTGTTAGACAACAATATACCTTGACAGTTGTTAAACCTCTCTACACCCGGACAGTTGTTAGACAACAATATACCTTGACAGTTGTTAAACCATTCTACACCCGGACAGTTGTTAGACAACTACATACCTTAACAGATGTTAAACCAGTCTACATCCGGACAGTTGTTTGACAACTACATATCTTGACCGTTGTTAAACCATTCTACACCCGGACAGTTGTTAGACAACTACATATCTTGACAGATGTTAAACCACTCTACACCCGGACAGTTGTTAGACAACTACATACATTGACAGATGTTAAACCACTCTACACCCGGACAGTTGTTAGACAACTACATATCTTGACAGTTGTTAAACCACTCTACACCCAGACAGTTGTTAGACAACTACATACCTTGACAGATGTTAAACAATTCTACACCTGGACAGTCGTTAGACAACTACATACATTGACAGTTGTTAAACAATTCTACACCCGGACAGACGTTAGACAACTACATACATTGACAGATGTTAAACCATTCTACACCCGGACAGTAGTTAGACAACTTCATACATTGACAGATGTTAAACAATTCTACACCCGGACAGTCGTTAGACAACTACATACCTTGACAGAAGTTAAACTATTTCCCACCCGGACAGTTGTGGGATAACTATACACACGGGCATTTGCTAGACTACTTCGCACACAGACAGTTGTTAGACCACTATACAACTGCACAATTGTCAGACTACTCCATAGTGGTCACTTGTTAGTCAATACCACACCAAGACAGTCAATATACTTGTCTACACACAGACAACTTTAGACTATTCTACACAATTGTTAGACTACTCTACAACCGGACACTTGTTAGACTACTCTACAACCGGACACTTGTTAGACTACTCTACACCCGGACACTTGCTAGACTACTCTACACAATTGTTAGGCTTCTGTACACTCGGGCAATTGCTAGACTTCTCTACACCCGGACAATTGTTAGACTACCCTACACCTGGACAGTTGTTAGATTACTCTACACAATTGTTAGTCTACTCTACACCCGGACAATTGTTTGACTACTTTACACCGGACAAGTGTTACTAGTAGACTACACCTGGACAACTGTTAGACTACTCTACACAATTGTTAGACTACTCTACACCCGAACAATTGTTAGACTACCCCTCACCCGGACAATTATTAGACTACTCTACACCCGGACAAAATGTTAGTACATATGGACAGATGTTTTGACTACTATAATTAGACACTTGTTAAGCTATACAACACACGGGCAGTTATTGTGAGATAACTACAAACGGATGGCTGTTAGACTTCCACACACATACCGTTGTTGTTGTTGTTTTTTACAAGGATATGAGAATGTAACTTACAGAGACTGTTTTGAGAGGAAAGCAAGAGGCCCAGGCATCCTACGGTGAACAGGACCAACACGTAGGACTTGACTCGGAACGGATGTACATGCATCCTGGCGAACATATCACTGGAAAAAATAAGTCCTCTGGTAGGTGTTTGTATCAACCTTATTATACCAAATCGTTTCCTTAATTGGGGCTCCTGTGGCGTAGTTGTAGAGTCGTTGATTTGTACCTGACTGCTTAGCCTTTCACCGCGTGGGTTCGAGTCCCGCTCGGGGCGAAGGACTTAATGTGAGAAGGTCTTCCAGTTGACTTGGGGTACGCCGGTGGTTCAACCCAGACATGTGTCTGGGGTCTTCCTCCACCAAAAAGCTGGACGTTGCTATAATGATCATAAATGGTCACTGCAACGTATTTAAAACACACACAACATGTTTCCTTAATTCAGTTTTCTTTGCACAGGTCTATATCTGCTCTATTATGTTTATTATTCACAAAATTGTAAAAACGTCGTTTACTGATGAATCTGTCAACTAAATACAAATTACCGTGTTACAATTTTCTGCGTTAAAAAGATTCTTAACACGAAAAAATCTTTTAACAGTTAATATTTTTATAGGTGCTACAAACATCGAAAAATGGCATTACTGTTAGATTACATGTTCACTGGTACGTTTTGTGACGCTATGCACGAGAGAAGATCAGCGTTGTTGTTATTTGTCGTGTTGTTTTTGTCAATATTATCACACACAAAACACACAAATACATTTCAATCACTCCTTTGTTTTATCGAATCCGTGAACACATCCTCAGACGCACGTTGCATATTCGCTTTGCATGGCAGACGGCAGATTGTTGATCAATTTATCACTAACACAATTACGGTTTTAGCGTCTGTCCGAGTATCACTGTCTACTACATATATTTGATAATTAAATAGATGGAACTCCTAAAGGAGTTTCTCTGCTGAACAACGTCGGTTTTAAACAATGCATTAACCGTTGGCATTAACCGTTGGCGTATACAAAATATAAAATACTTGCACGAAATCAACGGAATGACGCCGGCGACATGTCTTCTGAACTGTAATTGAGGCGGCAAGATCAAAGTGACTTAATAAACCGTAGAGTATTAATCAAATTTTACCATTTATTATGTCAATCCATTGTACAATGCGACCTGTTTCAAGACTGTCCTGATAGTTTTCTCTGCGATCATCTATATGACCAGTGTGCCCTACTGGTACAGCTAACGCTCTTATCTTGGAAGACGGTCACACGGGTTAGTGAATGGTTCTCGTTATGACTTGACACGACATAAAAACTCGAAACTTTCGGATTCAGGACACCTGCGTGAATTGTTTATCAGTATATGCAAACAGTAGATAATTATCACAATTAGTTTATGAAACAATGCCATAAATTTCAGTATTATTGGCAGATTTTGTCATAGAGTAAGTGTTAAAAAAAATTGAACATAAGACAAAGAATGTTGTATGCATGGGCAGATCCATAAATTTGGAGGGGGAGGGGGGAGGGGGGCTAAAATTACTAAGAGTGGGCGGGAAGGAAGTAAACATATTGTCTTAAGACTATGCAGAATGTTAAAATTTGCATCATACTTTCATTTTCGCAAACTCCTTTAAACTTGATCCTTCTTCACAACCGTTACCTGAAATAACTGTAGCGTATTTGATTTTTTTAGCGACTGAATGTGTACAGGTATTGCATCGTACAGGTATTGCGCGGTACGTGTATTGCTCTGTACAGGCATTGCGCCGTACAGGTATTGCACAGTACAGGTATTGCGCGGTACAGGTATTGCACCGTACAGGTATTGCACCGGACAGGTATTGCATCGTACAGGTATTGCACCGTACAGGTATTGCACCGTACAGGTATTGCGGGACAGGTATTGCATCGTACAGGTATTGCACCGTACAGGTATTGCATCGTACAGGTATTGCACCGTACAGGTATTGCATCGTACAGGTATTGCACAGTACAGGTATTGCATCGTACAGGTATTGCACAGTACAGGTATTGCACCGTACAGGTATTGCATCGTACAGGTATTGCATCGTACAGGTATTGCGCGGTACGTGTATTGCTCTGTACAGGCATTGCGCCGTACATGTATTGCACCGTACAAGTATTGCGCGGTACAGGTATTGCACCGTACAGGTATAACAACGTACAGGTATTGCGCGGTACAGGTATTGCACCGTACAGGTATTGCACCGGACAGGTATTGCATCGTACAGGTATTGCACCGTACAGGTATTGCGCGGTACAGGTATTGCCCTGTACAGGTATTGCGCCGTAAAGGTATTGCACCGTACAGGTATTGCATCGTACAGGTATTGCGCGGTACAGGTATTGCATCGTACAGGTATTGCACCGTACAGGTATTGCGCGGTACAGGTATTGCACCGTACAGGTATTGCATCGTACAGGTATTGCATCGTACAGGTATTGCGCGGTACAGGTATTGCACCGTACAGGTATTGCGCGGTACACGTATTGCACCGTACAGGTATTGCATCGTACAGGTATTGCACCGTACAGGTATTGCGCGGTACATGTATTGCACAGTACAGGTATTGCGCGGTACAGGTATTGCACTGTACAGGTATTGCCCTGTACAGGTATTGCGCGATACAGGTATTGCCCCGTACAGGTATTGCACCGTACAGGTATTGCACCGTACAGGTATTGCGCGGTACAGGTATTGTACAGTACGGGTATTGCATCGTACAGGTATTGCATCGTACAGGTATTGCACCGTACAGGTATTGCCCTGTACAGGTATTGCACCGTACAGGTATTGCCCTGTACGGGTATTGCACCGTACAGGTATTGCACCGTACAGGTATTGCCCTGTACAGGTATTGCCCCGTACAGGTATTGCCCTGTACAGGTATTGCTCCGTACAGGTATTGCGCGGTACAGGTATTGCACCGTGCAGGTATTGCACCGTACAGGTATTGCGCGGTACAGGTATTGCACCGTACAGGTATTGCACCGTACAGGTATTGCACCGTACGGGTATTGCGCGGTACAGGCATTGCACCGTACGGGTATTGCGCGGTACAGGTATTGCACCGTACGGGTATTGCGCGGTGCAGGTATTGCACCGTACAGGTATTGCACCGTATGGGTATTGCGCGGTACAGGCATTGCACCGTACGGGTATTGCACCGTACAGGTATTGCACCGTACGGGTATTGCGCGGTACAGGTATTGCACCGTACGGGTATTGCGCGGTACAGGTATTGCACCGTACGGGTATTGCGCGGTACAGGTATTGCACCGTACAGGTATTGCACCGTACAGGTATTGCCCTGTACAAGCATTGCGCCGTAAAGGTATTGCTCCGTACAGATATTGCGCAGTACAGGTATTGCATCGTAGAGGTATTGCACCGCACAGGTATTGCGCCATACAGGGTATCGCATCGTACAGGTATTGCGCATTACAGGTATCGCACCGTACAGGTATTGCGCAGTACAGGTGCAATGGTTTATGTCTCTAATCAACCTTTCATGCCCAGCCAACGTGTTTTCATGTCAACGATGTTTTTTCTAGAGTGGAAGACAAGTCTTCCACATGGGGAGCGTTCGTATAACTTGATGTACGGTTTCTAATAAATGTTCGCACGGGCTTTGATTACGTCTATCATCAAACCCTTTGATACGCAAAGCTTCTATGTATAGGTGTCATGTAGGCCGGCACTCCCCAGCGGTCACCAATCCATACACCAGCAACAATTACCGTTGCTTAACCGTGCAACTTTGGGAGACACTTAATTAAACCAGAGACAGCTAGCTTATATGTCTACTTCTGTGACTGTTACATAGGTTGTGCTCAATCGGAACTCCTCGGGTAATTCTGCATCGGGACAATCGTCCCTCGGATGTTTCTGGTGCAATGATACTTACTGAAATCACGATCGTTTTGTTCGCCGGAAGTCGGAAGAATGCCTAAAATGTAGTTCGCAAAAATCATAAACACTGCCATTATTTGACAGCTGCGTATCTGCTGCGCTGGGTAAATTAAAATTGGATTATTCAAATTTGAAGCCGCCATAAATTGAAGTTTTACAGGCATTGTACTGTAGTGAGCTGTCACCCGAGCTGCCATCTTTGTTCTGTCTAAAAAGTAGTCCCATTTAGGGAAATGCCCGAGGTTATCCGACTACCTACACACAGCCGAGCGATGATTCGTGAACTATCCGAGGTGTTTTGCTTGGGGTTATGCTTTTAACAAAAATAGTCACGTGACAAACTGATGTAAATGTGTCCGACATCATTTATGTTCACAAGTAGGCGTGATTTCATGCGCATGCGCCGGCGGTATCTAGACTCATCGCAATGTAGCGTAAAAATAGTTTAGTTTCTTGATTTTGTTAGAAATTTAAAAGTTCCGCGCAATTTACTGGCTGAAAAACTGGGGAAATACCACAAAACCATCTTACAACGAAGTTAGGTGATTGACTCTTACTTTCAGATAAAAATATATGTGCTGTTGTTTTTATTTATATCAATCCGAAGAAATGTTTCTAGTTTTGCTTTGTTGCGTCCCTTGCACGCGATCTTACACTCTATGGTCGGTTGTGGTTGATCTTCAGTCATTAGTCCAACCAATCTTACAGATCTCGCCCGAATCTGTCACCAAACTACAAAAGCTAACAAAGTACACACAAGGTCGTTTCATACAATTTGCTAAAGAAAGAAAATTGATTAAGACAGCCTGATCCGATAATGGCGCGATAATTTGCATAAAAACGATTGTGCAAGATTGTTAAAAAATTTCTGATCCGTCAAAAAGCATAGCCACCAGGGCTAAATGTCTACGGTATTCAGGTGAGCGATATAGGGTCATTATGGCCCTCTTGTTGTTTTTTTCACGATGTTTTAAATTCATATGCTCTGAAAAGACGTTACCGAGACTGTTCGATGTTTATGCAAATGATTGTGCCATTATCGGACCAGGCTGTCTCCCATTTTCGTGGCCATGTTTTTGTAAGTGTTCTTAAAAAGCCTCATAGGGAAAAAAGCCACGCCCCCCTGGCGGTCATGTTCTTGACGGATCAGAATTCTTTGAACAGTCTTGATACAGGGCCACCCCAAAAACATGCATATTAAATATGAAGGCTCTAGCTCTTGTAGTTTCTGACGATAAGAGTTCTGATTTACCCTTTGGTCATGTACATTTTTTTCTTAATAATCATCTATGGAAATGGCCACGCCCCAATGGCGGCCATTATTTTACGGATCAAAATTCTTTGAACAACTTTCCGTGCCAATGCGAGCTTGAGCTTCTCAGAAAGTTTGGCTGAATTTGGCCCAGCGGTTTCTGAGAAGATGTCATTTGAAAATTATAACGGACACGTGACAGGACGGTGAAGGTGAAACATACGCTTAGGTGAAACAGTTAGGTGAGCTAAATTAGTTAGGTGAGCTAAAATAGTTAGGTAAGCTAAAACAGTTAGGTGAGCTAAAATAGTTAGGTGAGCTAAAATAGTTAGGTGAGCTAAAACAGTTAGGTGAGCTAAAATAGTTAGGTGAGCTAAAATAGTTAGGTGAGCTAAAACAGTTAGGTGGGCTAAAATAGTAAGGTGAGCTAAAACAGTTACGTAAGCTAAAACAGTTAGGTGAGCTAAAATAGTTAGGTGAGCTAAAACAGTTAGGTGAGCTAAAATAGTTAGGTAAGCTAAAACAGTTAGGTGAGCTAAAACAGTTAGGTGAGCTAAAATAGTTAGGTAAGCTAAAACAGTTAGGTGAGCTAAAATAGTTAGGTAAGCTAAAACAGTTAGGTGAGCTAAAATAGTTAGGTGAGCTAAAATAGTTAGGTGAGCTAAAACAGTTAGGTGGGCTAAAATAGTTAGGTGAGCTAAAACAGTTAGGTGAGCTAAAACTGTTAGGTGAGCTAAAACAGTTAGGTGAGCTAAAATAGTTAGGTAAGCTAAAACAGTTAGGTGAGCTAAAATAGTTAGGTGAGCTAAAACAGTTAGGTGAGCTAAAATAGTTAGGTAAGCTAAAACAGTTAGGTGAGCTAAAATAGTTAGGCAAGCTAAAACAGTTAGGTGAGCTAAAATAGTTAGGTGAGCTAAAACAGTTAGGTAAGCTAAAACAGTTAGGTGGGCTAATTGTTTGTTTTATTTTTAAAATGTTTTGTTTTTAAAATAGTCTGGGAGCTATTCAATTAACATTTGATTTTATTACATTTAGATCTTGATTTCTGATTTACCCTTTGGTCATGCACTTTTTTTAGAAGTGCAGATTTTGCATGTTGTTGTTTTTTTCCTCTTTCGAATTTTTAGATGCTCATGCCAAACATTATTTGTCTAAAAGGTTGTGATCATAAAACCAAATTTCATCCTCTTAAAGACAAAGGCACAGCGACAAGGCAGTACATCGTCGGATACCCACGGTTAGTTCTATTATGTTACTCTCCATTCATCACCCGTGGGCAAATTGCTACTCATTTCGTCGTTTTGTTTGAATAGAACAGAACAGACATTATCCAATCTGTTGATAGGTTACAAAATTAAATACTCTTCAATCGGAAGATCAATACGGTGACCTGAGAACGTAAACATGGCGACCGGTACAGCGCATCGCAAGTGTAAAATATGTCTGTCAGCGATCCGCGACAAATGTTCTTACAGATCTTTGGGCACTCCAGCAAGTATTGAAAAATACACGTCGGTTTTAAACGAAATAATGACGTTGCTTGTAATTTGTGCGTAAATAAACTTAACCGGTGTTGCAAACTACAGGACGACCTAGCTACACGATTATCTGTCATTTTACAATGCTATATATATGTATGAAAGCGTCTCAATTGCGGCATTTCATAGTAAACAAAGCCCACGGGTGATGAATGGAGAGTAACGTAATAGTATCCGATGCAGTAGTGAGGTGGTCAAATGCCATAGTAAGGCGATCACAAGAAAAGTAGTTGATGCGAAGCATCCGAGGCGACGCAAAAAGTGGAAGAGATAAATAAAGCAATAATCGATTAAGTAACAAAGACGTTTTTATTTATTATTTATTATTATTTGAAAGTTTTCAGTATATTATAAATTAGAAAAAGTATGTGTAACTTATATTCCTGAGACCATAGAGCGGTTTCAAACAAAATAAAAAGCAAAATCCGGCACCATTTAATAGGTTTTCAGTTGTTATTAGGTAGATGTTACATATGTAGAAAAAAAGTTGCAAATTTGTTATAATTAACTATAATACTAAAGTGTACAAGCAGAAAGTGAACATGTGCAGCAGCTTCACATTACACAAATAAGTATTGTTCAGATAGTATTTTTCTCGACTGTAGTATGTTGTTTTCTTTCTCAGTATCTAATTGTTTATTTTCAAAGTTAATTTGAAATTTACAGACACACAAAAATAAATTAATTTAAAAATAAATAAATTAAATCGAACGCCGTTTCCCGAATTCGGATCGGTATTTTATCAGGTTTAGGAAGTCCGAATTTTATCAGGTTTAGGAAGTCCGCAAAACAAACTTTCCCCATGTGCAAATTTCAGTGAGCATTCCATATATAGGTGGCGCGCTCAATCGCGTCGTCAATAAAAACAATTGGATCAATACTTTTTTTGACAGTATGGGCAAGAAAAAAACAATGTGAGTCAAGTTGTAACAAATAAAATATATTTCTCATTCAATATCATTTATTTTCTTAAGTCACTAAACATCATTCAAAATAACAATTCATCCATCACCAGACATTCCATTAACAAAAGTAATTGTTAACTTACAAACCAGCTGACATGAAAAACTGCACTGTTCTTACAGAATATTCTCAACTAACCAAACCATTATTACTGAAATGTAGAAATATTCAGAAAACATTTCTTCAAATACAGTTAATTTGTTGACAGTCAATTAGTAAATTAACACTATTTTGACAAACATCCACATAAATATTTCATCTAAAATACGTTATGATACATGTTTACAATTTAGAAGATACACACAATATTGCAAATACATAAAATGACAATAAATAATACAGTGGAGTGATACAGTATAATAAACACTTCATCACATAATAGTACTTGTTGTATATTAAATGCATAATATAGTGAAAGGGTCTATTTGAAGAAATACAGAATTAAGCACATAAGCCCAAACACTGCATTTTAAAAATGTCTCAATTATCAAATGAAGAATAAAAGAGACAGTTCAAATTCAAGATGGTTGCTGTGATTCAGATATTAACTGTTAAAATAATACACACTGTGGTATTAGTGATAAATAAACAGCCGGACACCAATTAATCAAGATCTTCTGTCTTACTACATGACCAGAAGCAATCATCTTGATATCCTATCAAATGTCAGGAATTTGGTTGTAAATCTGGACTCATGGTGGTATGTTACAGTTTTAGTGTCAAACCAGTGTGTGAGCTCAGTGGATCAATGATGCACCATGTCTTATGTTGGCTGTCATACTTCAATAAAACGGGACAAAAAAAACGATAAACCAAATAGATGAACAATGTTTTGTACTACATGTACATCGTAATGTGTGTTTTATGAGCAAAACTATGACTAGAGGCTTTCTCATCTAGTTCCCAATCTTTCTCATCCACATAAAAATTAACTCTACATGCCACAAAAAACACACCAAAACCCCCAAAACTAAAAAAACAACCCCCAAAAACAAAAAGCAAACTGTTGAGATCGCAGAAGGTTGCCCTTGACTACAGAGAAGATTACCAATCCAAAGTTATATGTACTGACTGACCCTTGTGACAATGATGCGGTATATTTACTAGCAGGTAACACCGCTATCATGGCACGATGTTGAATGACCAATACCTGGTATTATGCTAATGTTCTGTCTAACTAACATTTTTTCTCTCTCCCTAAAAGACTAGTTTTAATCTTTTAACATCTAACAATAACATTTCTCAATGTTATATTATAGACAGGGGTAAAAAAAAACCTTTGAGCTCAAGCCTGAGGTAATATCCAACTACACAATTAATCAATTGGGTATTTCAATTTAACCAATCATATGGGATATTTCAATTTAACCAATCATATGGGTATTTCAATTTAACCAATCATATGGGTATTTCAATTTAACCAATCATATGGGATATTTCAATTTAACCAATCATATGGATATTTCAATTTAACCAATCATATGCTAGATAACTGTCTTAGAATTCAGCTCCAATGTTGTTGTTGTTTGATTTGTGTTTTTATTTAAATACATTGCAGGGACCATTTATGATCATTATAGCAACGTCCTGCTTTTTGGTGGAGGAAGACCCCAGACACATGTCCAGGTAGAACCACCAACGCACCGCAATTCAGCTGGAAGACCTTCTCACATTAAGTCCTTCGACCCGAACAAGACTCGAACCCACGCGGTGAGAGGCTAAGCAGTCAGAGGAGTTACAAATCGGCAACTCTACCACTTCACCAAGGGCATCCCATCCCAATGTTTATACATGTAGTCGGTTGATGGAGCATGTGAAGCCCCATTAGTTAAGTCAGGGAGCGTTTTGCTTCAACAATGAAAAGCCAAGATTCAAGAACCTGACGAGCCATTGTTGGCTTATATTGTATGGCTATACAGGATAAAGCAGTATTATCATAGGAATTAAAAGCAGATGATAAATCAGTGTTGTAAATGTTTTTTGGGTTTTATGCACACCGACACTTAGCAGGTCACACGGCGCTGAAAAAAACATTAGTTGTTGCTACTTACAGTACAACCTTAATGTCTAGTTGTCTGTACCTGGTCAGTTCAGTTCTGGCTTGTGGTGGTGCAGGTGTGTGTGTGTGTGTGTGGATGTTACTATTTATAGACAGACAGGCAGCCAATCAGAAGCTAATTTCACACTTTTCAGAAAATACATTGTCATTTTTTTTTATCCTTTTATACACAAACTTAATGTATCCCAGTATTTAAGTGACTCATCAAACCTTGATTTAATATGCATAAAAAAGTCAGTCAAACCTGTTGGTAGATGTGTAATTAAATTATCTTTCATAATGTATAACTAAATTATCTTTCATAATGTATAACCAAATTATATTTCATAATGTATAACCAAATTATCTTTCATAATGTATAACCAAATTATCTTTCATAATGTATTACCATATTATCTTTCATAATGTATAACCAAATTATCTTTCATAATGTATAACTAAATTATCTTTCATACAAAATAAAAAGAAGGTAAATTAATTCCCTAAAGTTGCAATGAAGTTAAAATTTTCAGCATTTCCTTTAACTAAATAATACATAATGTTCTAATCATCAATATTTACCTTAACACTGTTGTTTATTCTGCTACAATATAACACCACTCTCTTAAAGAAATCACCAAGCACTTTTTTTTAAAAATAATTAAGCACTTATGCAAACAGTAAATATTTGATAAAATTATTTTTTATGCTTTTTAAGGCTTAGAAACAGAATAACAAGTATTCAATCTTACCAACAACTTACATTCATTGTTGTCAGATGTATTCCATAATTCACTCCCTTAACCTTTCTACTTTATGTATAATTACAACAATGTAGGTGTTTCTGCACTAAATATTGCAAATTAACGCTAAACAAATTATAACCATTCCACACTGATCATTATTTATGACCGTACAATTTGGTAATTGACAATTTTTTCTCTATATATACACATTCATTTACAAATTATATGAACAAAAACATGACACAAATAAATGATACCTTCTTAAAGAGATCTTATATATACATGATTAAAATGCATCCATAGTCAATGCTAGTTTATTTAGCAAAAACTAACCGAACACAGTGAATACCAACCCACGACATGTTAGGCTAAATTATGTAAATTGGTTTGAAATTAAAACGCAATTACATAAAGATGAAATGTACTAAATATGCATATACAGCTATAAACAGTCATACTAAATCAGTAAATTACATTCACTTAACTTAGTTCTATGATACAGAATCATAAAAACTGTCCTGAAATTTGAGAAATACTTCCATCTAATACACATTCCACCTTGGTGTACAGCGGCTTGCATGCAAGATTTGTTGCTCAGCAAGTACACAGGCATGCAGACATTGATCAAGTCACAGTTAATGTACACAAAGAACCAATTGAATTGTTTAAATATTAATAAATGTCACAGTGTAACACAATTAAACAATTTTTTTTTGTCTGCTGTAAGATAATAGCCCAAACTGATTAAGACAAAACCTTTCTATTTTTTTTTTTAATAAATGCACTGTTTTCCACAATTACAACATTTCTTCAATAAATAAATTACAGTAAACAAAATCCACATCAGGGAGGATCCAGGTGGTGGTGGTGGTGGTGGGGGGGGGGGGGGGGGATGAGGGATGCATCCCCACAACAACCAGTTAAAAGCGTAGAGTTGTGAAAACACATACATGTAAGCTTTTAAAGTAAATTTTTGTCTATAGACTGCTTAGGTTGAAGTTAGGGTCCCTTACTGTGTGTATATATATAGCATTTACTGCAATAAAGTTCAATGGAATTTTATTCATCCCACCCCACCCACCCTCGACACCCCACCCACCCTCGACACCCACCCACCCTCGAAACCCCACACACTCTCGACACCCCACACACTCTCGACACCCCACACACTCTCGACACCCTTCACACCCTCGACACCCCACCCACCCTCGACACCCACCCTCAACACCCCACACACCCTCGACCAACATTTTCTGAATCCACCCCTGAATCACATATAAGATTAATAAAGGGAAGGAGAACTACATATAACATGATGCAGTTGATGCATATAAAACAAATTCAACTGACAATAAAATCAACATATAAACATTTTATCTTTTGTCACAATTCTTTTCATGAGAATTGCAACTCATACGGAAAACTATAGTTCCAAGGCAGTAGAATAAACAGCAAATTATAAATTATAAATCATAAAATAAGACTGTGATAAAATGACGAAAGAAGAAACCGTTCTGACACAAACAGAAGTAAATAACAACAACTTACAGTAGGAATGATAAGGAATCACATGTAAACAAGCAAACAAACATGGCCATTAACCAAGTATATACATATTTACCAGGGTCCGAACATATTGAAGGATCTTTCCATGAAAACATATATTCTCTATGATACTTCATTTAAACATTATATTCTCCACATAATTCCCTTCAATGCCAAACTCTAAAATATTCCCCTTCAATGATAAACTCTACATTATTCCCCTTTAATGATAAACTCTACATTATTCCCCTTCAATGATAAACTCTACATTATTCCCCTTCAATGATAAACTCTACATTATTCCCCATCAATAATAAACTCTACATTATTCCCCTTCAATGATAAACTCTACATTATACCCCTTTAATGATAAACTCTACATTATTCCTCTTCAATGATAAACTCTACATTATTCCCCTTCAATGATAAACTCTACATTATTCCCCTTCAATGATAAACTCTACATTATTCCCCTTCAATGATAAACTCTACATTATTCCCCTTCAATGATAAACTCTACATTATTCCCCTTCAATGATAAACTCTACATTATTCCCCTTTAATGATAAACTCTACATTATTCCCCATCAATAATAAACTCTACATTATTCCCCTTCAATGTTAAACTCTAGAATATTCCCCTTCAATATTAAACTCTAGAATATTCCCCTTCAATGTTAAATGTTTGTTCACACTGACTTGATAACAATTTTACGAAACAGTTTCTGCCAACATAGTTGGGTTTGTCACACTTCTAATAATCAGTTACCTGTACGTGATCAGTTACAGCAGGTGTGGGGCTGCATTTACTGTAATAGCATGCCAGGAACACCTGATATAATACCACTCCGATTCATAACATCACAATCCAATGCCAAACAGCCGTGATATTACCCTGAGAGTGACAAGGAAGCTCAACACCTTTCAATGTATACAACTTCATTACGTTTTGGCAGAATTTTTGTTGTTCTCTCCAATTATTTGAAAAGTTCTGCAGAGAAGTATCATTTACAGTGGAAATGTGATATAATTTGTCTTTCTTTCCCAATTCCAACAAGACATGAACAAACCTCTGCCAAACTATTAAACCCACACCAATTATACTTGGCAATTAGACAACTATGGCAAACAACATGAAGTATGGCTTAACTTACCAGATAGAAAATGTAACCTACAAACCATGACTATAAAACCCCAAGACCTGATGTACAGTTGATGTATATCTATACTAAAGATTGCTCAACACTGTAAAAACAAGTGTATCCACCATGATATTCCTTATACAATGAAGCAAATATTTTTTTATCATTGGGCGACTCATGAATTAACTAATGTCAAGAAAAATAATAATCATAATGCTATCAGTTATTCCAAACTATGCACCAATCAATAACCGTGTGAAACACATAAACAATGATAATGTGAAATATTCTTAACGTCAGCAATTACAAATTTTAGGTTACTATGACAACTGACTAATCCATTATGGTGAAATTTTGCACAAAAATAATTGAAACTATCGCAATGTTACAGGGGTAAATTAAAAATCTGTGGCAAAAACCAAAATATATTGGAAGTCTAACTTGACACTTTTAATAGATTTTAATGGTAGTAGAGTTTCTCATTATCTGACATAAAACTATGTTTATATATACATTTGTTACTTCATCATCTAAAACAAGACTTTTGTTTTATTTTTGAAATACATCACAGCGACCAATTATGATCATTATAGCGACATCCAGCTGTTTTGGTGGAAGAAGACCCCAAACAAATGACTAGGTAGAGCCACCTGTGCACCGCAAGTCAGCTGAAAGACCTTCTCACGTTAAATCCTTCGCCACGAATGGGACTCCAACCCATGTGATAAGAGGCTGAGCAGCCAGAGGAGTTACAAGTTGGCGACTCTACTACTATGCCACGGGCGCACCCCACGGCCAAGATAATGTTTACAATACAGTAGTTACTTCTAAATAAAGTAATGATGAGTTTTTTTTATCAACATTAACTCTTAACCATAAATCTGTTTTCTTGGTTACCTTCATTCCAAACTTCTATCACTTTAAAAACAGCAAAAAAAAAACAACATTTCACAAGCACCCTACTCCTACCAAAGCCACATGTATCCCTCCACAGTCATGTCTGCAGACCCGAAGTTTGGCACCAAAGCCCCACCACCAAATCAACCATTAAAAAATGAAAGACAAAGCACTACTCAACACTTGCAGCACCATAACTACATCTATAAGCATGTCTTCTAGTCCAGTAACAGACCCAGTTTAACAAGCAATCCAGTGACTCAGCGATGAAGCCATTCAAAAAGTCTATCTCTGGCAACTGTACACTTTATACAGAATCTATACATGTATTATGACGACAGGATGATATAACATACCAACACTGGGTTAGACATAACATGATGTTGACATACAATCTTTGCCCTAGAAGTGAACACCCAGAAAATAAACGTCTTTAAAACCCTTAAAAATCTTTTAAACGTCAAAAAACAATGAATATGCATGCATTGTTAATATAACAAGAGAAGTAATGATAATGACATTAAACCAAAATTACCAATGAACTCTTGTTTCATGTTGAGGAATTGACAAAGCCATTATAAACATAACAAGTTTGTCAGCTCAGCTTTGCATGAGACACATCCATGTGGTAGCCACACTGTTGGGTCAACTGAAAATACATGTGTGCAGTTTATTTTTCAGCCTTGTTAGTTAAGTTTCTAGTTTAGGGGTTATGTTTAAGACATAAATTTACAGTAGCAACACAATTTTAGGTCAACACTGTCCCTGCTGCTACATGTATGTTAAACTTGGCAGAAACCAGCCCTACGTACACAATGTTTATCCAGGTGATTGTTACTTGAGGCATGTGGGTCAGTGTCAATACAGGTAAATACTTTCACATGTGATGTGTAAAGTTTCACTGATAAATGTGTTAACTGGCGATTTGTGAGCATGTCCAATCGATTGTAGATGTGTATGAGGTCACTATTTGGGGTAGACCCGTCTACTGGAGAGGCGGTGTCCGGGTGTGGGAACGGGCTGCTTGTAGGTCTGGGCTCCCTGGAACTGAGATGGGTTGAACATGGCCGGCATTGACGGTACCGAGGTCGGCTGGGGTGGAAGTGTTGCCTGGAATGTACACACAATGAGATACATAACACAGACTTACACAGTTTTTACTACATCCCAGAAACATAATTATCACCATAGCGATACCGAGCTATGATGGGTAGTCCCATACCTCTGTCTGGGCATAAGAAAGTCATTGCTACAACCAGGACTAGAAAAAATACAGGGTAAGGGTTTAATGAGACGGATACTACCCATAATGCCATGGGTGCTACCAGGCGATATATATATATCGCTATCTCTCTGTGTCTGTCTCTCTGTGTCTGTCTCTCTCTCTCTCCATCTCTCTCTCTCTCTATATATATATATAAATCAGTCAATCTCTGTCTCTGTCTGTCTTTCTGTCTCTCTCTCTATATATAATTAAATCAGTCAATCTCTGTTTCTCTCTGTATCTCTCTCTGTGTCTGTCTGTCTCTCTATATATAGTAAAATCGGTCAATCTCTCTCTCTCTCTCTCTAATTAAATCGGTCAATCTCTGTCTCTGTCTGTCTTTCTGTCTGTCTGTCTGTCTTTCTCTCTCTCTCTCTATATATATAATTAAATTGGTCAATCTATGTCTGTCTCTGTCTGTCTCTCTTTATATATAAAAAATAAATAAATCGGTCAATCTCAACCTGTATATTTCGAACCTTCTTTCAAGTATTCTAGAAACATTTTCAGAAAAAGATGAGCAGTGTTGTTCTTCCTTGTATGTTATTGATCGTTATTATTGTCCGATACAGAAATGTTTGATCCGATATATATACCGGTACAAATACATTATATACCGGTATTGTATATATAAATAATACATCTTGAAATAACACAATCAGATGTAGATAATAGGATGAATAAAAAACAACTATTCTAAATTAACATTGGTTTGATTAAAAAAAAAATCCTGGTGGCTTTAAAGATGGCTGTATTCATGAGAATACGTTTTACATTGTATATAAACAGCCAATAGATCGTTGATAATTAAAAAGCTAGCAAAGAATAAATATGCACAAAGCGGTTGTATGAAATCTTAAAAAGCTTTGTTCTTTGTTTAATAGGTTAATCGTTCCACCAACAGCATTTCAGTTATCTGGAGACGGTGTCCACTTGAAGCAGATATAGTGCTGCCTTCACTGTGTATAGCATGCCGTGAACACCTGACATGATACCACACCAAGTCACATTATCCTGACACCTAACCAACCAGTCGTGGAACTACCCTTATATTTGCTTAAGCATTTGCGAGAGAGCTATACCAATACTATTTCTATCGACTCTGGTATGTCGCGGCCCAGAATCAAACTTGCAGCCTCCCATACCTGGAGCCGACGTTCTACTGATTGCACTACAAGGTCCGGTGAAGCTTTGTTTACTGTACTTATTAACAAACATACCATAATAAGCCTGACTGGTGACCAATGTATTGTATTAAGTGTTGTTGACAGGATAAACAGATTAAAACAAAGGCAGATATAGACTGATTATTCTAGAATAGGTTGCAGTCTTTAACAATCATTTTTCCAAACTATTCAATGTTAACATTAATGTAATCAAGTTAGTTTATTAGTAATGTGATTTGTTGCTTATTGTTCATGTAAATCCAGGTACATGAAAGTATGTTAGAATTTTTTTGTCATCTTTTTTTAAAGCCATGCATTGTGGACATTATTGTGGACAATTAGAATGGGTTAGATTGGTGAAATGGAAATTGCCTCCCTTGTTAGTTAATATTCGAGGTATTCCAAACAGTAGGTAGGTCCTTTCAGTTGGAATTCTTGGACTTTATCACCTGTTCTTTTGTAGATATTGCAATTACAAACTGTGAAATTTCTTACTTTTTGCATAAATATAAGCTCTAAATTCATTTAAATACTTATAGACATATGTTATTTATAAAACGAAGATGAAAGTGTTTGTTGATGATGGGTAACCTTGGTATCAAAAAAAAAAAAAGTCAACATAACCTCAATAGAGTACAAGCATAAAAACCGAGTAAAACAAATGAAAGCACCTATCTCTGTCTATGCAGCATAGTTTGGTATTTTCAAAACCCACAACCATGAGATCTGAACAGCTTGGTCATGAACACACCAATTAAGTTACATTATTATTCTTATTTCTGTCATTAAAAAAAGTTAACAATAATTTGGACACTAAATTCTGCCAATATTTCGTATTTAAATCCTCCAGGGGCGTTACAATTTCAAAAAAAGGGGGTGTTAATTAAAATTCATTTACCTGTACTTTTACAAGTATTAGAAGTTAAGTTTAATTTAGATAAAAGTGAAGTTAACACTGTTATTCATAGGATTATCAGATTATTGAAGACTTTATGTACACAGATGGTGAATAAAGACAATTTTATTTTAGAAAATATGCACGTTTATTAGAGAGGGGGCATTTATTACGTTGCTTACGGTGAAAAACAGAAAAGAAAATGCACATTGTGTATTTCATGATTTAAATAATCTATTCTGTAGTTGTGACAAATATCATTTTATATACATCAAGAATCGAACCTTCTGTTCTTCAATACGTAGTTATCCAGGTTGCTATCTATATGTCTTTTAATTATTGCATACAAATCTGCTTTAAGAATGTGATTATCAGGATATTACTTATAAAACATTGGATCTCTCTTTATTTTATTTTTTCTCCAAATATACCGCAGCGACCAACTATGATCATTATAGCGACATCCAGCTATTAGGGGTTGGGGGGTGGTGGGGTAAGGGTTTTTGGGGGGGGGGGGGGAGGGGGGGGGTAACCCAACAAACAAATGTCTGGGTAAAACCACCGCTGCACCACAGGTCAGCTGGAAGACATTAAGTCATAATGTATGATACAAGAAAATTCTTAACCTTACAAGAAAATACTGTGTTTGAAAGTCATGCGGCAGAAAAGTGAAAACAAAAAGCAAAAGTCTGAAAAGTAAAATAAAGGTTTTTAATCAGGTTATTAAATATTTGATCATTTAGATCGTTGAGATATGCTCAGCTCAATAAACTTAAGCCCCAAACACCAAATAAGAAACACGTTTTTTTAAACAAACATCTCAGAAACAAATTGGTAACATTTTCACAAACATTCCAACAAAAGCATGCCAACACAGGAACAAGAACAGTTTCGACTACTGCTTGTAGCCCTTGTTTCTATGACAACTGCGGTCGTTACCTTAAACACAAACACAGTCCCAGCTGAAGAACTCAAGGGGGGAGAAATCCTTTTAAATAGCTGCAACACAACTTGACTTATGAACATTATCTCTGGGATATTGGCGAGAAATTACAAATAACCTGTCAAACATGTAAGTAATTACAAATAACCTGTCAAACATGTAAGTAATTACAAATAACCTGTCAAACACCATAGTACTTAAAAATAACATGTCAAACATCTTCATAATTACAAATAACCTGTCAAACACCTTAGTAATTACAAATAACCTGTCAAACACCTTAGTAATTACAAATAACCTGTCAAACATGTAAGTAATTACAAATAACCTGTCAAACATGTAAGTAATTACAAATAACCTGTCAAACACCATATTAATGACAAATAACCTGTCAAACATGTAAGTAATTACAAATAACCTGTCAAACTTCTTAGTAATTACAAATAAACTGCCAAACATTTTAGTTATGAAAAATAACCTGTCAAACATCTTAATAATTACAAAGAAATATTATTATGTTACATGGCAATTTTTAACATAATACTGTCCCCATATTTGTAAATTTGACTTGTTGTAAGATTACTGATGACCCCAGACTCCCTTGCAAATAATGAAAAGTAGAAATCAATGGCAACGTTTTTTATTATATTTTTGCAAACTAATTTGAAGAGCTCAACAACATCCTTTTGTTTTCACTTAAAATATGCCCTAGTTTTCTGACCTCCGATAATGCCAAATGGACACTCCCGATAATGCCGAATGGACACTCCCGAAAATGCTTAATGGACACTCCCAATAATGCTAAATGGACACTCCCAATAATGCTAAATGGACACTCCCAATAATGCTTAATGGACACTCCCAATAATGCTAAATGGACACTCCCAATAATGCTAAATGGACACTCCCAATAATGCTAAATTAACACTCCCAATAATGCTAAATGGGCACTCCCAATAATGCTAAATGGACACTCCCAATAATGCTAAATGGATACTCCCAATAATGCTTAATGGACACTCCCAATAATGCTAAATGAACACTCCCAATAATGCTAAATGGACACTCCCAATAATGCTAAATGAACACTCCCAATAATGCTAAATGAACACTCCCAATAATGCTAAATGGACACTCCCAATAATGCTAAATGGACACTCCCAATAATGCTTAATGGACACTCCCAATAATGCTAAATGAAAACTCCCAATAATGCTAAGTGGACACTCCCAATAATGCTAAATGGACACTCCCAATAATGCTAAATGGATACTCCCAATAATGCTTAATGGACACTCCCAATAATGCTAAATGAACACTCCCAATAATGCTAAATAAACACTCCCAATAATGCTAAATGGACACTCCCAATAATGCTAAATGGACACTCCCAATAATGCTAAATGGACACTCCCAATAATGCTAAATGAACACTCCCAATAATGCTAAATGAACACTCCCAATAATGCTAAATGGACACTCCCAATAATGCTAAATGGACACTCCCAATAATGCTTAATGGACACTCCCAATAATGCTAAATGAACACTCCCAATAATGCTAAGTGGACACTCCCAATAATGCTAAATGGACACTCCCAATAATGCTTAATGGATACTCCCAATAATGCTTAATGGACACTCCCAATAATGCTAAATGAACACTCCCAATAATGCTAAATGGACACTCCCAATAATGCTAAATGAACACTCCCAATAATGCTAAATGGACACTCCCAATAATGCTAAATGGACACTCCCAATAATGCTAAATGGACACTCCCAATAATGCTAAATGAACACTCCCAATAATGCTAAATGGACACTCCCAATAATGCTAAATGGACACTCCCAATAATGCTAAATGGACACTCCCAATAATGCTAAATGAACACTCCCAATAATGCTAAATGGACACTCCCAATAATGCTAAATGGACACACCCAATAATGCTAAATGGACACTCCCAATAATGCTAAATGGACACTCCCAATAATGCTAAATGGACACTCCCAATAATGCTAAATGGACACTCCCAATAATGCTAAATGGACACACCCAATAATGCTTAATGGACACTCCCAATAATGCTAAATGGACACTCCTTAAAATGCTAAATGGATACTCCCTATAATTCCAAATGGACACTCCCAATAATGCTAAATGGACATTCCCTATAATCCTAAATGGACACTCCCTATAACACCAAATGGATAAACTCAATAACAGTACAAAGCCTTATCTTTAAAATTACAGAGTGTGAAGAGGTGTTTCTATTCCACAGAAAAAAAAAACACAAACTTTTTTTTCCAACCAACTCTTTCTTTTCCAAACAACTCAAACAGTAAAATAACAATAACTTCAACACCCTAAATGAACACACATACCACTATCTATAAATGCTGAAGTGTGTATAGGAACCAATTTATATGATGCTGGCTGAAACAGTAAAAAAAATGTGAGCTTATGAACCTTTTGGCTCTAAGAGACATTTTTAAATCAACTTAACCATCACTTCCAATCTTCTTATTAATCGACTTCTAAGATAAAGTTTTACACATATAAAATGTTTAATTATAATTAAACTGGCAAAAAATGAGCAACAGTTACAAATAGTTGAACTAGGTTTAGGAGTTGTCAATGGAGGCAGTGCCCCTTTTGGCAGAAACAAGGCCGCCTTGACAGTGACACGCCAGGCACACAGGAAATGAAGCCACACCTACTCAACCTTGACCTACTATATAGGCAAGACACACCCACTCAACCTTGACCTACTATAGGTAAGCCACACCCACTAAACCTTGACCTACTATAGGCAAGCCACACCCACTCAACCTTGACCTACTATAGGCAAGCCACACCCACTCAACCTTGACTTACTATAGGCAAGCCACACCCACTCAACCTTGACCTACTATAGGCAAGCCACACCCACTCAACCTTGACCTACTATAGGCTATGTGATAACCAATGGGGTACATTGGTGAAATGGAAATTGTCTTCCTTGTTAGTTAATATCCGAGGTATTCAAAACAGTAGGTCCTTTTAGTTGGAATTCTTGGACTTTATCGCCTGTCCTTTTGTAGATATTGCAACAACAAGCAGTGAAATTTCTTACTTTTCTATAATGTATAAATATAATTCATTTAAATATTTATAAAGATTTGTTATTTAAGCAAGAAATTGGAAGTCTTTGTTGATGATGGTTAACCTGGGTATCACAAGAAAGGCAGAAAAGTTAACATACACTCCATAGAGCACAAGGATAAAAACCGAGTAAAACAACTGAAAGGACCTACTTGCATTAGGGATTATTCAGGGGAGACTACTCATTAATGTCTCTGATTGTCCAAACTGAAACTTGGTATATATCTAATCACAGCCTTTATTTTCTTATGAAGCACTATTGTATGCATTTACATGTGTGTTAAATCAGTTTACATGTGTTAAATCAGTTTACACGTGTGTTAAATCAGTTTACATGTGTTAAATCAGTTTACACGTGTTTTAAATCAGTTTACACGTGTCCTAAATCAGTTTACATGTGTTAAATCAGTTTACACGTGTGTTAAATCAGTTAACACGTGTGTTAAATCAGTTTACATGTGTTAAATCAGTTTACACGTGTGTTAAATCAGTTTACACGTGTATCAGTTTACACATGTTAAATCAGTTTACACGTGTGTTTAATCAGTTTACACGTGTTTAATCAGTTTACACGTGTTAAATCAGTTTACACGTGTGTTTAATCAGTTTACACGTGTTAAATCAGTTTACACATGTTAAATCAGTTTACACGTGTGTTAAATCAGTTAACACATGTGTTAAATCAGTTTACACGTGTGTTAAATCAGTTTACACGTATCCTAAATCAGTTAACATGTGTTAAATCAGTTTACACGTGTGTTAAATCAGTTAACACGTGTGTTTAATCAGTTTACACGTGTTAAATCAGTTAACACATGTTAAATCAGTTAACACGTGTGTTAAATCAGTTTACATGTGTTAAATCAGTTTACACATGTGTTCAATCAGTTTACACGTGTTAAATCAGTTTACACGTGTGTTAAATAAGTTTACACATGTTAAATCAGTTAACACGTGTGTTAAATCAGTTAACATGTGTTAAATCAGTTTACACGCGTTAAATCAGTTTACACATGTTAAATCAGTTTACACGTGTTAAATCAGTTAACACGTGTGTTAAATCAGTTAACATGTGTTAAATCAGTTTACACATGTGTTCAATCAGTTTACACGTGTTAAATCAGTTTACACGTGTTAAATCAGTTAACACGTGTGTTAAATCAGTTAACATGTGTTTAATCAGTTTACACGTGTTAAATCAGTTAACACATGTTAAATCAGTTAACACGTGTGTTAAATCAGTTTACATGTGTTAAATCAGTTTACACATGTGTTCAATCAGTTTACACGTGTTAAATCAGTTTACACGTGTGTTAAATCAGTTTACACATGTTAAATCAGTTAACACGTGTGTTAAATCAGTTAACATGTGTTAAATCAGTTTACACGCGTTAAATCAGTTTACACATGTTAAATCAGTTTACACATGTTAAATCAGTTTACACGTGTGTTAAATAAGTTTACACATGTTAAATCAGTTTACACGTGTGTTAAATCAGACACAGTTTAGCTTATGAGCCGTGTCTCGGAATTTTGGTCCATGTGGCTTTCTTTTATATTCGTAGGTTTTTGCAGAATATATATAACCAATTCTTTATTTTAGCAATTTTTTTGTATTATGTCATGGGAGTATTTTTTTTCAACAGCCGTTTCATATCATAAAATGATGTTCATGCATTAAAGGACATTACCATAATAACAACTGTGAACATTTCACCAAAATTATTGCCATATTTATATAGAATATTCACAAAACACATTAAATTGGCAATTAAAATTATGTTTATTGGGTTTATTGTCCCACCAATAGTATTTCAATTATCTGGAGACAGTGTCCACTTGAAGCAGATATAGTGCTGCCTTCACTGTGTATGGCATACAGTGAATACCTGGCATGATACCACACCCAGTCACATTATCCTGACACCGGGCTAACCAGTCATGACCCTACCCTTATATTTGCTTGAGCATTAGCAAGAGAGCTATACCACTACCATTTTAACGACTTTGGTATTTTGCGGCCTAGGATCGAACCCGGGGCCTCCCATACCTGAAATTGGCAATTAAATAGGCAATTATATATTTTATAATAGTAAAACATCAAATTAGTGGACATCAAATTTTACAACACAAGGACAAAACTTACCTGACACTTGTCAGTTAAACTAAATACAGTTAGGTGGTTAAACTAAATACAGTTAGGTGGTTAAACTAAATACAGTTAGGTGGTTAAACTAAATACAGTTAGGTGGTTAAACTAAATACAGTTAGGTGGTTAAACTAAATACAGTTAGGTGGTTAATCATGCAATTAAATATGTAGAGATATATGTATATAAGAGTGTGTGCCAGTTATACCTTCAACAGTTAAGAATTCTTGCACAAGATTCCAAATATATACATTGAATATAAACATTTACTACAATTTGTACAAACCGCTCAAATGCTTTATCCTAAATAAAGATTTCACTTCTCTGAAACAAGATCAAAGCAGGATTTGATTTTTTTTAACCGTATGAAACCACTTGAGCACAACCTGAAAGTTATTCTCAAACTTAATTTGTTCCACAATTTCAACTGAGCACACAATTTTAAACACATGTACCATACAGGGGTATGTGGTAGGACAGGAATCATCAGGCAAATGCACCATGTAAAAATGCAAGCAAGCATTTCCAAATATAGAAATGATAAAAAAAAGAATGAAGCAGAAGCAAGCAGTCTTTTTTTTCATTAAACACTTTGTAAATGTATTGGTAAAGTGTATCTTAATATCATCTCTTTTACAAGTTTGTTTTTGTTTTGTTTTTTGAAATACATCGCAGTAACTAATTATGATCATTATAGTGACGTCCAGCTATCTGGTGGAGGAAGACCCCAAACAAATGTCTGGGTAGAACCACCGTTGCACTACAAGTCAGCTGTAAGACTTTCCTAGAGGAAGACCCCAAACAAATGTCTGGGTAGAACCACCGTTGCACTACAAGTCAGCTGTAAGACCTTCCTAGAGGAAGACCCCAAACAAATGTCTGGGTAGAACCACCGTTGCACTACAAGTCAGCTTTAAGACCTTCCTAGAGGAAGACCCCAGACAAATGTCTGGGTAGAACCACCGTTGCACTACAAGTCATCTGTAAGACTTTCCTTCATGAAGTTTACAAGTTGTAATTTTCAAATCTTAAACATTCAAGTACAGGAAGGTTTGCAAGATAAAATTCCCAAGTTAAAAAAAAATCCTGTGAAAAGCCTATGGCCAAGATGACTCCAACTCAAAGCACTTATCAAGGCCTAGATGAGAAGAGAAAAAACAACACTTTTTTAATGATTGCCACTTGACCTTCTGTTCATCTGGTATTCTGCCCTGACAGTGGTCTTGATGTTAACATTACCAGCACTTGCAACATTACTTGTACCAGGGATCCTACATTATTTCTTTCTTTGTGGATTCCTTTTGTACAGATGACATTTGCCCACCTTTGTTTGATGTGACTCGCACCATGTCATTAATTTCTTTTTCTGTACGGTTCTTAACAATCTATGATTTGCTGGTTGTTATAACTTTTTCTTATTATTATTTATTGTACTTATAATTTACTTAAATAATTTGTCTACCTTTATATTCATTAAATGATTTATGTACTGCTGTACGGTGTGGAGGTGTGGTGGTCTCGACCCACACACACCTATGACGAGGTAAATAAATGTAAAAAAAAACCAAAAAAAAAAAAACCAAACATTACCAGCATTTTCTGATTGGTCAGTTAAACCTGTTACCTAGGACACCAATCTGACCAATCACATGCTTAAAAATAATATCCGACAGTTTGGACAAAATTTCTTTTTCTCAAATAACTAAAAAAGTCATTGTTTCCTGTAAAGGTCCTACAAAATGCTGTTTGTTGATGCACTTCATCTGTGTGAACAGCGAAGCGTAAATCCTCACTCTTCATTGCAAACAGGTATTTCATATCTGAGCCATGCTGCACAGACAGCTATTTTTAAACTAAAAAAAATTTTAAACACGTGACACCTTACCTTCTAAATAATGTTATATCATCATCTGGTTACCCAGCTCTGACGTTGATATCTATTTTTAGCAAAGATCACTATCGTAATTATTTATAGATTTGAAATGTTTGAACTTTAGGAGTGTTTTTGTAGCAATTTGTACTATGTAAAACTAAAGTCAGTGTTCAAAACTGTCATTACTTAGAACAAACTATGAGTTTATGTCGAAATATGCCCAAATTCTGTAAAGCAATGGTAAGATATTTGTTTGTTTGTTTATTGGGTTTATCGTCCCACCAACAGTATTTCAGTTATCTGGAGACGGTGTTCACTTGAAGCAGATATAGTGCTGCCTTCACTGTGTATAGCATGTTTGTTTATTGGGTTTATCGTCCCACCAACAGTATTTTAGTTACATGGAGACGGTGTCCACTTGAAGCAGATATAGTGCTGCCTTCACTATGTATAGCATGTTTGTTTATTGGGTTTATCATCCCACCAACAGTATTTCAGTTATCTAGAGATAGTGTTCACTTTAAGCAGATATAGTGCTGCCTTCACTGTGTATAGCATGCCGTGAACACCTGGCATGATACCACACCCAGTCACATTATCCTGACACTGGGCCAACCAGTCGTGGAACTACCCTTATATTTGCTGCAGTGTTAGCAAGGGAGCTATACCACTACCATTTTAAACGACTTTGGTATGTCGCGGCCCGGGATCGATTCCAGGGCCTCCCGTACCTAGAGCCGACGCTCTACCGATTGTGCTACCAGGTCTAGTCTGGTAAGTATTGTTACATGTATTTGATACAACTGTGAGATACTACCTTTAAGAGAAGTGTTAGAGACAAAGCTTCATAAATCTGAGATATATATAAATTCTGGATAACATTCTATTGTGTTGAAGCACACAAAAATAAGAAGAAAAAACAAAGTCCTACGATGTACATAATGCCCATACACAGTTAAGATACAGTTTAACATTATTTTAATACAAGATTCAGAATTTTATATCAATGTATAAAACATATGATATGCACCAGAAAGGATGCATTATGGGGTGCTAGTTAGGGCTTAATGTAGCAAGCAATTGTCCTTCAGTTAGTTGGCAGGTCAATGCAGACTTTTCAAATCAGCAAATTCCAAACAATGAAAAAGATCCAAATACTGACTCTAGTTATAAGAATGTGCTCACAAGCTAGTTCAAGAGTTTTTAAATCAAACACCACAATTTACACAGACACATATGTGATTATCAAACTTCTTTCCAATCAGCAAAACTTCACAAGGCACTTGTTCTAATGATGGAAAACTGAGACACAGGAGCAGTTTTCGACAAAATCTGGTGAACCGTCCCCGAGTCCACAAAAATGTCGATCCTGTAATTTTATAAGTTAAATGGACCAATGGTCCACGAGAATTTTCAGCCACATTGTTTCAAAATTCTGAATGATTATGAAAACATACAGTAAACTAAACCAAACAACGCTTTACAGCCTTCTACTGAACCCAACCACTTGTAACATCTCGGTTAGTTTACCAACCATTTACAGAGATTGCCGATATGTTCAGATGTCTGGGCTGGCATCACTTCATAAATAACAGAATAAAAGCATGATTGGCAAAACCAGTTCTTTTTTGTGTCAAAATGCCAAAAATCCTACATGTTCAGTAAAATTTGGTCCTGACCAGTGGATATTGCTAGCTTGGTGGACCAGAGGTCCAGTAGATATTGCTAGCTTGGTGGACCAGAGGTCCAGTAGATATTGCTAGCTTGGTGGACCAGAGGTCCAGTAGATATTGCTAGCTTGGTGGACCAGAGGTCCAGTAGATATTGCTAGCCTGGTGGACCAGAGGTCCAGTAGATATTGCTAGCTTGGTGGACCAGAGGTCCAGTAGATATTGCTAGCTTGGTGGACCAGAGGTCCAGTAGATATTGCTAGCCTGGTGGACCAGAGGTCCAGTAGATATTGCTAGCGTGGTGGACCAGAGGTCCAGTAGATATTGCTAGCTTGGTGGACCAGAGGTCCAGTGGATATTGCTAGCTTGGTGGACCATAGGTCCAGTAGATATTGCTAGCTTGGTGGACCAGAGGTCCAGTAGATATTGCTAGCTTGGTGGACCAGAGGTCCAGTAGATATTGCTAGCTTGGTGGACCAGAGGTCTAGTGTTTGCAAAATTCTTTTATGAAGACTGCAGGTGCTCTAAAATGCTGCCCAGGTGGTACATTGTTGCTATGGTCTCTTCTTATGTTAGCTTGTAAGCTGTTACTGTTAATTGTTTAACGTATGGGATGGTGCATACCAAAATAATAAGAGAAATAACATTTTAGGTTACGTTACGCTTTTTGGTAAATAAAATATTTAATGACTTACATTATCCATGTCAGATAACTGCTGTTGGACTGACGGAGTGGCAGTAGACTCAGAGTTGTTTGAACTTGGCTGTTGTTTCTCCTCTGGAATCGGGTCCTGTCGCTGGTCAGAGCTCGAGGTTTCTGTAATAGATGCATGTGGGTCAGTGGTAAAAGATAAATGTGGTTTAGTGGCAAAAGATATTTGTGAGACAGTGATTATAGTTATATGCGGGCCAGTGGTAATAGATACGTTGGACAGTGGTAATAGATATTTGTGAGACAGTGGTAATAGTTATATGCTGGCCAGTGGTAATAGATATGTGGATCAGTAGTAATAGATATTTGTGAGACAGTGGTAATAGTTATATGCGGGCCAGTGGTAATAGATATGTGGTTCAGTGGTAATATATGTGGTTCAGTGGTAATATATGTGGGTCAGTGGTTATAGATATATATAGGTAATTTGTAATATGCATGTGGAACAGTTGTAACTAATATATGTGGGACAGTAAATACATTCTGTACTATGGCTGCTATTGTTATAAAAATATCTAAACTATTAATGTTCTACACTGCAGGACTTCTGGTTGTTAATGTGTAGTGACTTGTATTTTCCAAGGAACTAACATCTGACATTAGGGCTGCAACAATTTGTTTTGATTCATCTGTATTCAGTCACAGCATCGCTGATTCGATTTTTTGATACTCAGTGGGCAATTTTAGATTCTATTCGGCCATGAAAAAACGCATTATAGACATACGTATTAGCACAAGAAAAGTCATCGAGATAAGTGCTATCGATAAAATGTGCATTTTGATCGTCAAGACCAAGCAGTCAAAGCCTGGTTTATTCAGACAATTTGCTCGTAAGTAAAAAAACATTGGTTGTTTTATTAATATAGCAGATAAACTTCCAATGAATGACCCCTCTGCAAAAATAAAATACTCTTTCAGCCCTCAGCGGAAAGCACATTCAAAAGTATGGTATTTTCGGTGTGAAACAAATTCTGATAAAGTTACAGGCATGTTGTTGTTATGTGGTTATAAGTTATCCTCGGTCAGGTTCAACAACAGACTGAGTTCAACACTTTCAGGCACTAGTATCCCCTACACATATTTTTGTTTACTAAAAGCGGGTTCAAACAATATAGGTTCTTTATTGTGTATTGTTTTTTCATAAATGCTCTTATGGTGTTAACTTTCTTGTTCCCCTATTGTTAATTTGTTGTTAACTGGTTATTACAATAAAGACTTACATCTCAAGACATTGTTTTAACAAAAACAAATAACCTTTATTCTATTTTACACATAAAACATAATTAATTTTTAAAGTTTTTGACATTCATTGCAGCGACCATTTATGATCTGTATATCAATGTCCAGTTTTTTGGCAGAGGAAGATCCCATACACAAGTCTAGGTAGAACCACCGGTGCACCGCAAGTCAGTTAGAAGACCGTATCAGATTAAGTCCTTCGCCCTGAACAGGACTCGAACCCACGCAGTGAGAGGCTAAGCAGTCAGAGGAGTTACAAATCGGTGACTCTACCACTATGCCATGGGTGCCCCACACATTAAACACTTGGAAGTAAAAATCAAATCGAAGATAAAAAAATTTAATCGCATCTTATCGAGCATTTGCTGAATTGTTGCAGCCCTATTTGACATCAGGTATAAACTTCAAATTTCAAACACAAACATCTGAACAATAAACCAACACCTCCACAACTTAATCATGGATGCTTTATACAGACTAATCAAAGTTTGATGGATGCCTACCTGGGAATCCACCAGGGTTGAAGATGGCAGGTGCCGAGTGTGAGTTCGGGAGGGTGTGGAATAAACTCGAGGGCACACTGGCGCCACCTGCTGGCTTTGGGTTCATCACATCCACATATTGGCCTCGGGCACCTGGGTACACAAAAAGAGTTACATTAGGTAATAGGGAAGAATAATAGATAAACATAGAAAGGGGAAAAAATGGAGTCATAAGGAAAAGAAACATAATAGGTGAGAAAACAATGTTTATTTTTTAGTTTAACCCGCTGTTAAACAGTATTTCAGTTATGACCTACAGCCTATAAGTAACATGTAGACAGTCTTCACTGCAGATATAGCAATACATTCACTATCATAGCATGCTGAGAAAACTTAATACTATAGTGTTATCCTAGAATGACAGGCCATACAGTCTCAGAGGTACTGTTCTGTTTGTTTTGTTTATTGGGTTTATCGTCCCACCAACAGTCTTTCAACTACTTGGAGACGGTGTCCACTTGAAGCAGAGATAGTGCTGCCTTCACTGTGTCTTGCATGTTTGTTTATTGGGTTTACTGCCCCACCAACTGTATTTCAGTTATCTGGAGATGGTGTCCACTTGAAGCAGATATAGTGCTGCCTTCACTGTGTCTTGCATGTTTGTTTATTGGGTTTATTGTCCCACCAACAGTATTTCAGTTATCTGGAGACGGTGTCCACTTGAAACAGATACAGTGCTGCCTTCACTGTGTATAGCATGTTCGTTTATAAGGTTTATCGTCTCACCAACAATATTTCAGTTATCTGGAGACATTGCCCACTTGAAACAGACACAGTGCTGCCTTCACTGTGTATAGCAAAATTCAAATGTTGAAACTTTTTTTTTGTTACAAAGCAACAGGTTACACTCAATTGTTTGCATTTTTGCAACAAAAAATTTGATCTGTAAGTTTCCAAGTATGAACAAAATCAAAACTGAAATCTCGTTGGCCAAGTGACAGACACCAATCACGTGACAGACACCGATCACGTGACAGACACCGGTCACGTGACAGACACCGGTCATGTGACAGTCACCTGAAAAATGGCCACACAGTAATGCTGCTGTTGCATATATAAGTAAATTTTGTTGCTTTTTTAAGCCTAAATAGCATTTATTTACTTAAATAAGTAGTTGTTCGAACTACAAATGTAGTAAGGCATATATAAGATATGAACTTTTGTCCACTGTCCAGGATTGTGGCTTACATCGAGATTATTCGTGTCGAAAACTGGTAAACAATTGTGGTTGAATCAAAAGAATACAAAAAGAGATACTAAATGGAGTGAAATACCATGGAAACATAAATTTGGTATCCGTTCTCAGACTTGGAAAAGATATTTTTCATTATTTTCAATAATAAAAACACATTCTACGTTGCCTTGGCGATTGGGGAACATGGGACAGGTAAGGGGTTATATCGGACAGTTTGATGGGGTTCATCAGACAACATGTTTTAACGATAGGGTCCATTGTACACATTCTTGTTTTGACAAATACATTTCACATACTATGTGACATTGAAGAAAATGTGTCTAACTTGGTATCACATGGGGCTTGGAGTGTAAGTTTTCTTTAAGTCTGGTGAGAGACTGAAATATATATATATACTGTTATATATGTATATATAGACAAGGAATATGACTCTTACATTATGTTGTAGAAATAATAGCAAAGTTTTACACATTAAATTTCACAGATAAAACATTTTTTTTTTTGCATTATTTTGTCACTTCAAATCCATATTAGATGTCTAATAAATATATATGCTAATTGAAATACTCAATTTGCATCAATGTTTAAAAACCAAAAAAAAATGCATTCTGTTCATCTATGCGACCTAAAAAAGCTGGTTGGAAAACATCACCTTCACCGTTTACAGCATGCCATGAACACCTGACATAATACCACACCCAGTCCTATGATCCTGGTACAGGACTGAACAAGTCATGGAACAACTATAATTGGATTGACAGCAAGCATGGGAGCTATCCCACTGCCATGAACACCTGACATAATACCACACCCAGTCCAATGATCCTGGTACAGGACTGAACAAGTCATGGAACAACTCTAACTGGATTGACAGCAAGCATGGAAGCTATCCCACTGCCATGAACATCTGACATAATACCACACCCAGTCCAATGATCCTGGTACAGGACTGAACAAGTCATGTAACAAATCTAATTGGATTGACAGTAAGCATGGGAGCTATCCCACTGCCATGAACACCTGACATAATACCACACCCAGTCCTATGATCCTGGTACAGGACTGAACAAGTCATGTAACAAATCTAATTGGATCGACAGTAAGCATGGGAGCTATCCCACTGCCATGAACACCTGACATAATACCACACCCAGTCCAATGATCCTGGTACAGGACTGAACAAGTCATGGAACAACTCTAATTGGATTGACAGCAAGCATGGAAGCTATCCCACTGCCATGAACACCTGACATAATACCACACCCAGTCCAATGATCCTGGTACAGGACTGAACAAGTCATGGAACAAATCTAATTGGATTGACAGTAAGCATGGGAGCTATCCCACTGCCATGAACACCTGACATAATACCACACCCAGTCCAATGATCCTGGTACAGGACTGAACAAGTCATGTAACAAATCTAATTGGATTGACAGTAAGCATGGGAGCTATCCCACTGCCATGAACACCTGACATAATACCACACCCAGTCCAATGATCCTGGTACAGGACTGAACAAGTCATGGAACAACTCTAATTGGATTGACAGCAAGCATGGAAGCTATCCCACTGCCATGAACATCTGACATAATACCACACCCAGTCCAATGATCCTGGTACAGGACTGAACAAGTCATGGAACAACTCTAATTGGATTGACAGCAAGCATGGAAGCTATCCCACTGCCATGAACACCTGACATAATACCACACCCAGTCCAATGATCCTGGTACAGGACTGAACAAGTCATGTAACAAATCTAATTGGATTGACAGTAAGCATGGAAGCTATCCCACTGCCATGAACACCTGACATAATACCACACCCAGTCCAATGATCCTGGTACAGGACTGAACAAGTCATGGAACAACTCTAATTGGATTGACAGCAAGCATGGAAGCTATCCCACTGCCATGAACACCTGACATAATACCACACCCAGTCCAATGATCCTGGTACAGGACTGAACAAGTCATGTAACAAATCTAATTGGATTGACAGTAAGCATGGGAGCTATCCCACTGCCATGAACACCTGACATAATACCACACCCAGTCCAATGATCCTGGTACAGGACTGAACAAGTCATGGAACAACTCTAACTGGATTGAGAGCAAGCATGGGAGCTATCCCACTGCCATGAACACCTGACATAATACCACACCCAGTTCTATGATCCTGGTACAGGACTGAACAAGTCATGGAACAACTCTAACTGGATTGAGAGCAAGCATGGGAGCTATCCCACTGCCATGAACACCTGACATAATACCACACCCAGTCCTATGATCCTGGTACAGGACTGAACAAGTCATGGAACAACTATAATTGGATTGACAGCAAGCATGGGAGCTATCCCACTGCCATGAACAGCTGACATAATACCACACCCAGTCCTATGATCCTGGTACAGGACTGAACAAGTCATGGAACAACTATAATTGGATTGACAGCAAGCATGGGAGCCCACAATACCACTTTTAAAACCAGAGATCTTTTGTATCTTAAAGGTGGTTTGCCAACATCAGATGCGTGTGTAACAATATTTCCCAGCTGTTTTGGGGGAATTAAGGCATAATTTCTGCATAAACTTACACTAGTGTAAGTAAAGACGATCTTGAACACAAACTATATTGTAAGCTTCTATATACTGCACCACAAGGCACTCTAAATATTCATTCTGTCCAAATCTATAAATAAGCATGCTAGTGATCTCTGCTAAAAATAGATATCGACGTCAGAGTGGATCACACAGATGACGATGTAACTCTCCCTATGTCACATGGTTTTCTTAGTTTAAAAATAGCCATCACTGCAGTGTGGCTCAGATAGGAAATACCTCTTTGCAATGGACGAATGTGGATTTATGCTTCGCTGTTCACAGAAATCTAGGGCATCAATGAGGAGCATTCTGCAGGACCATTTCAGGTAACATTGACATATATGGTTATTTGGAAAAAAAAAAAATTTGGTCTAAACTGTCTGGATACCACCTTTCAGCTGTTACTTTACCAATTGTGTTAGCAGGGGCCAATCCAGGATATAAAGCTGAAGTGCTCGCCTTGATGCCTAATAAATATTTATGATAGTGTGACACCCCACAACATTCCATAGTAGTCCTTGGTTACATTTATACAGTTCTCAACAGCACAAAACTTATCCGACGTTTCGTTCCTGGGGGACGTTAAACCCCCCTTTTTCAAGGAGCATTTATTTCAGAACTTTACATGTATATAGTCATTAAGAAAAATCAGTTTCATACAAATTAGAGTGTATGTTTATTTACTTTATCTCAAATGTTGCTTGAGTGGATGAACAATGCCTAAATCAATAGATACTATTTACCGTGGCAGCACCAGAGAGGGTTATAAACTTGACCAGTTTAATTATCCTTTCAGATCGGTTACTAAATATGTAAATTATCAACTACAGTCAATACTGCCCCAGCAATAAAATGATGACTATGAAGAGTGGCAGATTAGATTACCTGAGTATATTTAAATAAAAATGTAGAGCAAGGAAATTAATGAACAACAGTGGACTTTGTTGTCAATCAGAAACACTCTACAGTAATGTATACACTCTGACACAAGCATGCAGAGGACCTCATGGAGTTTAGCCACAAGTTAGACAGTGGAAAATCAGGGGCGTCCCGGAAACTCTTGGTGGGAGGGTATGAATCAAAATCCATTTAACTTTATCGCAGTAAATACTAGATATATATCAAGTAAGGGACCCTAACTTAAACCTCAGCAGTCAACAGACAAAATTTACATGTATGTGTTTTCACAACTCTTCTTTTATACCTTGATGGGGAAGGGGATGCATTCACCCCACTGGATCCATCCCTGTGGAAAATATTACCCAAGGTTTCAACTGTTTATTCAGTGTGTTTTCATTGTCGACTTCAGATGCATATTAATTTAAACTCGAATTTTATTTACACACCAAGGCTGACAATATTTTTTCTAAATTTCTTGCCAGTTTAACCCCTGTTAACAAACACCAGAAAAGTTCTGCTGTCATTGTGATTGCTTGCCACAAACAAATACAGCATCTAGTCATCAGATCCTGACCCAAGACAACCCAGCCACTAACCAAACCTCAACAAACCCAACCACAACTTGACAAGACTACCATGCACCCTTGTAAACAGTCACTGTTTTCAATTTGGATATCTTTTTGTAAATAGACACTGTTATCGAGTTGGATATCTTTTTATAAACAGTCACTGTTATCAAGTTAGATATCTTTTTATAAACAGTCACTGTTATCAAGTTGGATATCTTTTTGTAAACAGTCACTGTTATCAAGTTTTTTATAACGTTTTTTAAAAAAAAGTTGTATGAGAATTATAAAAGGGAAATTATTAGGTAAAAAATAAATATGAATATATTTCTTTGCATAAAGTATTTGAATATACCAACCCAGAAGGTAATATAATAACTACATTTCTTTCAATTCCGAAGTTGCAAATCAAGTATTTTAACTGTCCTTGTTTTACAATACTTAACCACAGGTAATAAGTTTGATAAAGACTGATAATTGTTCAGCGGACAATAATGCTATTTTGACACTAAGAACCTGTTATCCCATAAACTGCATAAAGGAGATACATAATTACCGTAACCAGGCGCATATCTGGGCCGTTTTTGAAGTTATGCACAATTACAAGGGAAATAACCTTTGTAGTAATACTTTTGAATATATTCGGTTCTTTTCTAATGGAAAACGGGTAAAATGCGGACATGCGAGGAACTAAACGCAAAATATGAACGACCTTTTCAACTTAAATGGCGTGGTAATAAGATTTTATAACATATAAACTGGAGAAATAAAATATATCATTCCTATCCCGGGAAAGGTATCGATATTCTTAGTGTTTTTGGTACTTTTAGATTTTCCGAATTTTCGAACGGAGGTTACGCACGTGCGTAAAGTGCGTAATGGCAGAAACGCGCCTGACTGTAACATTCCATCCTGATAATAACACTTGTCTATTACATCAGCTTCCATGTTAAACACACTTTTTTCCCAAAATATGCAAAAGGTGTTGCAATCAAATAGAAAATTTTAATAAAATTCTGTTTGCTTAATAAATCATGACTGTATTTAAACTACTTATTTTTATAAAACAAAAATGTTTTCTAAGAAAAATTAGGCAAAGTAATGTTTCACATAATTAGAATTTTACAAAGATTGCAATATTTTAGAAATAATGACAAAGCAAAACTATAAAACCTAAAATATTAGAGAAGTTGGGGTGGGGTGGTGTCAGGGTGGTGTCAGGGTGGGGTGGGCTGGTGTCAGGGTAGTGTCAGGGTTGGGGTGGGTTGGGGGTGGGTGGGTTTTTTCTCCAGATTAAAAAAGTCAAAGGTAAGTAAGAGCTGTTATCAAGCATTTGACCGACACAAATTGATTGACAGGTCAATCAACCAATCAGATCAACCATTGTTGCTATCAGCTCAACTTGGCAATGGTTTTTGGTAATTATAGTGAACTGCTTGTAGTTTTAAATCCAACTGTTTCTCTTTTATGGATGACACACCTTAACAAAGCTGTGCACCTTGATGAATCAAGTTGTTAACTATAAAATGACATTTTCCTAGATTTCTTTTCTGAGGTTTTACATCACTGAGGTGGAGCTTGGGACAATGGTCAACAATCTCACTGGTTTGATTTAGATGGGCTGTTATATTTATTTAACCAAAAGGGTTCCTGATATATTAACAAGAGCTGTTCATAGATAGCACAGGCCACTTTCTTTAGTGCTGAATAGCACTTCATTAGTTGTGACTATCTATAAAACAGAAAAAGGGGCATAACTTAGCAAAAATAACTCAACATTATTTTTGAATTACCTGCCCTAATAACATTGGTTCTGCTTTTGAAAGAGAACAAGTTAATTTTTGTAACATTTTTTGCAAACCTTAAAAAAAACGTAACCAACAGACACATCTGAAAAAGGGGACATAACTATGCCAAAATTAATTTTGTCTTCCTTACCAAATGTGTTCCACTTTCAATACAGAACAAGTGTTTCAAGTTTAAGGGGATTATGTTTGACAGTTTTTGGGGAAGTAGACATTAACAAAAGAAGTCTGAAAAGAGGCATTACTCCGCCAAAAATCATTTTAAGGTTACCTGCCCCTATCAAATGTGTTTTTTCTCGTGACAGTTAGCAAGAAAACCAAGTTTGATTAAAATATGTATATATAAGGTTAACCAAGGCCAAGACCAAAGGTTAACCAAGGCCAAGACCAAAGGCTAACCAAGGCCGACACCAAAGGTTAACTAAGGCCAAGACCAAAGGTTAACCAAGGCCGACACCAAAGGTTAACCAAGGCCGAGACCAAAGGTTAACCAAGGCCGAGACCAAAGGTTAACCAAGGCCGACACCAAAGGTTAACCAAGGCCGAGACCAAAGGTTAACCAAGGCCGAGACCAAAGGTTAACCAAGGCTGACACCAAAGGTTAACCAAGGTCGAGACCAAAGGTTAACCAAGGCCGAGACCAAAGGTTAACCAAGGCTGACACCAAAGGTTAACCAAGGCCGAGACCAAAGGTTAACCAAGGCCGACACCAAAGGTTAACCAAGGCCGAGACCAAAGGTTAACCAAGGCCGACACCAAAGGTTAACCAAGGCTGACATCCAAGGTTAACCAAGGCTGACATCTAAAGGTTAACCAAGGCCGACATCCAAAGGTTAACCAAGGCTGACATCAAAGGTTAACCAAGGCTGACATCCAAAGGTTAACCAAGGCTGACATCAAAGGTTAACCAAGGCTGACATCCAAAGGTTAACCAAGGCTGACATCTAAAGGTTAACCAAGGCCGACATCCAAAGGTTAACCAAGGCTGACACCAAAGGTTAACCAAGGCTGACATCCAAAGGTTAACCAAGGCTGACATCAAAGGTTAACCAAGGCTGACATCCAAAGGTTAACCAAGGCTGACATCCAAAGGTTAACCAAGGCTGACATCCAAAGGTTAACCAAGGCTGACATCCAAAGGTTAACCAAGGCTGACATCTAAAGGTTAACCAAGGCTGACACCAAAGGTTAACCAAGGCTGACATCCAAAGGTTAACCAAGGCTGACATCCAAAGGTTAACCAAGGCTGACATCCAAAGGTTAACCAAGGCCGACATCAAAGGTTAACCAAGGCCGACATCCAAAGGTTAACCAAGGTCGACACCAAAGGTTAACTAAGGTCGACACCAAAGGTTAACTAAGGTCGACACCAAAGGTTAACCAAGGCCGAGACCAAAGGTTAACCAAGGCCGAGACCAAAGGTTAACCAAGGCCGAGACCAAAGGTTAACCAAGGCCGAGACCAAAGGTTAACCAAGGCCGACACCAAAGGTTAACCAAGGCTGACATCCAAGGTTAACCAAGGCTGACATCTAAAGGTTAACCAAGGCCGACATCCAAAGGTTAACCAAGGCTGACATCAAAGGTTAACCAAGGCTGACATCCAAAGGTTAACCAAGGCTGACATCAAAGGTTAACCAAGGCTGACATCCAAAGGTTAACCAAGGCTGACATCTAAAGGTTAACCAAGGCCGACATCCAAAGGTTAACCAAGGCTGACATCCAAAGGTTAACCAAGGCTGACATCCAAAG
This sequence comes from Sinonovacula constricta, assembly GCA_007844125.1. Lineage (NCBI taxonomy): Eukaryota > Metazoa > Mollusca > Bivalvia > Cardiida > Solecurtidae > Sinonovacula > Sinonovacula constricta. Next base: position 32,387,755 of record CM017572.1, read on the forward strand.
GTTAACCAAGGCTGACATCAAAGGTTAACCAAGGCTGACATCCAAAGGTTAACCAAGGCTGACATCCAAAGGTTAACCAAGGCTGACATCCAAAGGTTAACCAAGGCTGACATCCAAAGGTTAACCAAGGCTGACATCTAAAGGTTAACCAAGGCTGACACCAAAGGTTAACCAAGGCTGACATCCAAAGGTTAACCAAGGCTGACATCCAAAGGTTAACCAAGGCTGACATCCAAAGGTTAACCAAGGCCGACATCAAAGGTTAACCAAGGCCGACATCCAAAGGTTAACCAAGGTCGACACCAAAGGTTAACTAAGGTCGACACCAAAGGTTAACTAAGGTCGACACCAAAGGTTAACTAAGGTCGACACCAAAGGTTAACTAAGGTCGACACCAAAGGTTAACCAAGGTCGACACCAAAGGTTAACTAAGGTCGACACCAAAGGTAAACTAAGGTCGACACCAAAGGTTAACAAAGGTCGACACCAAAGGTTAACTAAGGTCGACACCAAAGGTTAACTAAGGTCGACACCAAAGGTTAACTAAGGTCGACACCAAAGGTTAACTAAGGTCGACACCAAAGGTTAACCAAGGCCGACATCCAAAGGTTAACCAAGGCCAAGACCAAAGGTTAACCAAGGTCGACACCAAAGGTTAACCAAGGCCAAGACCAAAGGTTAACCAAGGCTGACATCAGAGGTTAACCAAGGCTGACACCAAAGGTTAACCAAGGTCGACACCAAAGGTTAACCAAGGCCGACATCCAAAGGTTAACCAAGGCCAAGACTAAAGGTTAACCAAGGTCGACACCAAAGGTTAACCAAGGTCAAGACCAAAGGTTAACCAAGGCTGACATCAGAGGTTAACCAAGGCTGACACCAAAGGTTAACCAAGGTCGACACCAAAGGATAACCAAGGCCAAGACCAAAGGTTAAAAAAAGGCTGACACCAAAGGTTAACCAAGGCTGGCATCAAAGGTTAACCATGTCCAAAACCAAAGGTTAACCATGGCCGACAACAAAGGTTAACCAAGGCAGACACCGAAGGTACATAACTGTGCCAAAATTAATTTTGTCTTCCCTATCAAATGGGTTCCACTTTCAATAAAAGAAAAAGTGTTTCAAGTTAAAAGAATCAGGATATTAGCACTACATTTTTTCTCTTATAAGATTATAATCTCAAACCAAACCTGCCTTTTAACCTTTGGTCTTAACTTGAAAACCTATGAACAATCTGATTTTGTTTGTACTTAAGATTTTGAAAGTCAGCTTACAGCTTTTGATGATGTTTAATGGGTTTATCATCCCACCAACAGTATTTCTGTTATCTGGAGACAGTGTCCACTTGAAGCAGATATAGTGCTGCCTTCACTGTGTATAGCATGTTTGTTTATTGGGTTTATTGTCCCACCAACAGTATTTCAGTTATCTGGAGACAGTGTTCACTAGAAGCAGATATAGTGCTGTCTTCACTGTGTAAAGCATGTCTGTTTATTGGGTTTATTGTCCCACCAACAGTATTTCAGTTATCTGGAGACGGTGTCCACTTGAAGCAGATATAGTGCCGTCTTCACTGTGTATAGCATGCCATGCACACCTTGCATGATACCACACCCAGTCACATTATCCTGACACTGGGCTAACCAGTTGTGGAACTACCCTTATATTTGCTTGAGTGTTAGCAAGGGAGCTATGCCACTACCATTTTTAACGACTTTGGTATGTTGCAGCCTGGGATCGAACCCTGGGCCTCCCGTACCTGGAGCCGATGCTCTACCGACTGTGCTAAGAGGTCTGGTCATTTGTTTTGTTATAAATAAGGATCCTTAATGATTACTCTGATTGATGGCATTTAATATCTATTAGGGATAGAAACATAAATTTCATATATAAATGATACAGGACTGTTTACTTGCATGCAGCAACAAGGAAGCGTGCATATCCCAAATAAGAAACATATTGAAACCACAAACAGGTAAGACAAAAGGACTGAGATCACAATGAAAGAGCAGATTTAGGAAAATATTTTATGCAAAGTACAACCTCAGTAAAGTGTTGCATTACATCCAAGCAGAAGCTATAAACATGTCTAAATTGTTTGTGTTTTAAGAATATAACTATCAGTAACAGGATATTAATTAATTTTTTTTTTTTTAAAGAGATTGGGATTTGCCGGCATTATTGACAATCCTGTGTAGTGACATTTTTATCATTATAGCACAGGGGCACTTACGAGGTGCCCAGGGACTGAGCCCGGCCAGTCTATTATACTGACACCGATAAGTCAGGCATAATGCTTTCCCCTTAGACCCGAGCATTAGGAGGGAAGCCAGTACTACCAACTTTAAAGTCTTTGGTTTGACCCGGCTGGAGTTTGAACCCGCGACCTCCCAATCCACAAGCTGATGCTCTACCACCTGAGCTATTGCGGTCGTTTTTTTATTTGAAAATATCATATTGAGAAGTTAAATAAACAGCTTAAGGATTAAAAGAGCATGAACATGTCCTGCAATGATGCGTAATTCATCAAGATATCCATCATGATCTATACAGTTGATCTGTAAGTCTCTAGAAGGGTAGGGTAAATATTAGTCTGCCACCATTGGAAGTTTTAAAAAGAAGAAAGAAAAAAACAACTACAAACCAATATTCTCTGGGAAGGGGAAGAGAAAAAGCAAATCAAACATCACAAATAGAATACAAAAAAAATCTATAACATTATATTTCAACAAAAATGGCCAGAGCATTCAGATTCATTAGTTCAACAGCAAATTACATGCATCTGAGCCTGTGTTGTATAAGTCAGGTGCTCGACTCTACAATGATGCCTGGTTCGAATCCCATGTTGTCATTTTTGTTTTATTTTCTAGTTCATTTTTTTTTTAAATATGATTTTATTAATTGAATTTGATTTTATTACATTTTTTTTTAACCAGACAAAAATGACGTCCTGTCAGTTTGTAAATAATGAAAGCAGAGATAATCTGTCTGTGATGACCTTTGATCATTTTAATTTAAAGTGTTACATCATTTTGGTTTAAACAAATCAGTTTGGTTTTAAATATTTATCATTTTGGTTTAAACTCTGTTGAAACTAGTTATTATTTTTGTTCAAAATCTATATTATGCCGATTCTATGGTTTGTTACAATTATTCCTTGAATAAAAAGTATTTTGAGCCAAGATTTTGAACCAGTCAGTTACAGAGTCTAGAAAAGCTTCCAGAAAAATCTTTTAATCAATTGTGTTATGGATACCATTGGTTATCAAACAACATGACTGGAGTCAGCTCAAAAGCTTCTGATTGGTTAAGTTCACAGATTTTTCAAATCTGCCCAATCAGATTTTTGAAGCTGCTGTCAAACTTGAGGTAGAAGATCAAATACAGGCTTTCTACTGTCTCTTTCATAAAAAGTAGGGCAAAAGTCGGGCATGTTTTTACAAAAAAAGTAGAGCAAAGTAGGGCATTTCATTGGTCAAAAATTGGGCTAAATAAGGAATTTCTTACCCGCTTTATTTGGAATTATTATTATGTTCTTATGTTATGTCCTTATAATGTCCACCATAATCCCATGTTCTGTCCATGCTTGAAAGACAGGCACCTGCTAACCAATATGCCTGGACCGATTGGCCAAGGAACCATGTTGCTTTCAAGGATGGACATCCCAAGGTGTACACATCTTTACTGCTATTCACAAGAAATGGAAAAACTTAAAATACAACTAATGAAATATTTTGAGGTTCATGTTACATTTTCTTTCCTGTAAGCTAAAAATAGGGATACTAGGGTTATTTCTGAAAAATGTAGGGAAAAGTAGGGACCAGTAGAAAGCCTGCAAATAACCTCTGGCCTAGATAAGTTAACAGTATGTAGGCGGGTGGACTCACCGAGTGTTTTCCTCCGAGAGAACTTGTTACCACCAGGGGGCAGTGTGTCAGCCACACCAGGAGGTCCAGAGGGAGAAGGACCTGAGCCGAGACCTGTAACACATTGTCAGAAACATGGCATATAAAACATCGTCAGAAACATGGCATATAACATTTTGCCAGAAACATATCATATAACATATTGTCAAAAACATGGCATATAACACATTGTCAGAAATATGGCATATAACATTTTGCCAGAAACATATCATATAACATATTGTCAGAAACATGGCATATAACATATTGTCAGAAACATGGCATATAACACATTGTCAAAAAACATGGCATATAACACATTGTCAGAAATATGGCATATAACACATTGTCAGAAAACATGGCATATAACACATTGTCAGAAATATGGCATATAAAACATTGTCAGAAAACATGGCATATAACACATTGTCAGAAATATGGCATATAACACATTGTCAGAAAACATGGCATATAACACATTGTCAGAAATATGGCATATAAAACATTGTCAGAAAACATGGCATATAACACATTGTCAGAAATATGGCATATAACACATTGTCAGAAACATGGCATATAACACATTGTCAGAAAACATGGCATATAACACATTGTCAGAAATATGGCATATAACACATTGTCAGAAATATGGCATATAACACATTGTCAGAAAACATGGCATATAACACATTGTCAGAAAACATGGCATATAACACATTGTCAGAAAACATGGCATATAACACATTGTCAGAAAACATGGCATATAACACATTGTCAGAAATATGGCATATAACACATTGTCAGAAATATGGCATATAACACATTGTCAGAAAACATGGCATATAACACATTGTCAGAAATATGGCATATAACACATTGTCAGAAATATGGCATATAACACATTGTCAAAAAACATGGCATATAACACATTGTCAGAAATATGGCATATAACACATTGTCAGAAAACATGGCATATAACACATTGTCAGAAATATGGCATATAAAACATTGTCAGAAAACATGGCATATAACACATTGTCAGAAATATGGCATATAACACATTGTCAGAAACATGGCATATAACACATTGTCAGAAATATGGCATATAAAACATTGTCAGAAACATGGCATATAACACATTGTCAGAAATATGGCATATAAAACATTGTCAGAAAACATGGCATATAACACATTGTCAGAAATATGGCATATAACACATTGTCAGAAACATGGCATATAACACATTGTCAGAAAACATGGCATATAACACATTGTCAGAAACATGGCATATAACACATTGTCAGAAATATGGCATATAAAACATTGTCAGAAAACATGGCATATAACACATTGTCAGAAACATGGCATATAACATATTGTCAGAAACATGGCATATAACACATTGTCAGAAATATGGCATATAACATTTCGCCAGGAACATATCATATAACACATTGTCAGAAATATGGCATATAACACATTGTCAGAAACATGGCATATAATATGTTTTCATGATTTATAATCATGCCTTGTTTTGTTACTTTAGAACAACAATATCAATACAATCAGTACAATTAGGTCAATTAGTACAATTAGGTCAATAAGTACAATTAGGTCAATTAGTACAATTAGATCAATAAGTACAATTAGGTCAATAAGTACAATTAGGTCAATTAGTACAATTAGTACAATAAGATCAATAAGTGCAATTATATCAATTAGTACAATTAGATCAATTAGTACAATTAGGTCAATAAGTACAATTAGGTCAATTAGTACAATTAGTACAATAAGATCAATAAGTGCAATTAGATCAATAAGTACAATTATATCAATTAGTACAATTAGATCAATTAGTACAATTAGTGCAAACTTTGTAAGCTTGTAAAACAATAGTTCAATTAACAAGCCTATTAAGCGGGACAGCCATATATTTGATACACAGTAAGATGGTAGTTTACCTGAGATGTCAGCATCTTTGGGTGGGGGCTGAGCAACTGTCTCTGCCTGATCACCAGCATCCTTGTCCACCCAGCGCTTTTTTGCCTCGTCCCACACGATCTGTACACACAAACACACACTCATATTTAACCAGTTTTAGAATCATCAGAAATGTTGTTACATGACATTGTATTTTTAATGGTCAGGTTGTTGTATTTTCTAGTCTATTTAATAATGCTAGTTGTTCAATTAAAGTTAATTGTTTATTAATTGGGTTTATCGTCCCTCCAACAGTATTTCATTTATCTGGAATGGTGTCCACTTGAAGCAGATATTTTGTTTCCTTCACTGTGTATTGTATGCCATGAACATCTGGCATGATACCACACCAAGTCACATTATCCCGACACCGGGCCAACCTGTAATGGAACTACCCTTATACCACTACCATTTTTAACGACTTCGATATATCTCAGCCCGGGATTGAACCCTGGCCCTCCTGTACCTAGAGCTGACACTCTACCAATTGTGCTACCAGGTCCAGTGAAAAAAACAAGAGTTAAATGTCTATTCTTTACTATAACCCTTCCCAGTTTGCATGAAGACCATCTCAATGACAACATTAGGCTTACATTAAAAATGACATCCACACATATTCTAAGTTAAGTGATTACACCAGCACTCACAGAAGGCTCCTTGTCATCTGGTAGCTTGATCTCGTTCTTCTTGGCCCCTCCGCCAAATAGCCCTCCTAGCTTGTTCCAGATCCCACCACTGGACTTGGACTTGTCTGCACCCTGAAACACACAGACTCAGTCTGAACAACTGATTGCTGCTACAAAGAAATCTATACAAACTGATTGCTGCTACAAAGAAATCTGTACAAACTGATCGCTGTTACAAAGAAACCTGTACAAACTGATTGCTGTTACAAAGAAATCTGTACAAACTGATCGCTGTTACAAAGAAATCTGTGCAAACTGACTGCTGTTACAAAGAAACCTGTGCAAACTGATTGCTGCTACAAAGAAATCTGTGCAAACTGATTGCTGCTACAAAGAAATCTGTGCAAACTGATTGCTGTTACAAAGAAATCTGTGCAAACTGATTGCTGTTACAAAGAAACCTGTACAAACTGATTGCTGCTACAAAGAAATCTGTGCAAACTGATTGCTGCTACAAAAGAAATCTGTACAAACTGATTGCTGTTACAAAGAAATCTGTGCAAACTGATTGCTGTTACAAAGAAACCTGTACAAACTGATTGCTGTTACAAAGAAATCTGTGCAAACTGACGGCTGCTACAAAGAAACCTGTGCAAACTGATTGCTGTTACAAAGAAACCTGTACAAACTGATTGCTGCTACAAAGAAACCTGTACAAACTGATTGCTGTTACAAAGAAATCTGTACAAACTGATTGCTGCTACAAAGAAATCTGTGCAAACTGATTGCTGTTACAAAGAAACCTGTACAAACTGATTGCTGCTACAAAGAAATCTGTGCAAACTGATTGCTGCTACAAAAGAAATCTGTACAAACTGATTGCTGTTACAAAGAAATCTGTGCAAACTGATTGCTGTTACAAAGAAACCTGTACAAACTGATTGCTGTTACAAAGAAATCTGTGCAAACTGACGGCTGCTACAAAGAAACCTGTGCAAACTGATTGATGTTACAAAGAAATCTGTGCAAACTGATTGATGCTACAAAGAAACCTGTACAAACTGACTGCTGTTACAAAGAAACCTGTGCAAACTGATTGCTGCTACAAAGAAATCTGTGCAAACTGATTGCTGCTACAAAGAAATCTGTGCAAACTGATTGTTGCTACAAAGACACCTGCGCTAACTGATTGCTGCTACCAAGAAATCTGTGCAAACTGACTGCTACCAAGACATCTGTGCAAACTGACTGCTATCAAGAAATCTGTGCAAACTGACTGCTACCAAGAAATCTATGCAAACTGATTGCTGCTACAAAGAAATCTGTGCAAACTGATTGCTGTTACAAAGAAACCTGTACAAACTGATTGCTGTTACAAGAAATCTGTGCAAACTGACGGCTGCTACAAAGAAACCTGTGCAAACTGATTGCTGCTACAAAGAAACCTGTACAAACTGCTTGCTGTTACAAAGAAACCTGTACAAGCTGATTGATGTTACAAGAAATCTGTGCAAACTGACGGCTGCTACAAAGAAACCTGTGCAAACTGATTGCTGCTACAAAGAAACCTGTACAAACTGCTTGCTGTTACAAAGAAATCTGTGCAAACTGATTGATGCTACAAAGAAATCTGTGCAAACTGATTGCTGCTACAAAGAAATCTGTGCAAACTGATTGCTGCTACAAAGAAATCTGTGCAAACTGATTGTTGCTACAAAGAAATCTGTGCAAACTGATTGTTGTTACAAAGAAACCTGTGCAAACTGATTGGTGTTACAAAGAAATTTGTGCAAACTGATTGCTGTTACAAAGAAACCTGTACAAACTGACTGCTGTTACAAAGAAATCTGTACAAACTGACTACTGACTGCTGCTACAAAGAAATCTGTACAAACTGATAGCTGTTACAAAGAAACCTGTACAAACTGACTGCTGTTACAAAGAAACCTGTGCAAACTGACTGCTGCTACAAAGAAACCTGTGCAAACTGACTGCTGTTACAAAGAAACCTGTGCAAACTGACTGCTGTTACAAAGAAACCTGTGCAAACTGACTGCTGTTACAAAGAAATCTGTGCAAACTGACTGCTGTTACAAAGAAACCTGTACAAACTGACTGCTGTTACAAAGAAACCTGTACAAACTGACTGCTGTTACAAAGAAACCTGTGCAAACTGATTGCTGTTACAAAGAAATCTGTGCAAACTGATTGCTGTTACAAAGAAATCTGTGCAAACTGACTGCTGTTACAAAGAAACCTGTACAAACTGACTGCTGTTACAAAGAAATCTGTGCAAACTGATTGCTGCTACAAAGAAATCTGTGCAAACTGATTGCTGTTACCAAGAAATCTGTGCAAACTGATTGCTGCTACCAAGACATCTGTGCAAACTGACTGCTATCAAGAAATTTGTGCAAACTGACTGCTACCAAGAAATCTATGCTAACTGACTGCTACCAAGAAATCTGTGCAAACTGATTGCTTGGGTCAGCTGGAGGACCCCTCACCTGAAAGTTCAATCCACGACCAGGACTAGAATCCACGTGGTGAGAGGCTAAGGGGTGCACTACAATAATCACGTGGTGAGAGGCTAAGGGGTGCACTACAATAATCACGTGGTGAGAGGCTAAGGGGTGCACTACAATAATCACGTGGTGAGAGGCTAAGGGGTGCACTACAATAATCACGTGGTGAGAGGCTAAGGGGTGCACTACAATAATCACGTGGTGAGAGGCTAAGGGGTGCACTACAATAATCACGTGGTGAGAGGCTAAGGGGTGCACTACAATAATCACGTGGTGAGAGGCTAAGGGGTGCACTACAATAATCACGTGGTGAGAGGCTAAGGGGTGCACTACAATAATCACGTGGTGAGAGGCTAAGGGGTGCACTACAATAATCACGTGGTGAGAGGCTAAGGGGTGCACTACAATAATCACGTGGTGAGAGGCTAAGGGGTGCACTACAATAATCACGTGGTGAGAGGCTAAGGGGTGCACTACAATAATCACGTGGTGAGAGGCTAAGGGGTGCACTACAATAATCACGTGGTGAGAGGCTAAGGGGTGCACTACAATAATCACGTGGTGAGAGGCTAAGGGGTGCACTACAATAATCACGTGGTGAGAGGCTAAGGGGTGCACTACAATAATCACGTGGTGAGAGGCTAAGGGGTGCACTACAATAATCACGTGGTGAGAGGCTAAGGGGTGCACTACAATAATCAAATTTATTTCAGTGTTTTTTCTTTGTTTCACTAACATTCTTTCAGTCATCTCAAGATAGTGTTCCTGTAATAGCTCTCTTTTCAGATAAATGGAAAAAATAATGGCCATCTTTTTTGTTGTTGCTTAGTTTCAAATCTGCTAGCATGAACTCGATGATTTGGTTGTATGTATTTCTTATTGTATAAAAAACAAATTATAATTAAAATGTATTTTATATTACCATGTCATCTTTGACTAATTTTTTGTGTGTGTAAAAAATGTCAAACTTTAAAGTTTTGACATTTTTGACAAAAAAGTACTAATGACCAAGTCATGACAAGCAGCACAAAGCAATGTACTTTTTTCAAATATTATCTTTGAGTTAATATGAAATAAAAATACCTAAATAATACAATTTATGCAAACAGATTTGAAACTAAGCACAAAAATGTAATGTCCGTTATTTTTTCCAGTTATTTGAAAAGAGCCTAATGCAGTTAAAATGCTGCCTTCATTTTGATAGAACACATCTTCCTGGCATATGAATATCAAGCTCTGGAGGTCTTCCATAAATAGATTTCATTTACGTATTACTACTCCAGGAAGTATAACATTTTTTATTTATTTTAAATTGGCAGATTTAAGTCACCAGGATTCAATAATTATCACCATGCACCAGGAAAACCTTTTTCAGACAAATATCCAACTGTCACAAATATAATTATACTTGCAATTTGTACAGATTTATATTAGCGAAAATGAATCAATAAATTTCATACAATGCCACTTCATTTACTATACATATTAGTAATCACATAAATATATATATATGAGTTTATATTCCTCAACAATGCTGTTTTGTTTTTGAAATACATTGCAGCGACCATTTATGATCATTATAAGCAATGTCCAGCTTTTTAGTGGACGAGGACTCCAGACACATGTCTGGGTAGAACCAATGGCGCACTGCAAGTCAGCTGTAACACTTTCCCACATTAACCCATTGCCCCAAACAGGACTCGAACCCACGCGGTGAGAGGCTAAGCAGTCAGAGGAGTTACAAATTGGCAACTCAACTACTACGCCACGGGCGCCCCTCATTGCATCATCAAGATAGCATCATGGCTATAACTTACGTCACTATGGTTTAGAGGTCAGTGTAACCTGGGAGAATCAAAGAATTATTAAAAATCGCAGACATTTCCTCCTGAAATACTCAGAATACTGTTAAGATAATTATATAATCCTAGACTTGGGTCTTTTTTTTAGTAAGTAAATGCAGTCCTAGATCTACAGTAATCCGCTAAGGTGGTCAACTTACAATGTTCTTCTCCTCAGACAGTGACTGTTTCTGTAGCTGGGACTGGTTCTTAGACTTATCCTGGGTAGAGACCCCTTCTGCACTGCACTCCGAGGTTGTCCGCTTGCGCAACCGTGGTGGAATGATCTTCTGCTGCGGAGCCTGGATGTCAAAAATACTGGGCTGTGGTGGGTAGCTTCCATTCTGCTCCTCCTCCTCCTCCTCTCCATCTTCCCCATCCTGGGACACACTGGTTGTGGACGCCAGACTGCTCCTTTTGGCCGTGTCCCGGGTCCTTGTGGACGTCTGGCTCTCACTAAGGTTCACATCAGGAGGGAAACCACCAGCATGCTGGGAAGTCTGGGAATGGTGCTGGTCATGTGACCATTGTCCTGCATTGTGATTGGTTCCTTAAAAAAATATTTTAATAACTGGTTTAAAGTATGAAGTCACTTGCTTTTTTTAAAATATTAAGTCTTATAGCTGTAATAGTAGTCTAATAAAGAAAATGTGTGTAGTAAAATGAAGCTTAATTTCTAGTTCTGACAAACAGAATGTTAATTTATGGATCCCCTGCACTGTATTATATATTTTCTTCAAATGTCAGCAATTATTTTCGAATAAAGGTGAGAACAGTTAACACTGAAATAAGTTACTTATTATGGGTAAAAAGTGAATGCAAACCTTCATTTCAACATGCCTTAAAGAAGTATGCTTTTTTTTGTACTGAAACTGCAAAGGGCAATTATGAACATATTTCATCATTGTGATACCATTAATGTTGAAGAGGAACCCAAACATCACTGCACTGCTACGTATATATACATTGTGTTTTTGTTCGGTTTGTTTTTGAAATACATTGCAGCGACCACTTATGATAATTATAGCAACATCCAGCTATTTGGTAGAAAAAAGACCCCAGACACATGTCTGGGTAGAACCACCAGTGCACTGCAAGTCAGCTGGAAGACCTTCCCACATTAAGTCCGTCGCCCCGAACAGGATTCGAACCCAGGCGGTGAGAGGCTTAGCAGTCAGAGAAGGAACAAATCAGCGACTCCACCACTCTGCCACGGGTGCCCCCACCTTTGTATATACTTTTTTAACATCTTTATTTCTTGTTGCATTTTTCATAAACAATCCATCATAAATATTTCTATTTAAGTCATTATTTGTTGTTGTAGTCTATATACCATTATTTTCTCTAAGCAAACATTTTTATAATTATCAATTATCCCAGTAATGTGTGTCCTTTCTAATCATTTCACTATTACCAGGATATACATAAAACGCATCATAGTTATTATTTCAATACTAACACGTGAAGCATTATCAAGCAGCTCTGCAATGCCTCAATGCCTTCCAAAGAAACACAAGTATACATGTTGGCAGCTCAGTAAAGCTTCATAGACTCGTACCTCTGATATTGTTGTTTGTCTGTTTTGGTACAACACACCGACACAATTATGGTCATATTGGTGACGTCAAGCTAGTTATTGGTGGAGGAAGAACTGAGACTTCTATCAGGGTAGAACTACCTGCGCAACACAGGTTAGCTGGAAAACCTACCCACATGGAAGTTCTCGCCCCATCTGGGACTCGAACCGACGTGGTAAGGGGCTAAGGAGTTTCGAGTCAGTCATTCTGACCATTCGGCCACTGGCGCCCCCCTGGCTCATTATGTGAAGCTTTATAAGGCGGCTCATCGAAGCCTCATTACATCTGCCGTCCATAAACATCCTAGTGTACATGTCAGAGGCTCAATAAAGCTTCCTACATTCATATCTTTGATATTTTTGTTAATCCTTTCAAGTTTGTGTTTTGATGTTGCTTACTTAATATATTTGCACTGATAAATGTTCAGTTAATTAATTGCAATTTAAATGTCTGTAATACATTGTGTTTGTTTGTTTGTTTGTTTATTGGGTTTATCATCCCACCAACAGTATTTCAGCTATCTAGAGATGGCGTCTACTTAAAGCAGATATAGTGCTGCCTTCACTGTGAATAGCATGTTTGTTTATTGGGTTTATTGTCCCACCAACAGTATTTCAGTTATCTAGAGACGGTGTCCACTTGAAGCAGATATAGTGCTGCCTTTACTGTGTATAACATGCCGTGAACACCTGGCACGATACCACACCCAGTCACATTATCCTGACACCTGGCCAACCAGCCGTGGAACTATCCTTATATTTGCTTGAGCATCAGCAAGGGAGCTATACCTCTACCATTTTTAACAACTTTGGTATATTGCTGCCCAGGATCGAACCTGGGGCCTCCTAAACCTGGAGATGACACTCTACCAATTGTACTACCAGGTCCGTTTTTTTAAAATAAAAACACCTGAAAACATTAAGCTGATTCAAGCATGATTTTGACATGAATATTCCCTGTATTAAGGAATTAAATCTTTATGCTTACCATACTGTTGATAATAGGTCTGGTGATTGTGATTGGCTGAATCTGTCTGATAATGATTAACTGTGTTGTGTCCTGCTATATGATTGGCTGGATCATGTCCATGCTGATTGCTGGATTCATTTCCAGTCATATGATTGGTTGATTCTTGTCCTGCCATCTGATTGGCTGATTGCTCAGGTTGCTGCTGGTTGGGCCAATGGAGCTGTCCATATTGCTGGCCTGAAGATAAATAATGGACATTTTTAGATGCGCATTTTGAGGTTGGATAAGACATTGTTATCAGATCTCACACAAACTATTCATAGTCAAGTCAGGAGCCATACAAGGACATTTTTCTATGTACATTATACAATCTACAAAGAACTTTTCAGTCATCTATATAAATCAACTGCACACATGCCAATGACTGTTAATTGCATGTTTAATTTAAATTAAAAAAAACACCAAAAAAGCAATGTCTCATTTAATTATAAATGCAATGAAGGATTTAAATTAAAGAATTATTCAGTAAATTAAACTTTTGAAAAGCATGGCATAGCTCTGAATTCTTGTAGAAAGACATGTAAAAAAGCTTATTGACTTTGTTGTTTATTGGGTTTATTGTCCCACCAACAGTATTTCAACTACTTAGAGATGGTGACCACATGAAGCAGATATAGTGCTGCCTTTACTGTGTATAGCATGCCCTGAACATCTGGCATGATACCACACCCAGTCAAATTATCCTGACACCGGGCCAACCAGTCGTGAAACTACCCTTATAATTGCTTGAGCGTTAGCAAGGGAGCTATACCACGACCATTTTTAACATCTTTGGTATGTTGCGGCCTGGGATGGAACCCCGGGCCTCCCGTACCTGTAACTTTGATGTGCATAATGACATATAGTCAGATTTTGTATTAGCATTTCTACCAGCCTTGGTTTTCTCCAATAACAACACATTACACTTCCATGATAATTACAATTGTGCAGGTGCCACTTAAACAAAACATATTTCACCTTCTGTCTGCTGGTATTCCATAGTGTTGTTAGAGTTATCTCCCATTTGTTGGTACTGGTGCCCGGCATCACTAGTCATGTGACCCGACTCTGAACCCTGGGCATGATGTGTACCTGTTGGCACCTGGAGATGGTCCTGATGCTGATTATACCAGAATGGAAAAAATTGTGTTTGATTAAGCAACAAACTTTTTTTTTTGCAAGGCAAAAAGTACAGTCAAAGATGAACCACATAGACGGGTCTTCCAAAATAAAAATAATTACATTGAAAAATCAATAAAATCAAAATCTGATTATAATAATTATTTTGTTTGCAGTCATGTTCTTAAAAAGAAAACAGAGTAAAACATAGGACGTCCTAAGCAGAAACCAGGATTCCTCCCACCTTGATAATAGGTATGTCAAACTTTCAATACTGGCTTGGATAACTGTACTTAAATACAACACAACAAATGTTTATGTTTTTTGTGTTTATCGTCCCTACAACAGTATTTCAGTTTTCTGTAGGCGAGGGAGATATGGTGCTGCCTTCACGGTGTATAGCATGTTGTGAACTCCTGGCATGATACCATACCCAGTCACATTATCCTGACACCAAGCCAACCAGTCATTGAACTAACCTTATATTTGCTTGAGCTATACCACTACCATTTTTAACAACTTTGGTATGTCGCTGCACAGGATCGAACAAAGGGCCTCCTGTACCTGGAGCCAACGCTCTACCCATTGCAATATCAGGTCTGGTACACTACAAATGATTTTGGGACACATGTTTTAAACATTCTGAGGAAAGAAATTATGCAGACTGACCTGGTAGTGGTACTGGCTCCCATCAGTGACATCCTGTGCCTGGTACCCAGTCTGATCCATGGTGGGGTACATGGTGCTGGAGTGAGGCATGAAAGAACCATCCTGAAGTGGAACCAAAAGTTGGCAGTATAAGACAGGGAACCATTTTTTGATAAAATATTTTTTTTATTTATTATGAAAGAAGCTGCAGTGATCTGAGAAATATGGATCTCACTTACACATGAAGACTGCATTATACTTGAATAAAAAGGTACATGCCCACCTCCCCACCATCCTGGTTATACTGGAGCCCCGCCCCATTGTGATCAGTTCCCTGTAGGTACATGCCCACCTCCCCACTGACCTGGTTATACTGGAGCCCTGCCCCATTGAGATCAGTTCCCTGTAGGCACATGCTCAACTCCCCACTGACCTGGTTATACTGGAGCCCCGCCCTATTGAGATCAGTTCCCTGTAGGTACATGCTCAACTCCCCACTGACCTGGTTATACTGGAGCCCCGCCCCATTGAGATCAGTTCCATGTAGGTACATGCCCACCTCCCCACTGACCTGGTTATACTGGAGCCCCGCCCCATTGAGATCAGTTCCCTGTGGGTACATGCTCACCTCCCCACTGACCTGGTTATACTGGAGCCCCGCCCCATTGTGATCTGTGCCATGTAGGTACATGCCCACCTCCCCACTGACCTGGTTATACTGGAGCCCCACCCCATTGTGATCTGTGCCCTGTAGGTACATGCCCACCTCCCCACTGACCTGGTTATACTGGAGCCCCGCCCCATTGTGATCAGTTCCCTGTAGGTACATGCCCACCTCCCCACTGACCTGGTTATACTGGAGCCCCGCCCCATTGAGATCAGTTCCCTGTAGGTACATGCCCAACTTCCTACTGACGTGGTTATACTGGAGCCCCGCCCCATTGAGATCAGTTCCATGTAGGTACATGCCCACCTCCCACTGACATGGTTATACTGGAGCCCCGCCCCATTGAGATCAGTTCCCTGTAGGTACATGCCCACCTCCCCACTGACCTGGTTATACTGGAGCCCCGCCCCATTGTGACCAGTTCCCTGTAGGTACATGCCCAACTTCCCACTGACGTGGTTATACTGGAGCCCCGCCCCATTGAGATCAGTTCCCTGTAGGTACATGCCCACCTCCCCACCATCCTGGTTGTACTGGAGCCCTGCCCCATTGAGATCAGTTCCCTGTGGGTACATGCTCACCTCCCCACTGACCTGGTTATACTGGAGCCCCAAACCCATTGTGATCTGTGCCCTGTAGGTACATGCCCACCTCCCCACTGACCTGGTTATACTGGAGCCCCAAACCCATTGTGATCTGTGATCTGTAGGTACATGCTCACCTCCCCTCTGACCTGGTTATACTGGAGCCCCGCCCCATTGTGATCTGTGCCCTGTAAGTACATGCCCACCTCCCCACTGACCTGGTTATAGTGGAGCCCCGCCCCATTGTGATCTGTGCCGTGTAGGTACATGCCCACCTCCCCACTGACCTGGTTATACTGGAGCCCCGCCCCATTGTGACCAGTTCCCTGTAGGTACATGCCCACCTCCCCACTGACATGGTTATACTGGAGCCCTGCCCCATTGTGATCAGTTCCCTGTAGGTACATGCCCACCTCCCACTGACATGGTTATACTGGAGCTCTGCCCCATTGTGATCTGTGCCCTGTAGGTACATGCCCACCCACCCACTGACCTGGTTATACTGGAGCCCCACCCCATTGTGATCTGTGCCCTGTAGGTACATGCCCACTTCCCCACTGACGTGGTTATACTGGAGCCCCGCCCCATTGAGATCAGTTCCATGTAGGTACATGCCCACCTCCCCACTGACCTGGTTATACTGGAGCCCCCCCCCCCCCCATTGTGATCAGTTCCCTGTAGGCACATGCCCACCTCCCCACTGACCTGGTTATACTGGAGCCCCGCCCCATTGTGATCTGTGCCCTGTAGGTACATGCCCACTTCTCCACTCTCACTGCTGGCACTGGTGCCTGGGAGGAATGCCGGAGTAACTGCTCCTGATACAGGCTGGATGGCTCCTTCCTGAAAAAATAAATACAAAGGCAGGCTGTTGTTATTTTTACTCTTTCTTTTTTTAAGGGGAGAGGTCTTAAGTTAATCATAAATTCTTCTCCAATCATTTTTTGTCCTTCTAGTTATGATGCAATTCTCTTTTACAGGCATAAAGAATTATTATTCATACAAAAGTAACTTTTACACAGCCTGTAAGTTTAAGCATCGCAAATATTGAACACTGAATATATCTTGAAAATTCATCCTCATAAATTGAAAAAAAATCTAATACTTTTCTACATAATTTCTATATAAAATCTGTTCCATACTGCCCAAGAGTGAGACTGTGATTGAAATTATTATGGATAAAAGAAGAAAGTGTCTCAAGCTCTTACTTCAAATTGCACGAGTGTTGTATGAAGCTCTCGCAGCCAATCTGGGTCTCTTACTTCATCATCTGCTTCATCTTGCTGCCGAGGGTCAGCATACTTCAGCTGGCTAGACAGCTGGAAATAGAAAGCAAAAACAATGCCATCATGAAGACATTAAAACAACAACAATGTAAACAAGAGGGCCATGATGGCCCTTAATCGCTCAACTGATGACACAGGCTTTAAGTAGACTCAAATCAGGCATTACGTAATTAAGAGTTATTTACTTTAGAAATCTTTGGTAAAGAATGGACCATTCGTGCGGCCACTGGGTTGATAACATTTTCTAGAATTTTACCAAGAAACCTACTGAATCCACATGACTCACTTCAAAACATATGTAAGATTTCATACTGGCAAACATGCTGGCCAAGTTTGGTGAAGATTGGGCCATAAATGGGGCCTCTAGTCTGTTCACAAGCTTTTGGTAAGATTTGACATAGTGACCTACTTTTTGAGCCACGTGACCCAAGAACAAACTCATCCAAGATTTCATGAAGACAAACATTCTAACCCAGTTTGATGAAGATTGGCCTATAAATATGGCCTCTAGTGTGGTCACAACCTTTTTCTAAGATTTGACCTAGTGACCTACTTTTTGACCCCAGGTGACCCAATAATGAACTCATTGAGGATTTCATGCAGACTAACATTCTGACCAAGTATGATGAAGATTGGATATAATCTGTGGCCTCTAGCGTGTTCACAAGCTAAAATGTTGATGACGGACGCTGGAACGGACGCAAGAAGATGGACGAAGCTGTATCACAAAAGCTCCCCTTAAGCACGTTGTGCTTAGATGAGCTAAAAAGCTTTAAAACTTTTAATATGAATAACAATTTCTTACAACTAATTTCCAATGTATGTTTGTTTTGTTTTTGAAATACAATGTAGCAACCAATTATGATCATTACAGCAACGTTTAGCTTTTTCCTGTAGAAAGACCCCAGACATATGTCCAGGTAGAACCACTGGCGCACCACAAGTCAGCTGGAAGACCTTCTCACGTTAAGTCCTTTGCCCCAAATGGGACTTGAACACACGCAGTGTGCGGCTAAGCAATTCCTAACAATTCAAATTAAGTGCTTGTTCACGTACCACTTCCTATCAAAAGACATCGTCTTTACTGGTTCAGATGAAACAAAAGTACAGAGGGACATCTATAAGACGTACAAGCTTCATAATTTTTACTGTTATAGTAGGTGTTCATACCCAGTTAACAGCTCATTACATTAAGCTTACATTAATGCTATCAATCAAACTTTGATATTTTTTTATTTTGATATACAAGTGACAAAAAGCCATTACAAAGACATCAAGATATTATCGGTGCCGAAAGAACCTAGATAGGTATTTACACGAATCACAGACAACCTACAGGTTAGCTGGAAGATATCTCAAATAATAAGGTTTTACCCCAAGACTTGATCTGTACCCAAGTGAGAAAACATGAGAAACAATGTCACAACTACTTTAG
Organism: Sinonovacula constricta; assembly: GCA_007844125.1. Lineage (NCBI taxonomy): Eukaryota > Metazoa > Mollusca > Bivalvia > Cardiida > Solecurtidae > Sinonovacula > Sinonovacula constricta. The sequence continues at coordinate 32,406,956 of CM017572.1, forward strand.
CCTTGGGGTGCAACATGCCCCCCCACCCTCCTTCAAAATCAAGCATGGTTCAGCAAGGATAGTTACCTCATATACCAATTTCACCAGCGTGACCGTGTACAGAGACGGGTACATGTTGATGTTCTTGGATATCACTTCACAGTAGTGTAGAGCCTGAAAGAATAGACAGCAAGTATGATTTATACAAAGTACTTTTACTTAAATTAAATTAGTTAAATGTTATTGTTTATGAATATTGGGTTTATTGCCCCAACAACAGTATTTCTGGAGACGGTGTCCACTTGAAGCAGATATAGTGCTGCCTTTACTGTGTATAGCATGTTTGTTTATTGGGTCTATCATCCCACCAACAGTATTTCAGTTATCTGGAGATGGTGTCCACTTGAAGCAGATATAGTGCTGCCTTCACTGTGTATAGCATGTTTGTTTATTGGGTTTATAATCCCACCAACAGTATTTCAGTTATCTGGAGATGGTGTCCACTTGAAGCAGATATAGTGCTGCCTTCACTGTGTATAGCATGTTTGTTTATTGGGTTTATCATCCCACCAACAGTATTTCAGTTATCTGGAGACGGTGTCCACTTGAAGCAGATATAGTGCTGCCTTCACTGTGTATAGCATGTTTGTTTATTGGGTTTATCATCCCACCAACAGTATTTCGGTTATCTGGAGATGGTGTCCACTTGAAGCAGATATAGTGCTGCCTTCACTGTGTATAGCATGTTTGTTTATTGGGTTTATCATCCCACCAACAGTATTTCAGTTATCTGGAGATGGTGTCCACTTGAAGCAGATATAGTGCTGCCTTCACTGTGTATAGCATGTTTGTTTATTGGGTTTATCATCCCACCAACAGTATTTCAATTATCTGGAGATGGTGTCCACTTGAAGCAGATATAGTGCTGCCTTCACTGCGTAGAGCATGTTTGTTTATTGGGTTTATCATCCCACCAACAGTATTTCAGTTTTCTGGAGACGGTGTTCACTTGAAGTAGATATAGTGCTGCCTTCACTGTGTATAGCATGTTTGTTTATTGGGTTTATCATCCCACCAACAGTATTTCAGTTATCTGGAGACGGTGTCCACTTGAAGCAGATATAGTGCTGCATTCACTGTGTATAGCATGTTTGTTTATTGGGTTTATCATCCCACCAACAGTATTTCAGTTATCTGGAGACGGTGTCCATATGAAGCAGATATAGTGCTGCCTTCACTGTGTATAGCATGTTTGTTTATTGGGTTTATCATCCCACCAACAGTATTTCAGTTATCTGGAGACGGTGTCCATATGAAGCAGATATAGTGCTGCCTTCACTGTGTATAGCATGTTTGTTTATTGGGTTTATCATCCCACCAACAGTATTTTAGTTATATGGAGACGGTGTCCACTTGAAGTAGATATAGTGCTGCCTTCACTGTGTATAGCATGTTTGTTTATTGGGTTTATCATCCCACCAACAGTATTTCAGTTATCTGGAGATGGTGTCCACTTGAAGCAGATATAGTGCTGCCTTCACTGTGTATAGCATGTTTGTTTATTGGGTTTATCATCCCACCAACAGTATTTCAGTTATCTGGAGACGGTGTCCACTTGAAGCAGATATAGTGCTGGCTTCACTGTGTATAGCATGCCGTGAACACCAGGCATGATATCACACCCAGTCACATTATCCTGACACCCGGCCAACCAGTGGTGGAACTACCCTTATATTTTTTGCTTGAGCATTAGCAAGGGAGCTATACCACTACAATTTTGAACGACTTTTGTATGATGCGGCCCAGGATCGAATATGATACTTCCCATACCTGGAGCCGACGCTCTACCAACTGCGCCAGTCACGATACTTAAAGCATCAAACATAAAGACGCTCTACCAACTGCGCCAGTCACTATACTTAAAGCATCAAACATAAAGACGCTCTACCAACTGCGCCACTCACGATACTTAAAGCATCAAACATAAAGACGCTCTACCAACTGCGCCAGTCACGATACTTAAAGCATCAAACATAAAGACGCTCTACCAACTGCGCCAGTCACGATACTTAAAGCATCAAACATAAAGACGCTCTACCAACTGCGCCAGTCACGATACTTAAAGCATCAAACATAAAGACGCTCTACCAACTGCGCCAGTCACGATACTTAGTGCATCAAACATAAAGACGCTCTAATACTGCGCCAGTCACAATACTTAAAGCATCAAACATAAAGACGCTCTACCAACTGCGCCAGTCACTATACTTAAAGCATCAAACATAAAGACGCTCTACCAACTGCGCCAGTCACGATACTTAAAGCATAAAAAATAAAGACGCTCTACCAACTGCGCCAGTCACGATACTTAAAGCATCAAACATAAAGACGCTCTACCAACTGCGCCAGTCACTATACTTAAAGCATCAAACATAAAGACGCTCTACCAACTGCGCCAGTCACGATACTTAAAGCATAAAAAATAAAGACGCTCTACCAACTGCGCCAGTCACTATACTTAAAGCATCAAACATAAAGACGCTCTACCAACTGCGCCAGTCACTATACTTAAAACATCAAACATAAAGACGCTCTACCAACTGCGCCAGTCACTATACTTAAAACATCAAACATAAAGACGCTCTACCAACTGCGCCAGTCACGATACTTAAAGCATAAAAAATAAAGACGCTCTACCAACTGCGCCAGTCACGATACTTAAAGCATCAAACATAAAGACGCTCTACCAACTGCGCCAGTCACTATACTTAAAGCATCAAACATAAAGACGCTCTACCAACTGCGCCAGTCACGATACTTAAAGCATCAAACATAAAGACGCTCTACCAACTGCGCCAGTCACTATACTTAAAGCATCAAACATAAAGACGCTCTACCAACTGCGCCAGTCACTATACTTAAAGCATAAAACATAAAGACGCTCTACCAACTGCGCCAGTCACTATACTTAAAGCATCAAACATAAAGACGCTCTACCAACTGCGCCAGTCACTATACTTAAAGCATCAAACATAAAGACGCTCTACCAACTGCGCCAGTCACGATACTTAAAGCATCAAACATAAAGACGCTCTACCAACTGCGCCAGTCACTATACTTAAAGCATCAAACATAAAGACGCTCTACCAACTGCGCCAGTCACGATACTTAAAGCATCAAACATAAAGACGCTCTACCAACTGCGCCAGTCACGATACTTAAAGCATCAAACATAAAGACGCTCTACCAACTGCGCCAGTCACGATACTTAAAGCATCAAACATAAAGACGCTCTACCAACTGCGCCAGTCACGATACTTAAAGCATCAAACATAAAGACGCTCTACCAACTGCGCCAGTCACTATACTTAAAGCATCAAACATAAAGACGCTCTACCAACTGCGCCAGTCACGATACTTAAAGCATCAAACATAAAGACGCTCTACCAACTGCGCCAGTCACTATACTTAAAGCATCAAACATAAAGACGCTCTACCAACTGCGCCAGTCACTATACTTAAAGCATCAAACATAAAGACGCTCTACCAACTGCGCCAGTCACTATACTTAAAGCATCAAACATAAAGACGCTCTACCAACTGCGCCAGTCACGATACTTAAAGCATAAAAAATAAAGACGCTCTACCAACTGCGCCAGTCACTATACTTAAAGCATAAAAAATAAAGACGCTCTACCAACTGCGCCAGTCACTATACTTAAAGCATCAAACATAAAGACGCTCTACCAACTGCGCCAGTCACTATACTTAAAGCATCAAACATAAAGACGCTCTACCAACTGCGCCAGTCACTATACTTAAAGCATCAAACATAAAGACGCTCTACCAACTGCGCCAGTCACTATACTTAAAGCATCAAACATAAAGACGCTCTACCAACTGCGCCAGTCACTATACTTAAAGCATAAAAAATAAAGACGCTCTACCAACTGCGCCAGTCACGATACTTAAAGAATAAAAAATAAAGACGCTCTACCAACTGCGCCAGTCACTATACTTAAAGCATCAAACATAAAGACGCTCTACCAACTGCGCCAGTCACTATACTTAAAGCATCAAACATAAAGACGCTCTACCAATTGCGCCAGTCACTATACTTAAAGCATCAAACATAAAGACGCTCTACCAACTGCGCCAGTCACTATACTTAAAGCATCAAACATAAAGACGCTCTACCAACTGCGCCAGTCACTATACTTAAAGCATCAAACATAAAGACGCTCTACCAACTGCGCCAGTCACTATACTTAAAGCATCAAACATAAAGACGCTCTACCAACTGCGCCAGTCACGATACTTAAAGCATAAAAAATAAAGACGCTCTACCAACTGCGCCAGTCACTATACTTAAAGCATCAAACATAAAGACGCTCTACCAACTGCGCCAGTCACGATACTTAAAGCATAAAAAATAAAGACGCTCTACCAACTGCGCCAGTCACTATACTTAAAGCATAAAAAATAAAGACGCTCTACCAACTGCGCCAGTCACTATACTTAAAGCATCAAACATAAAGACGCTCTACCAACTGCGCCAGTCACTATACTTAAAGCATCAAACATAAAGACGCTCTACCAATTGCGCCAGTCACTATACTTAAAGCATCAAACATAAAGACGCTCTACCAACTGCGCCAGTCACTATACTTAAAGCATCAAACATAAAGACGCTCTACCAACTGCGCCAGTCACTATACTTAAAGCATCAAACATAAAGACGCTCTACCAACTGCGCCAGTCACTATACTTAAAGCATCAAACATAAAGACGCTCTACCAACTGCGCCAGTCACTATACTTAAAGCATAAAAAATAAAGACGCTCTACCAACTGCGCCAGTCACTATACTTAAAGCATCAAACATAAAGACGCTCTACCAACTGCGCCAGTCACTATACTTAAAGCATCAAACATAAAGACGCTCTACCAACTGCGCCAGTCACTATACTTAAAGCATCAAACATAAAGACGCTCTACCAACTGCGCCAGTCACGATACTTAAAGCATAAAAAATAAAGACGCTCTACCAACTGCGCCAGTCACGATACTTAAAGCATAAAAAATAAAGACGCTCTACCAACTGCGCCAGTCACTATACTTAAAGCATCAAACATAAAGACGCTCTACCAACTGCGCCAGTCACTATACTTAAAGCATAAAAAATAAAGACGCTCTACCAACTGCGCCAGTCACTATACTTAAAGCATAAAAAATAAAGACGCTCTACCAACTGCGCCAGTCACTATACTTAAAGCATAAAAAATAAAGACGCTCTACCAACTGCGCCAGTCACTATACTTAAAGCATCAAACATAAAGACGCTCTACCAATTGCGCCAGTCACTATACTTAAAGCATCAAACATAAAGACGCTCTACCAACTGCGCCAGTCACTATACTTAAAGCATCAAACATAAAGACGCTCTACCAACTGCGCCAGTCACTATACTTAAAGCATAAAAAATAAAGTTCATTACAGCAACATCAAGCTTTATGATGGAGGAAGAACCACCAACCATCACAGTCAGACAGAAGACCTCCTCAGATATAACTTTTTTGTCCCAACCGAGATTCAAACCCACTACTTTAGTTATTTGTTTATCGTCAACAAAATCCTATAAGTATGTTTATATACATCTATATATATATAAATGCTTTTTTTTTTTTTTGTAAATCATGTTTATTGTCACCATAAAATCATCTAAATACTTTATATGTGTGTTTTTTTAAAAAAAACATGTTATTGTAAACATAAAATAATGTAAGTACTTTACATGCAAGTTTTATTTTAAAAATCATGTTTTTTGTATTCATAAAATTAAATAAGTGATAAATAAAAAGTGCTTTACATGCATGTTTTTTTTTAAGCACTGTTTTATTCAATAAAAGCTCTGTTTTGCAAATAAAAACAAATTTTGAAAAAAAAAAAATCAGTATTTTTAAATAAAATTATCCGCAGGTCGAATCCTCGTGGTATACAAAGTACATTGAATATTGTAATGATGACAAGGTTTAAAACAACTTACCTCCTGAGCAAACCCACAATCGGACAATCTGGTCGCATACAGGAACTTGAAGTACTAAATAGGAGAAACAAACAGGTACATATACAGCCAACAATACATCTAATAATACATTTTATTTGAATTTTATTGCAGTTTTTTAAAATCTTATTTTCATTTTTTTTTAATTATAGTGGTGATGCAGTTTTGTTTGTTTATAATTGTGGCAATATATACGTCTAAGAGATGTGCTCCATATGATATGATGAAAAATATAAACATATAAAAAAATATCAACAGTTCATCATTTTGCTTAAATATATTTCAATAATATCGCAATGATTCACCTCACAGCTTGCTGCATTTATTTATAATCTATACTCAGTCTACATTTTATGCTAATACCAATACAAAAAGTTAACTAGACATGATGTTAGAAACTTAGCACCAAAAATTGAGGATTCTTTTCTTGAAATTTTGTGAGCTCGATGTAGGGACTTGCTGATCAATATGCACAATGTTCAATGTCCTGAGCAAAAATATATCGTTCCTATGACGGAAGATTCCTTACCTGGAAGTTGGCCATGTTCATATGCATGTTGCCAAGTGCAAGGGCATACTCGTAGATCTCTGTACACTGGAGAGCCTCGCAGTTGGCAAACTCCAGCAGTGGCTGGCCATGACTAGAGCCAATCAGCACCATCTTAGACGCCTTGCGGTTGTACGAGCCGAAGCCAGTCTGGGACATCAGGTAACAGAAGTGGCTGGCATGGAGGAACCCACGAGATGCTGGCAAACAGACATGGAGGCGTATTCAGCTGCTTAAGATAACGATCAACTGCTGTCAATCTTGTCAGTTTAATTAGTTTTTGAATACATCACAACAACCAATTATGGTCATTAAATTAGCATCCTGCTATTATGGTAGAGGGAGACTGTAGACAAATGTCTTGGTAGAACCAGTGACAGCTGGAGGTCAGCCAAAGACCACAGGTGAACCGTAGGTCAGCGCCTCATTAAGTCCCTCATTAAAACCTTCTCCTTACACAGGCTCAAGCCCATGCAATCAGAGACTAAGCAGCCTTTGGAATTTGTCAAATTTGATAAGGCTTGTTGTAAAAGTTACTTCTTGATTTTTCTTATATCTAAATATTGAATTCCTACAGGAAATAATAATAAGGGTTCCAATATGCTAAAGCAGTAAATAATGAATTCATATAATTCAATTAAATATATAGATACATTAAACTTCTTGAAGTCATTAAGTCCTCATCCTTTAAAAATAACAAATTACTATCAAAAATACTTATACATGATGGTTGCCATGGTAACTATGAACATGACAGTTGCCATGGTTAACTACATACATAACTGAGGCTATGGAAACAAAGAGCTATCACTGATTGGTAACCATGTACATGATGTTTGCCATGGTGACTAAGTACATGATAGCTGCCATAGTGACAAGACCATGGTTGCCATGGTAACTATAAACATGATGAGCACCATGTCTATGGTAAAATCATGATGGTGGCTATGGTGAATATCAACATGTGGATAGTGACTGTGTACATAATGGATGCCATAGAAACTAAGTACATGATAGTTGCCATGGTAACTTTATCATAGTCACCACATACCAAGGGTATCTCCGAGAGTTGTGATGGCTTTCCTGTCCAGTTCGGGCCTCTGTGTGTGATTGGACAGGATCATGGCTAGATGGGGCCTCCAGTCTCCCCACCGTTCTTCAGCAACACTCTGACAACAAACACAACACTAAAACATACAATTGGAACTCCTTGGGTAATTCTGCCTCGAGACAATCATCCCTTGGATGTATCTGGTGCAATGATACTTACAGAAATCACAATGGTTTTGTTCGCCGGAAGGAGGAATATGAATAAGCCTAAAATGCAGTTTGCACAAAACAGATGTGTGTCTGCTGTGTTGGGTAAATTAAAATTGGATGAGTTAAATTTGAAGCCGCCACAAATTGGAAGTTTTACAGGCATTGTACTGTAGTGAGCTGTCATCCGAGTGGCCATCTTTGTTTAGATGTTCGTCACAATTGTAGTTCGGTTTAGGGAAATGGCCGAGGTGATCCGACTACCTACATTCATCCGAGAGATGATTTGTGAATTATCCGAGTTGTTCCGATTGTTAAATACACAGAAATATTTAGTAACTATTATTGGGTTTTTCAACATACTAACTAGTTACTACGTTAAAACTGTCAAAATACGGTGAACTTAACTGGCACACTGACTCAAATGGGCCATTTGATGCTAAAAAGCTCCAAAAAGATTTAAAAAAACTTTCTTTATCTTAGAGAGTGTATGTAGACCAATTATGGTTCAAGATGATGGTGCAATTTTTGTGAATGTCTGGCTATATTTAAGTATCTTCCATTCTCCAAGTTAACCCCTGTTACGTCCAAGTTTCCAACATTATACACATTTCTATTTATAATTAAAAAAATAATGCCTTATTGTTGAATTTTAATTTTTAGAAAACATTTTTATTTTTACTGCCCAATGTTACCCTTTGTTTTTAGTTGTGTGTTATTCATGCTTAAATGACAACAAGGTGTTATTTACCGTGACAGCAGCTGGCTGTCTGCCGGACATCAGTTGATACAGAGTCTGTAGTGGATCATTCATCCGCATGGCAATGTTGGCAAACCTACAACAACCATCATGCATGTGTGAAGCAGGAACATACAAGACTGCTTTATGATTAAAAAGTATACAAGGATACATGAATAATTATAACGGGACATTTAAAAAAAAAATTCTGTTCTTTCTTGAGCTACCGTATTTTCTCACATATAAGACTGGGATTTTTCCTTTAAAATTTCATGTTCAAAAAGTGGGGCTCGTCTTATGTGTTCTATAGATAGTTTCCACATCAGTGAAAATTCCTTATCTTGGCAGCCATCTTTGAAGGCAACTTCAAGGGATTTTCAGATGAATTGTATAGAAGCGTAAATTTTATTTTCTTGTAATTTCTTCATTTGTGGTTCAAAAATTGTAAGCTATACACCATTGGAAAGCACTTGAAATTCATATTTTTAAAATACATTATTTTAAAAACTAATAGATGCACAAAGAATTAATACAAAGAAATAAAAAAAAACACTGGCTCATCCTAAAACTAAATACGTTAGCAAGTGAGCTATACCACTACCATTTTTAATGACTTTGGTATGTCGGGGCCCGGGATCGAGCCCAGAGCCTTCCGCACCTGAAGCCGATGTTCTACCAATTGTGCTACTAGGTTCGGTCACACATTAAAGTTTCTGAACCACGAATTTACAAGTCTTGACTCTAACCACTTGGCCATGGACACCATACCAATTTAAAAAAAAAAAAGATCTAACACGTACAAGTCTGAATTAATTTTTTTTTTATAGATTTTACTGACCTTGTCATGACAGTGGCATGGGCCTTGGTGTCCATCTTGCTGGCCAGAAACAGAGCATGTCCCCACAAATTGTTCTTCATGGCCCAGTCCAAGGCATCCTGCAACACAGTATCAGGAGAAATGATACATGGCCCAGTCCAGACCATCCTATAACACAGTATCATAAGAAATGTTACATGGCCCAGTCCAGACCATCCTATAACACAGTATCATGAGAAATGTTACATGGCCCAGTCCAGACCATCCTATAACACAGTATCATGAGAAATGTTACATGGCCCAGTCCAGGCCATCCTATAACATAGCATCATGAGAAATGATACATGACCCAGTCCAGGCCATCCTATAACATAGCATCATGAGAAATGATACATGACCCAGTCCAGGCCATCCTATAACATAGCATCATGAGAAATGATACATGACCCAGTCCAGACCATCCTATAACACAGTATCATGAGAAATGTTACATGGCCCAGTCCAGACCATCCTATAACACAGTATCATGAGAAATGATACATGACCCAGTCCAGAACATCCTATAACACAGTATCAGGAAAAATGATACATGACCCAGTCCAGACCATCCTATAACACAGTATCATGAGAAATGATACATGACCCAGTCCAGGCCATCCTATAACACAGTATCATGAGAAATGATACATGGCCCAGTCCAGACCATCCTATAACACAGTATCATGAGAAATGATACATGGCCCAGTCCAGACCATCCTATAACACAGTATCATGAGAAATGATACATGACCCAGTCCAGACCATCCTATAACACAGTATCAGGAGAAATGATACATGGCCAAGTCCAGGCCATCCTGTAACAAAGTATCAGGAGAAATGATACATGACCCAGTCCAGACCATCCTATAACATAGTATCATGAGAAATGATACATGACCCAGTCCAGACCATCCTATAACATAGTATCATGAGAAATGATACATGACCCAGTCCAGACCATCCTATAACATAGTTTCAGGAGAAATGATACATGGCCCAGTCCAGGCCATCCTATAACACAGTATCATGAGAAATGATACATGGCCCAGTCCAGGCTATCCTATAACACAGTATCATGAGAAATGATACATGACCCAGTCCAGACCATACTCTAACACAGTATCATGAGAAATGATACATGACCCAGTCCAGACCATCCTATAACACAGTATCATAAGAAATAATACATGGCCCAGTCCAGACCATCCTATAACATAGTATCATGAGAAATGATACATGACCCAGTCCAGGCCATCCTATAACATAGTATCATGAGAAATGATACATGACCCAGTCCAGGCCATCCTATAACATAGCATCATGAGAAATGATACATGGCCCAGTCCAGACCATCCTATAACATAGTATCATGAGAAATGATACATGGCCCAGTCCAGACCATCCTATAACACAGTATCAGGAGAAATGATACATGGCCCAGTCCAGGCCATCCTATAACATAGCATCATGAGAAATGATACATGGCCCAGTCCAGACCATCCTATAACACAGTATCAGGAGAAATGATACATGGCCCAGTCCAGACCATCCTATAACATAGTATCAGGAGAAATGATACATGACCCAGTCCAGACCATCCTATAACACAGTATCATGAGAAATGATACATGGCCCAGTCCAGGCCATCCTATAACATAGTATCATGAGAAATGATACATGGCCCAGTCCAGGCCATCCTATAACACAGTATCATGAGAAATGATACATGGCCCAGTCCAGACCATCCTATAACACAGTATCATGAGAAATGATACATGGCCCAGTCCAGGCCATCCTATAACATAGTATCATGAGAAATGATACATGACCCAGTCCAGACCATCCTATAACACAGTATCATGAGAAATGATACATGACCCAGTCCAGGCCATCCTATAACACAGTATCATGAGAAATGATACATGACCCAGTCCAGACCATCCTATAACACAGTATCATGAGAAATGATACATGACCCAGTCCAGACCATCCTATAACACAGTATCATGAGAAATGATACATGACCCAGTCCAGGCCATCCTATAACACAGTATCATGAGAAATGATACATGACCCAGTCCAGACCATCCTATAACACAGTATCATGAGAAATGATACATGGCCCAGTCCAGGCCATCCTATAACACAGTATCATGAGAAATGATACATGGCCCAGTCCAGGCCATCCTATAACATAGTATCATGAGAAATGATACATGGCCCAGTCCAGGCCATCCTATAACACAGTATCATGAGAAATGATACATGGCCCAGTCCAGACCATCCTATAACACAGTATCATGAGAAATGATACATGGCCCAGTCCAGGCCATCCTATAACATAGCATCATGAGAAATGATACATGACCCAGTCCAGGCCATCCTATAACATAGTATCAGGAGAAATGATACATGGCCCAGTCCAGGCCATCCTATAACACAGTATCATGAGAAATAATACATGACCCAGTCCAGACCATCCTATAACATAGCATCATGAGAAATGATACATGACCCAGTCCAGACCATCCTATAACATAGCATCATGAGAAATGATACATGGCCCAGTCCAGACCATCCTATAACACAGTATCATGAGAAATAATACATGACCCAGTCCAGACCATCCTATAACATAGCATCATGAGAAATGATACATGGCCCAGTCCAGACCATCCTATAACACAGTATCATGAGAAATAATACATGACCCAGTCCAGACCATCCTATAACATAGCATCATGAGAAATGATACATGACCCAGTCCAGATCATCCTATAACATAGTATCATGAGAAATGATACATAGCCCAGTCCAGACCATCCTATAACATAGTATCATGAGAAATGATACATGGCCCAGTCCAGACCATCCTATAACACAGTATCATGAGAAATAATACATGACCCAGTCCAGACCATCCTATAACATAGTATCATGAGAAATGATACATGGCCCAGTCCAGACCATCCTATAACATAGTATCATGAGAAATGATACATGGCCCAGTCCAGACCATCCTATAACATAGTATCAGGAGAAATGATACATGGCCCAGTCCAGACCATCCTATAACACAGTATCATGAGAAATAATACATGACCCAGTCCAGACCATCCTATAACATAGCATCATGAGAAATGATACATGGCCCAGTCCAGATCATCCTATAACATAGTATCATGAGAAATGATACATAGCCCAGTCCAGACCATCCTATAACATAGTATCATGAGAAATGATACATGGCCCAGTCCAGACCATCCTATAACACAGTATCATGAGAAATAATACATGACCCAGTCCAGACCATCCTATAACATAGCATCATGAGAAATGATACATGACCCAGTCCAGATCATCCTATAACATAGTATCATGAGAAATGATACATGGCCCAGTCCAGACCATCCTATAACATAGTATCATGAGAAATGATACATGGCCCAGTCCAGACCATCCTATAACATAGAATCAGGAGAAATGATACATGACCTAGTCCAGACCATCCTATAACACAGTATCATGAGAAATGATACATGACCCAGTCCAGACCATCCTGTAACATAGTATCATGAGAAATGATACATGACCCAGTCCAGACCATCCTATAACACAGTATCATGAGAAATGATACATGGCCCAGTCCAGGCCATCCTATAACATAGCATCATGAGAAATGATACATGACCCAGTCCAGGCCATCCTATAACATAGTATCATGAGAAATGATACATGACCCAGTCCAGACCATCCTATAACATAGTATCATGAGAAATGATACATGACCCAGTCCAGACCATCCTATAACACAGTATCATGAGAAATGATACATGACCCAGTCCAGACCATCCTATAACACAGTATCATGAGAAATGATACATGACCCAGTCCAGGCCATCCTATAACATAGCATCATGAGAAATGATACATGACCCAGTCCAGGCCATCCTATAACACAGTATCATGAGAAATGATACATGACCCAGTCCAGACCATCCTATAACACAGTATCATGAGAAATGATACATGACCCAGTCCAGGCCATCCTATAACATAGAATCAGGAGAAATGATACATGACCTAGTCCAGACCATCCTATAACATAGCATCATGAGAAATGATACATGACCCAGTCCAGACCATCCTATAACACAGTATCATGAGAAATGATACATGACCCAGTCCAGACCATCCTGTAACATAGTATCATGAGAAATGATACATGACCCAGTCCAGACCATCCTATAACACAGTATCATGAGAAATGATACATGACCCAGTCCAGGCCATCCTATAACATAGAATCAGGAGAAATGATACATGACCTAGTCCAGGCCATCCTATAACATAGAATCAGGAGAAATGATACATGGCCCAGTCCAGGCCATCCTATAACATAGTATCATGAGAAATGATACATGGCCCAGTCCAGACCATCCTATAACATAGTATCATGAGAAATGATACATGACCCAGTCCAGGCCATCCTATAACATAGAATCAGGAGAAATGATACATGACCTAGTCCAGGCCATACTATAACATAGCATCATGAGAAATGATACATGGCCCAGTCCAGACCCTCCTATAACACAGTATCATGAGAAATGATACATGACCCAGTCCAGACCATCCTATAACATAGTATCATGAGAAATGATACATGGCCCAGTCCAGGCCATCCTATAACATAGTATCATGAGAAATGATACATGGCCCAGTCCAGGCCATCCTATAACATAGTATCATGAGAAATGATACATGGCCCAGTTCAGACCATCCTGTAACATAGTATCATGAGAAATGATACATGGCCCAGTCCAGGCCATCCTATAACACAGTATCATGAGAAATGATACATGACCCAGTCCAGGCCATCCTATAACATAGTATCATGAGAAATGATACATGACCCAGTCCAGACCATCCTGTAACATAGTATCATGAGAAATGATACATGGCCCAGTCCAGGCCATCCTATAACACAGTATCATGAGAAATGATACATGACCCAGTCCAGACCATACTATAACATAGAATCAGGAGAAATGATACATGGCCCAGTCCAGGCCATCCTATAACATAGCATCATGAGAAATGATACATGACCCAGTCCAGACCATCCTATAACATAGTATCATGAGAAATGATACATGACCCAGTCCAGGCCATCCTATAACATAGTATCATGAGAAATGATACATGACCCAGTCCAGGCCATCCTATAACATAGTATCATGAGAAATGATACATGACCCAGTCCAGGCCATCCTATAACATAGAATCAGGAGAAATGATACATGACCCAGTCCAGACCATCCTATAACATAGTATCATGAGAAATGATACATGACCCAGTCCAGGCCATCCTATAACATAGTATCATGAGAAATGATACATGACCCAGTCCAGGCCATCCTGTAACATAGTATCATGAGAAATGATACATGACCCAGTCCAGGCCATCCTATAACACAGTATCATGAGAAATGATACATGACCCAGTCCAGGCCATCCTATAACACAGTATCATGAGAAATGATACATGGCCCAGTCCAGGCCATCCTGTAACATAGTATCATGAGAAATGATACATGACCCAGTCCAGACCATACTATAACATAGAATCAGGAGAAATGATACATGGCCCAGTCCAGGCCATCCTATAACATAGTATCATGAGAAATGATACATGGCCCAGTCCAGACCATCCTATAACACAGTATCAGGAGAAATGATACATGACCCAGTCCAGACCATCCTTTAACACAGTATCAGGAGAAATGATACATGACCCAGTCCAGGCCATCCTATAACACAGTATCAGGAGAAATGATACATGACCCAGTCCAGGCCATCCTATAACACAGTATCATGAGAAATGATACATGGCCCAGTCCAGATCATCAAAGCTGACATGTGTTTCTTCTGACAAATGTCCAATTGCTTACCATGGATCCCAAACCATTGCCGGTCAACAGAGTTGAAAGTTCAGATCAACAGATAAATACCAATGAAGAGACACAAACATGAACAGGCACGCATGATCACACACGCATGAACACATACACTCGCACACATGAACACAGACAGACTCATACACAGACAAATATAGACACACATTTACCTTCTTCATGCCATACATCAACAGGTGCCTGAATCGATCAGTTACTTCTTCTACAGGCTTGTTTGAGCGATTAATAATTGACTTGTCAATGGGTGTGGTCCGGTTGGACATTCTCTGACCGTCACTGCTGACGTCATCCTCTGCGTCCAGGTTGTCAACACTCTGTGAGCGGATTCGAACCCCAGACTTGTAATAATCCAGGGTGGTGGGTTCATGACCTTCCAGAATCAGATGGGCGATGTCTGTACCGACAACCGTCTGTAGTAAATCAGGAGATGAGCCAATTAGAAACATTAGAAAACTAAATACAAGGTCACAAATTATATTATTGGAAATAACTGAATATACCATCATTTACGTCATATATTTACCATACTGTACTATCTATAACATTCAAATTTTAATTGTTAATCAGTTTGGGCCAAAAATATTTTCATTCAACATCTTAAAAAATGATTGTTACCTAAACAGATCTTGTAAAATGCTGTTTACTGATGTCCTACACCTGTCTGAAAAGTGAACCATAACGCCACAATCGTCATTACAAACACGTATTTCCTATCTGAGCCATGTTGCACAGTTAGCTATTTTTACACTAAGAAAACCAGGTGACCATTTACGTTTTAGCTCATCCAAGTCATCCGTTTTGAAGTTGATGTCTATTTTTAGCACAAATTCCAACCACTCTTATTTATAGATTTGAAAAGAATGAACATTTTATATGTTAATTAACAAGTTTTACTGCTCTAAAATGGAAATACTGTTGAAAATCGGCAAAGCTTAGACTAAAGGATGAGTAGGATTTTTTTTTTTCAACAGAAATTTGGCACAACTACCCCAAACAGAGGTCAGATATTGTTACATATATTCGATATAGACATAGATACCCCAAACAGAGGTCAGATATTGTTACATATATTTGATATAGACACACATACCCCAAACAGAGGTCAGATATTGTTACATATATTCAATATAGGCAAACTATCAGATACCACCACCTTAAATGTCCTAACTCATAAAACAGAAAATTTTCAAAAGTTAAAATAACAAAGTCTGTCACCATTTAGAAAATGGCAAATAACAGTTTGATGGCCTTGATGCTGGTGACTGTGCCCAGGCAGCATGAACGTTCATATCATTCGGTTTAGTTTAATTTTGTTTTTTTTTTGTTACATACCACAGACACAATAATGGTCACATTGGTGATGTCCATCTAATTATTGGTGGAGGAAGTATGGCCTTATGCCTGGGTAAAACTTTCCCTGCACGGGTTAGCTGGAAAATCTCCCTACATGTAAGTTCTCGCCCCAACATGGACTCGAACCCACTTGGTGAGGGGCTAAGGAGTTCATATTATCATATTAACAATAAACAGACCAAAAAAAAAACAACCCCACATCTTCAGAAATCAACGTACCCCATTCTGTTTGATGAGCAATTCTAGGAACTTCCAGATAAGCTCGGCCGAGTCTCGATCATTAAGCTCCATGTTCTCTGTACATGCTCTCGCTTTCTTCTGGCAGAACACAAGCACATCATTCTTGTGGGTATCGCCCCTGGAGGTAAACATAAGCGATCATTAGTTCCGACAGCAGTGACATAGTTAAGCAGTTGATAGTTTAGTTTGATATCTTGAAAAGAAGATACACGGAGCATAAGGGTGCTATAAAGGTCTTGTTAAGGATTGCCTGGAGATAAGGGATGTGTCTCATCTCTTAAGGTCTGTTCCTTCGTCTGTAGATCAGTTATTCGTGGTGTTCCTGGTTTATACATATTTTTGGTCTCGAGAAATTCTGGTATGGGGAAAACAGGCGCACAACAAGGAAGACTATCCAAGACAAGATGACTGATATATAAGGAAGACAATCCACATTAATCCATACTTAACGAGATGACTGTTTGTAAGGAAGATAAGCCACATTAATCCATACTTAACGAGATGATTGTTATATAAGGAAGACAATCCATTCTTAAGAAGATGGTTGTTATATAAGGGAAGACAATCCACATTAATCCATACTTAACAAGATGATTGTTTGTAAGGAAGATAATCCACATTAATCCCTACTTAACGAGATGATTGTTATATAAGGAAGACAATCCACATTAATCCCTACTTAACGAGATGATTGTTATATAAGGAAGACAATCCACATTAATCCCTACTTAACGAGATGATTGTTATATAAGGGAAGACAATCCACATTAATCTCTACTTAACGAGATGATTGTTATATAAGGGAAGACAATCCACATTAAGCCCTACTTAACGAGATGATTGTTATATAAGGGAAGACAATCCACACTAATCCCTACTTAAAGAGATGACTGTTGTATAAGGAAGACAATCCACATTAATCCATACTTAACAAGAGGTCCTGGGAAGGCGCTGAGCTCCTCAGATTCCTCCGACTCCTCAAGCAGTGTTTGTACACTATGGATCTCCACCGTCGCCGTTTGACCATCCAAAGGTCGGTTGGGCAACACCTGGATCAGCTGTCCATTAGGACCAAAACATGCGCGTGTGTGGGCAATCATAAACTTCTCTGGTGTGGAACGCTGTGGTACAACCTCCGCTGTTAAAGCAGAAATAATCATGCTTAGATGACATAATATACTTTTGCGTATCCATTTCTTTAAATATTGTATGCTAGTGGTAACAAAAACAACAGCTCAAATAGCTTAGGTACGCCATCAGCTGTGAGACGATTCATTATCTATCCAGGGTTTTCATGGTGGCCACTGATATTGAAGGAGAACCATAAGGTTACTTGAAGACCTCATCAGGCAAACATTTACACCTGAAAATACATAAATCCTGCACACAGAGGTCATCCTGCACACAGAGGTCAACAGGTGAGCCATTCTATTTGTAATAGTTTGCTTGTTTGTTTACTGGGTTTATCGACCCACCAATCCTATTTTGGTTATCTGGAGATGGTGTCCACCTGAAGAAGACATAGTGCTGCCTTCACTGTGTATAGAATGCCGTGAACACCTTACATACCACACCCAGTCACATTATCCTGACACCGGGCCAACCAGTTGTGGAACTCACCTTATATTTGCTTGAGCGTTAGCTAGGGAGCTACCACTACCATTTTTCACTTCTTTGGTATGTCGCTGCCCGAGTTCGAACCCAGGACCTCCATTACCTGGAGCCGATGCTCTACCGATTGCGCTACCATGTTTGGTCTCTATTAGCAATAGGTCAGCAAAAATGAATGACCGAGGTATAGACATCTATATCAATATGAATCTAGATGAGGAAAACAAACAACTTACGCGTGGCCAGGACCCACTCTGACACATGTGGGTCCCATCTGTAGCCATTGTACGTCTGATCTTGACTATAGTAACCATAGTAATCATCGTAACCTTGACCCCTGGAGTAGTCATGAAGGTCAGGAGGGTACTCAAATCTACAATGGAAACATTATACAACATGTAGACCGTATTTCTCTCAATTTATAGACTTATCATATTTCAGATATTTCTGATATATATAATTAATCCCATCCCCCACCCCACTCTTTTTCTGACTTCCTTTTTCTGCTTCGTGGAAAAAATGGCACAGATTAGCCGAGACTTGAGATTTTCTAATTATCGATAAAAGTTCATTTTGAATGTGTCGCAAACTTAATTATAAATGTCCGATGGTAATCATAGCCTCGGTCGGTTAACTTTTGCCATTGTCTAATAAATTATACAAGAACACCGATAACTTTGGCCACACCCTCCATAATCCATTTATATTGAACAAAGTATGTGTACATATAATAAAACTATTAAGAAAATATTGTCTCTATACTATACATGACCTTTAACAGCAAAACATGCTTACATTTCTGACAAAAAATTGTTTACAGCTGTTTGCAGAGTTTATGTATAATATTAAAGTAAGAAATAAACGAGATAAACATTGTTTTTTGTTTTTGTTTTGTTTTGATTTTGAGATACATCATAGCGACCAATTATAATCAGTATAGCGACATCCAGCTGTTTTGGTGGAGGAAGACCCCAGACACATGTCTGAGTAGAACCACCGGCTTACCGCAATCAGCTGGAAGACCTTCCCACATTAAGTCCTTCTCACTGAACAGGACTCGAACCCACACGGTGGGAGGCTTTGCTTAGTGCTGTTTTTAATTACAATGTAGCTAGAATTAACAGAATATACATTTATACATCATTTTGTGTTACACTTAACTAACACGATAACATAAAAGATGCTATTAGTGGGTAAAAAGCAGCTCATTAGTGATAGAAGTATATTCAGTGTTAAGCATTTTACAAGCACTTAAAGATGAAAGTAGTAAAAGTAATGCTTTTAAGATCAAAATAAAATAACAGTTTAAAGCAACTGGGCATGTCAATATAAGTTTTATCCAAATATTCCAGATATATGCAATTATTATAAACATTTTTATTTCTAGATGTATACTGGTATATGAAAAACAAATCCTTGAAAGTTATGTTACGCATACTTAAGCAAGTCAAAACAGGTCTTTCATAAAAAAATTTTTTTTTAAATTTGCTTTTCAAAATTAGTAACATGCAAATAACTATGTATGTCTATATAAATCCAACATATGTACATAACAGCAGGCAAACTATTATTTGTACATAATCATCCAATGCTATAGATACAAAATATTACAGTATTCTATACTTAACATGCCAAGTTAGTTGTCCCATGCAGATATACAGCTATTATTGCTATAGCAAAATGTGTATTTACTGTCTATATTTTCAATTTTATTTTATCTTTATAGTTAAATGAACACAGAAAATGCTTATATTTAAAAAAAAAAATGTTTATCCATATATTCACTCAAATGTTGAATGTGACAGAAATGTGTGCAACACAAGAAACGCTATCTCAAGAAATACTTGTCATTTGTGTAACAGAATGATGATGACAAAAAAAAGAGGGGTGGGAAAAAAAAGCAGAGCAGGAGAGAATACAGAAGCGCAATAGTTGTTATTTATTTTCTCGTGTCAGTCGTCATCATCATTGTCATCATCATCATCACTTCAACCACCACCCTAACTATTATCACCATCATCATCACCATCATCATCTTCATCATCATCTTCAGCATCGCTCTCACCATCATCATCAGCAGCATCACTATCAAATTAACATTTACAATTGTTTAATAGAAAGTGCATAAAAGCAGAGTTGGCTTTGTTAAGTAAATACCACCTCACAAGCAGAATTGGCTTTGTAAAGTAAATAGCACCTCACAGGCAGAATTGGCCTTGTAAAGTAAATACCACAGAATTGGCTTTGTTAATACCACCTCACAAGCAGAATTGGCTTTGTAAAGTAAATACCACCTCACAGGCAGAATTGGTTTTGTAAAGTAAATACCACCTCACAGGCAGAATTGGTTTTGTAAAGTAAATACCACCTTACAAGCAGAATTGGCTTTGTAAAGTAAATACCACCTTACAAGCAGAATTGGCTTTGTAAAGTAAATACCACCTCACAGGCAGAATTGGTTTTGTAAAGTAAATACCACCTTACAAGCAGAATTGGCTTTGTAAAGTAAATACCACCTCACAAGAAGAATTGGCTTTGTTAAGTAAATACCACCTCACAAGTGAATACCACTTCACAAGTAAATACCACCTCACAAGTGAACACATCTACAATGATAGTAGAGCCCTATATGGCTGACAGTTAGGACTGGCCTACCAATACTAGCAGAAAAGCTACACCACTGTCAGGCTAGTATCTTTGTCTGTAAAAGCTTAAATAACTGAAGGTTGCTAAAAATCTTGGAGACTGAACAGAAGGATTCCCTTACAATTACTGTTTTTTATCTTAGCATTACAGAAAGCCTTTAAAAAAAACTAAATTTTGACTAAATTTGTCAAGCTTCAAATAAATGAAAGCATAAGTTTCAATAAGTAGAATCCAATATAATTTAATCAGACAGTTAAAAGCTAAGACTGTCTAACATTCTTTTATACATAAATAAATATTTCTATCAAATAATCGGCATTATCTGACCTCATAAGATAAGTCTTTCAGATAAGTCATTTTAAGAATGTCATACAACAAACTATACAGCACTTGCCTGGTGATAAAGATGAAAAGCTCTCTGTGTAAGGTATGGTGTAATCTGACAATGATGTATACAGCTAAAGAATACAATCTCCCTTCACATCTGTTATTGTTGATCTGAATACAGTCCAATCACAAAGTTAACCCTTTCATTCTTAGTTCTTGTGTATGATTTTGAAAAGTTACCGAATTTTTTAAATTTTCTTTAAAACAGTTCAAAGTATTTCTAATATATGTATGTTTCATAGTTTAATAGCAAATCCATGGTAACAGTGGGCAACAAATCAACAAATAAATAAAGTATTACAGATTCTACTAAAGATAATACTAACAATGGTGATTGCTTCACAAAGGCGTAAAATGGCTGATGCATGATATAAAGGGTTAAAATAAAAACTCATCCACATTCCTAGCATCAGTTTCTTTAAAAAAAAATGATAACATTAGTAGAGTCTTAAGAAAAGGAAATCCCAACATATTTACATCAATTTGTAGTCAATTTAAATGTAAAAATATACATACATGCTGTTTATTAATACATATTAGATTAAACATTTTTTTTTAATCTGATAAATATTCAATGAGATCTTTCTAATGTTTGCGTTCCCAAGCCAACTGTGTGGTTACCGTATTATGCGGATTATAACACCCCACAACCCGCCCCGCTCCCTGCAACAGCCCCCCCCCCCCCCCCCCCCCCCCCGCAACTACCCAAGGGAATCTACCCGGCTTAGCCAATTTTTCTTTTTTTCATGTTTTTTTTCCTTCAATTTTGTAATAAATACCCCGTCATGGGGTATATTCCGCAAAATACGGTAGACAGCTGTACAGTGGAACTACCCCCCACCCACCCTTCCTGAGCACCTTAGTGATTAGACTGTATCACATATATATGATGTGAATGTTATCCAATTAGTTGATATACCATGTTTGTACAAGTTTACATAGTTTTACCTCTCTTTCTCAGACTTCAAATCTGATTTATCACTCTTTACAGCTATCTTAGAGCTAAGGAATATAAAAACAACATCAATATAACAAAATATGTAAAAAAAAACAAATGTTAGTTTTTTTAAAAATCAAATGCAACAAATATTTGTTTAATTTAGCCTGAACTACTTTCTAGGCACATAGTGTAGATCCAGCAAACTTTGATCGAGAGTGTTAAATCTTGATCGACACTTTTTGCTGCTAATGCTTTATCCGTATATTTTGTATCCTATGTGTTAAGTTGCAAGCACTTATCAACCTATTAAACAATTCACAACTATTCGAGTGGCATGTTAAGGGCCAACAGGCATGATTAAAATATCTGAAATTTGTGGATACAATTTCATGAATATTGTGCAACGAGTTAACACACACAAATATTCTATGGAGCGCCCGTGGTCGACAGTTAGGATTCCGTGACTTGAAACCCCTCAGCCCCTCACCGCATATGTTCGAGTCTCGGTCAGGGTGCGAACTTTCATGTGGGGAGGTTTTCCAGCTAACATGCCATGCACCGGTGGTTCTACCAAGATATAAGTCTGGGGTCTTGATCCACCAATAATAAGCTGGACGTCTACAATATGTATATCTACATATTTATGTCGGTGTGATGTAACAAAACAAAAAACAAACAAATATTTGAAAGATTCGGTTAATAACAGATACCAAAGTCAATATAATTAAGAACAGATGTCAGTAGGCCTGTTGATTTCTGTCATTTAACTTTTCTGTTCACATTTAATCTAAATGGTTTTAATAGTAAGATCAGTTTATTTTTTTTTGAAATACATTGCATCGACCATTTATTATCATTATAGCGACATCCAAGGAAGACCACAGAGCCACCTGTGCACCGTCCGGTCCACTGGAAGACCTTCCGACATTAAATCCTTCGCCCAGACCGGGACTCGAACCCACGCGGTGAGAGGTTAAGAGGTCAGAGAACTCTACCACTACACCAACTGCATATTTGCTGCTTCTAATAGAACAAACTGCCATGACATTGTCCTTAACCAATTGCTGCAGGAATGACTATACAATTCTGTAGGTACTGTGTAAATTTACTCTTGTATTAAATAAATGTTAAACATTCAATGTTTACTGAATATGAAACTGTATTATCGAAGAGCAGTGTGTATAAGAAAATCAATACCATGTTCGGCTCTTATAAGGCTTAAGTCAAACTCAATGTCAGTTAAACATTTCCTGAAAGTTGTTCTAGACATAAAAAAACTAAGGGTTTTGTATTTGTATATTGGGTTTTACAGCACACCACCATTTGATACGTCATATAGTGCCGTAATACGGTGAAGTGTAACGAGAACAGATTATAATCGGGTTAAAACTAAAATACGTGAGTAGAAAAATTAAAATCTTTCAGGTTAAAATAATGTATAACTGAAAAACAGGTTAACATAATATTTTTAAACAGTTTAAAAATGTATAACGTTAGACAAAGGGTTTTAAAACTGTAGGAGGCACATGGATAACCACCACTTCCCGCGTAGAACCAGTGGTCAGTTTAGAAATACTGTGCACTCTGTTTTGTTTACTCACTAATAGTTTAATAAACAGGCCCCAATTGTCCATAACTGTCATGTGACATACTTTTATGTTTGTCTCTTTATTGGGTATATCATATTTCAGTTATCTGGAGACGGTGTCCACTTGATCAACTAGTAATTTTTCTCTATACCTGTATAATTATAAGGTTCATTATTACTTCTATGAGTTGAATCTTGAAAAACAACTTTAATGAAGCTTGTCAATAAACAAGAAAATCTTAATAACAAAATAAAATATTAATACTTGGGCACAAATTAGTCTTGTTTTATTGTGTTTGTTTTTTTTTAGATACATCGCAGCAACCAATCATGCTCATTATCGTGACGTCCAGCTGTTTTGGTGGAGACCTCAAACAAATATCTGGGTAAAACCACTGGCACACCGCAGGTCAGCTGGAAGACCTTCCCACATTAAAGTCAATGCCCTGAATGAGACTCAAACCCATGGGGTGAGAGGCTAAGTAGTCAGAGGAATTATAAGTCGGTGACTCTACTATGCCATGGGCACCCCTGAAAAAAACGAGTCTAGTACAATGTTAAGTGCTGAGAGCCTAATATGAGGGATATTATAACCTTTCTAGCTTTCTAGCTACTACTACTAAAGTATATGATCTGTTATACATTAACACACAACATAAACATTTTCAGCATTTCTTGTCTAAATACACGGATGTTAAACAAATAACAAAATACACACAATCAAAAACAACCACTGCAATAAAAAATGTTTAAATAAAACCATGACAGGATAACTAAATACAGCACAAACATAGTGGATACAAATAATTACTATGCAATTAAACGTTAGTCAATCAAAAAAGTAATAAAGAAAAAAAAATTAAACAAAAGAAAAACAAAAAACTTAACAGTCAACAGATAAACAAGACAACAAAAGATAAACAAGACAAACAAAAGGTAAACAAGACAAACAAAAGGTAAACAAGACAAACAAAAGGTAAACAAGACAAATGTTAAACTAAGTGAGTATAGTTGTGCAGGGAAAGCCAGGCAAACCAAGCCTGCTGAGGCCATGCCATCAGAACAACAACAACTCTGGACAGTTAACTGCAAGCTTGTTATTCAACTCTATTTAAAAAGCACTTTTCAAAATGCAAACTTCTGAGTTTTGTTTAAATTTGTTATTTGCTAAATTATAGAAAAAATCAAACAGTGGATTATGCTTTATTGCTTACAGCAAATCCTTGATAGCAAGTTTTGTTTGTTAATTGAGTTTATCGTCCAATCAACAGTATTTTAGTTATCTGGAGACGGTGTCCACTTGAAGCAGATATAGTGCTGCCTTCACTGTGTATAGCAAGCCGTGAACACCTGGCATGATACCACACCAAGTCACATTATCCTGACACTGGGCTAACCAGTTGTGGAACTACCCTTATATTTGCTTGAGTGTTAGCAAGGGAGCTATACCACTACCATTTTTAATGACTTTGGTATGTTGCTGCACAGGATCGAACCCAGTTCCTCCCATACCTGGAGTTGACGCTCTACCGAATGCGCTACCAGGTCCGGTCCTGACAGAAAGATATCATGGACAAAAAAACAAGGGATGCAATAAAGTAAAATTCACTAAGAATGTCCAGCAATGATCAGTTTTAATCAAGATTTTCAATTTGGCTTTTAATAGCAGAAAGAATCAAGTTATAATCAAGCAAACCTCCGTAGTATTTTGAAAGCATTAACCAGGGCTAGCAGTGTTTTTTTTCTTCCTTGAGCCAATGCTGGTTTGTTTTTTTTGTTTATTGACATTTGAGGGCTACATCTGATGCATGTTAACGTTTTATAAACTTGTGTGTTAGTAAATACATGCTGTATACTGTTGGCCAGATTAGATCCACCATGGATTATGTATGAAAAAAAAGCAAATTTGAATAAAAGTTCATTGAACCTTAAGGTTGACAGTTTAGTTCCGAAATAGAGAAAACAGATTTTATCATTTTCTAAGCAGTCAAACAGGTGGGAGAACATGCCACTGAAATATTCAATTGTAATACTGGAATATTTATTTATAAGGGAAAGTTAACTTCTGAAGAAAGTGTGTTGATAAAACATCATTTACTGTGACGAAGAGACCTCAACAACCTGTCAAAAATCTCAGTTGAGATTTTGCTCAATCTCAAATTTATTTTCAACACTTCCACAGTTTTGAGGTAACAGTTAAAACCATGCAATATTAATAGTGTAGGAAAATTTGGAGTTATGTCCCTGTAAGACTTAATAATGCGAGTAAATGTTTTGAGCTGGAGCAAAATATCAACTGAGAAATCTTTTTGCAAGTACGGTCTACTCAGAAGTTCTGCATTTTAACCAAGACATCTTGCCTGGATATCTTCACACCGCCTCATCCCAATCTATAGATTATCTGCCCCTGATATGTCTAGGGGAGATAACTCATACTTACATCTCTTCTCCCCCATCTGACAAGGAGCCCGGAGTTCCGGCCCTTGACCTCCGTCGTTGTGAATCATAAGGATACCTAGCACGCAAAGGGAGGTAATTTGAAAGCATGCACAAGGCCCATTCCACTATTAGTATTATTGCGATGTCACATGTCAGTTGTGTGGGCTTCTCATCATGATGGTACACAAATGTATTGTATTTTAATATATCCAACTATTTTTCAAACAAATTTTTGCATTCTTAAAACACATATTTTTAAAAAAAAAAAAAATGAGCTTTATCCCTTCTTGGTATGCTACAAAACGCTAAAAATGGATATTTTTAGCTTATTATAAAATTATATAAAAATGTCTTAAAATAAACTTCTGGCAAACATTATTTTTGTATGCCAGAAAATGAAAAACAAATGATAAGTTCACAACAAACTGACAGCAGACCTCACAGGACCCTCCCTACGGAGAGTGTTAATTGATTACAGTTTGGACCACCAGACACAGGACTGGCGTGCTGCACCACGAGACTGCATGTACTAAACAGACGACCACCATGCTCTAGACACAATAGCCGCCAGCATGATCAATTCACCAACATATACACAATATATGACAGGGCAGGATCGGACATTTATTAATGCATATTACATCTGAAAATGGTACCGAGGTCGTATGCATGAAGAATGGATGGATGTGCCGGCATTTTTGCTGATACTGTGCAGTGACATTTCTATCATTATAGCACAAGGGCACTTATAGTGTGCCCAGGGACTGAACCTGGCCGGTCCATTATACTAACACCAACGAATCAGGCATAATGCTGTCCCCTTAGCCCCGAGCGTTAGGAGGGAAGCCACTACTACCAACTTTAAAGTCTTTGGATTGACCCGGCTGGGGTTTGAACCCACGACCTTCAGATCCGCAACCCGATGCTCTACCACTTGATGCATGAAGAAGCTTTGTTATTTATTCTAACTTAAACTACACAAATTTTCTTGAATCTCGACACTTATCTCTAGATATATAAGAAAATTTCTTTAATTTAATTCACAAAAACCCTTTGTCTAAGAAAAGTCCATTTTTTTTTTCAAATTTAAGGAAATTTCTTAATTAAGGTAAGAAAAATAACGAAGATTCTTTATGTTTGTTTGTTTGCTGGGTTTATTGTCCCACCAACAATATTTATCTGGAGAAGGTGTCCAGTTGAAGCTGATTTCACTGTGTATAGCATTCCGCGAACAATTGGCATGATAACACACCCAGTCACATTATCCTGACAACAGACCAACCAGTCATGGAACTACCCTTATAGTTGCTTGAGCGTTAGTAAGGGAGCTATACTACTACCATTTTAATGACTTTGGTATGTTGCGGTCCGGGATCGAACCAGGAGCTTCCCATACCTGGAGCTGAAATTCTATCGCTACCAGATAAGAAAAATACCTAAGATTCAGAAGGAATACGACCCCTGGTTGGTATATCAAGTATATTAATGGCAAAATCTCAAGTGTTACGGGTCTGTTATAGTACCTCTGCCTTTTATAAAAGATTTAGTAAAATATACATAGAATGTTATTTGCCATAATTGTTAAAAGAAACATCGATAATCCTTAAGCAAACACATAATTGGCAAAATAATAAAATTCAGTTCTATAACATAAGCATGACTGCTTTCCAAGTGCAAGTAAGCAACAAATTCCAGGATACAACAAAAAACAGGAAGGAAGTGTGCTGATGCGGCTTCATGTAGTGAATATAAAGCCAGGAAAAAAAGCCCAAAATACAATGAACATTGATACACAAATGGAAGAAGTTCTCCTCATTCATAAAATTCTGTTTCACATAAAGTGCACATTAAGCACGCAACACAAACTGCTGTCATGCAGCTGTGAAAACCCTTTATAGTTTATCAGTCTAAATCTGTAAGTATCTACAATTAGCCTATCAATGTGACAATACGGAAATCTGATTAATTTTTAGACTTACATGATACAATGAGAAATATTTTATTGCGTTTATGTTCGTGAAGAACATCCGCCTGCCAATAATGTTTCAAATATCTGGGTGCTATCATTAGGATTATGCAGTGAGCCCAATCAATCTATTATCAAAAACAAAAAAATTAGTTTTATAAATCATTAAACATAAAATAGCTAACGGTGCCTTAACTTTATGCCATAAAGCATACAAAATTAAAGCAATCATGTATATATAAAAAAATATATAAAAAAAGTGTACACAATGCAAATGAACGACCACTGATCCCAGTTAAGTCTTAACTAGAGCTACAGATACGCAGAGAACAGCTTAAAACAACAATGTATACAATAATTCTTCAGACAATCTCTTCATTATTTATTGACAGTCAGTAGCAAGGATGGATCTGGGGGCTGGGGGTGGGGGGTTGGGGTGGTGGTGGTGTCTGTTATCTTAAAAGTTCCTGCAAAATGCTGTTAATTTTTTTTCCCAGATCTGTGTGTACAGTCAAGCATAAATCACCACTCGTCATTACAAACAGGTATATCCTATCCAAGCCACGCTGCAGAGATAGCTATTTTTTACTATATATATATTTGTTTACATCCGGAGAAAACCCCAGACATTATTTTTAAACACAACACTGGTTTACACGCACATGGCTATTGCATTAGCTCTATTGTGATGTCATTAGTCTTTTCCCTCCCAAGAGAAGAATAACATGTAACACAGATATGTGCGGGTGAAGGTCGTGTCGCTCTGTGCATATCAATGGGGCGTGAAAAATTTACACAGAAGAAGCTTGATTTTTGTTGTTTTTCTACCGCAGAGAAAGTGCAGTAATATGTATATATCATGCTACTGAAATGGCCGTGTTGTGAAAATGACAAAAACAACCTAACAATATAGAAGGATACGTTTGTTTTCTTAACTTTTTATGCCGCGGGAAATCTCGGGATAAAGTTCTAGAAATTTTATTTATGGAGAATTTTCACTGAATTGAGAGGAAAAGTTATGGACACCGAAATTGAAAAATGATGAAACCATGCCTCCAGGAGTCTTAATTTTGTGTTTCAAAAAAGCTACAATCGCTGTCAGCTCATGGGGTTTTTCCCCACCTGAACCACCCATATGGGGGGATGGGGTGGGGGGGGTGTTGTGGGGGATTGGGATAGGCGGCGGCATTGCCACTTTACCCCCACAAGGGGAGGACCCCTAAACTCCCTACTTTTATATTTTTTTCCGCCTACTTGAAAAACATAACTACACCCCTGTGATGTTATATAATCATCCTGGTAAATCGCTCTGACATCGTTATCTATTTTTAACAAAGACCACTGTGGCAATCTTAATTCTCCACGAACCCACATAGTGTAGGACCACACTGAAATCATCACATTCTAGCGATTTTAACGAGTATCAGCAGTACCAACGATGTTGGGCTCGAACAATTAATAATCCTGAGAAACTCTTCCTTTGATCTGTAGCTCTGGTCAAGACCAATAATAAAACAAAAGGCATTCATGGCTAGGATGGTCTAGAGGTAACCACACAAGGTAACAATGTCTCCAACACCGTCATTAATATGTACCTGGGTGTTGTGTCTGGTTGGTGGTAGTAACCCTGCTCGTCATAGTAACCTGCCTGGCTGTAGTTACTATAGTAGTAGTCCTGGTAGTGACGGTCATATATGCTGCCGTAGTGACTCGGAGCTCCACCACGCCTATAGTAGTCTTCATAGTCATAACCTAGCAACAGAGATGAAAAACAAACATATAACAAATGCTTTAAATATTCCTTGGACATTTTTTTAAGAAGCACTGGGTCTGTTTTCATGACATGTTTTAAGCTAATGATTAACTTTTGACTTGCAGGAACTATTGAACATGTTTAAATCTAACATTTTTATAGACTAAATCCCTGGCTGCCTTATTGTATGGTAACATGATGTGATGTGAACAAGTGACACCTAGACATAGCATGGCGACACTTGTTCAGTCCAGAGCATTTAAGACAAACTAGGACAACAATCTTGTGCATGACTTGTGCATTCCGGAGATATATCTCAGCCACAGACTGTCCTGTGACTTCCCCTAACTGAATCCGGATGCTCCTCCCACTGAAAAAGCTTTGTAAGAAAGCAGTAACAATGTGTAGGTATGTAATGTTACCTCTGCCCCCATGTCTGTCCCTGTAGTATGACTCTCTGTCGTAATCGGCCCGGGATCTGTCATGATCTCCGTGTCTGGACGATGGACGATCACCTACACACACGACACAACAGTCTACAGGCTCATGGGATCACAAATGATCTTAATCCTAATTTATCATGCGGACTGGCGACTATGTACCCTACATGCTACTAAACAACCCAATCACCCAATAACTTATCATGACTCAATACAGGGTTTGATTCAAGAGCTATCTACAAGTTAAAAGTATAATATATATGGCTATTTTTCAGATAACTGGAAAAAATAACAGCCAGGGCTTTTTTTCACCATTTTGGGAATATGACCCATACCCCTGGAATTGGGAATTTTCGCGTTGTTTTGCCAGAAATTGGGAACTTTTTACACCTTTGGGGAATAAAAAGCTGTACTGTTATATGTTGTTTTTTATCATGTTTGCCACATATATTTAATATTATCAATAAACAACTGATGCCTGATTAGCTATATTTAATATTATCAATAAACAAATGATGCCTGATTAGCTAGCCTAACTAGCAATAAATTTTATTAAATGACTGCTTTAGTACAACCATGTATATTTTATTTTTTTTTTTTTGATTGGGAATTTTTCTTTTCTGATTGGGAAAAAAGTATATGTTTTGCCATTGGGAACATGACCGAATATCGGCTATAAAATCGGCCGAAAAAAAGCCTTGACAGCCATTACATTTTTGTGCTTAGTCTCAAATCTGTTTGCATAAATTGTATTATTAAAGTATTTTTAATCTCATATTACCTGCAAAGATATTATTGAAATTAGTACATTGCTTTGTGTTGCTTTTTATGACTTGGTCATTAGCACTTTTTTTGTCAATCTTTAAAGATTGAGATTTTTTGACAAAAAAATAAATATTTAATCAAAGAACACATGGTAATATAAAATACATTTTAATTTATATTTTTATTAAATTTGAAATAAATACAACCAAATCATTGAGTTTATGCAACCAGATTTGAAACTAAGCACAAACAAATTGATGGCTTTTTTTTTTTTTTCCATTTACCTGAAAAAGAACCATATATTAATGTGTGTTATGGATTGAGTTGGATTGAGTTGGATTTAATATTTAATTTTAAGCAAGATTCAGCACTAAATCATTACAAGGTAGTTCTTATTCAATATGTTACCCTCTAACTATTATAATGCTATCATAAAAACATGAAGCCATTCAACTGGGGCAGATCTAAAAAAAATATGGTGCGGGGGGAGAAGGTATGAATCAAGATTCATTCAACTTTATCGCAGTAAATACTAGATATATATACACAGTACCTCGACCTTAGCAGTCAACAGACAAAATTAACTTTAAAAGCTTAATATTTTTTAAGCTTACATGAATGCGTTTTCACAACTCTACTTTTTTTACCCGGTCGGTAGGGAATGCATCCCCCCATTCTTCCCCCAGAATCCATCCCTGCCATTCAACTTATTATTACTATTGGGGTGTGGGTGTTGTGGGTCTGATTAAACCCTTGATCAAATGCAACTTTTAACTTTCAGTCTAAATTGTCAGATGATATTATTAAATAAACTGTGTAAGACCATATTAGTAAATAACTACTGATAATAAGGATAATAATGTTTGTAGGGTGAATTGATGAATATGTTAATTCCAAACAACCACAACAGACTGTTGTACACAACTGTGACATAATACCCACCATATCTGGAACGCGGGTCTGTCCTTGTCTCTATCATTTTTGTCTGTACGTCTGTAGTCCCTCTCTCTATCTCTGTAGTCCTTCTCTCTATCTCTATAGTCGCCTCTATCTCTGTCCCTGTAATCGCGCCTGTAACCCCCGTCTATCGTGGAGCCAGCCCGACTAGTGGGACGGTCCCGATCCCGGTCCCTGTTAACAACAATCAAAGACTTTGTCATTGTGGCTGGATGCAACAAGCATTTTATCAAGATGTCAAAAGCTAAAGTCATTTTTTAAATTCTGCAGAAATAATTTAGTTTTATTCCACTATACATGTAATAATGGTATTTCAACAAAGGAATCCAGGTTTCATTCTGAAAGGGGGATGGGGTCTGGGACATTTAAGAAACTGGAAAATTTTGTGACATTTTATTTAAAATGGAGAAAAATGTGCATGTTTAACTTTTTTTCTTGTTCCCGAATTTCTCCTTTAGATTATTATAATCTAGTTCACTCAATTATTAAATTTATGACAGGTGAATTTTCATTTTTAGGTAAAAAACAAGGCTAATTTTCTGAGTGGAAGGTGCCTTTAAAAGGACCCTTCTATATAAAGTAAAGAAAATACATCAGGCTGCTTCTTGATGTAACTGTAGAGAGTTTACTTGAGAAAAAATAAACCAGATTTTAAAATGATATCGCTTTGAAACAGCTGATTATTTGAAAATCCTTTATATCACCGGAAGCTTTTGGTGTATGTTTTCTTTATAGTATAAAATAAAATCTACCAAAAATAAAAAAATATATCAACAACCATCAAATCTTAGGGAGTTAAGAGCTAATTTGAAAAAACAAAACATATATAAGATAAAAAAAAAGTGAGTACATGTATGATGCTAACTAACCTGTACCTATCATAATAGTCATCCCTGTCTCTATAACTTCTATCTCTGCTGTCGCCACGTCGTCCACGATCTCTAGAATCATCAAGGTCTAGCGATGATCGTGACCCATACATGCTTCCACGCTCCCTAGAATTGTTCCTGGAGTCTTTGTTTCCCCGGCCGTCTCCGAGGTTATCTGATGATCTGTTCCGCCTCATGTCCTCCCTGGTATCACGATCCTTAACCTTGCCATATTTAGAATCCCTCTTTGTATAGATGTCTCTGGCATCCACTGGCTCAGCGTCATTGTTCCTATTTTTGGCATC
This sequence comes from Sinonovacula constricta, assembly GCA_007844125.1. NCBI lineage: Eukaryota > Metazoa > Mollusca > Bivalvia > Cardiida > Solecurtidae > Sinonovacula > Sinonovacula constricta. The sequence continues at coordinate 32,440,634 of CM017572.1, forward strand.
ACTTCTACCCTTAGCCTTGCTGTCTTTTCCCTCTCCTTTTATATGTTCACTCATGGATGTAATAAGTGAAGCCACTGGGGTAAGAACTGGTGGTGCATTACTAGTATTGGTGTCTAGCAAGCCTGTGGAGTCTCCAGTCCCAGAGGCAGCCATCAACAGGATATTGGACACTTCTGACAAGTTATCTGGCTCATCCCACAGTGTGGTGGCAGGAGATTCGTTGTGCCTGGCCCTGCTGACTTGGGTGCTGTGGAAAGCAGACTGTCTGGCTCGAGGGCCCTTGGAGACATTCCCTGCAGGAGGTCTTGAGGACAACCTGTCAGACTCTCTGTCCCTGCCATACCTATCATGGTCTCGATCATTCCTCTTGTTACTATCCCAATCTGGAGTGCGCCGACCAGCTTTCCGATTCTCCCCTTCTCTGTCTGGGCTACGTCTATGTCTCCTTTCACTGTCCCAGTCCGGGGTTTTTCTACCAACGGGTCGTCGGTCTGAGTCCCAGTCTGGTGTTTTACGTCCTCCACCAGGTTTCTGTTTAGAATTCATGTCAGGAGTCCTGCGACCTCCCTGTCGGTGTACAGCCTCTCTGTCTGGAGTCCTTTGGCCATCTCTATCCACAGGCCGCTGTATGTCGCCTCCCCTGACCTCAGACTGCTTACTACTCTGTATGTTTATCCCAGGAATATCATGGGATGCTCGTAGAGGTTTGCCTCTTTCCTTTGGTTTTGGGGGTTGGAAAGCACTATCTTTCCTTGCTGTGATTGGACTTGGCGCAACTGTCCTCCTACTACTACCTGTCAAAGGTGTGTCAGTGATGGTACTTGAAGTACTGTTGCCAGCAGCAGTCTCAATCTCTGGACTTATATTCTCTCTATGTTCCCGGCTATGGGGTATTCTACTGTCTACTGTATTGGGAATGGGGGATATTGACTGATTCAGCACCACAGGGCTGTTCTCATAGTTTGGTTTTGTCACATCCAGCTGGGTAGATGACAGAAGGTACACCTCGTTGTTGGAAGATGAATGAGTCAGGGTGTTTGGTGAATTCCTGTAGGGATTCACTGATCTTGATGGATCTAAAGCAGAGTGAGTTATGGCGAATGATTCAGGTGGCAAGGGACCTTTTGGGTTCTCAGATGGTTGTGTGAGCACAGCTCCCCTGTCTGACATCTGTAAAAGTGGGGGTCCTGGATTGGTCAGCTTAGATACAGGTAGGGGACCAGACTCATGGGCTTCGTGCTTTCCTGACCCAGCAGGTGACACGCGAGCTGAACTGTTGTTAGAACTGATGAAGAACTGAACATTGTTGTCCAGAGAGGCATTCCTGCTGTGGGAGCCAGTGGGTTCTGTGCCTACCATCTCCCAATCACTGAAGGCTGGGTTCTCATCAACCATTTCTCTCTTAACCTCAGTCGTCTCATCCATTTCCTTCAAGTGGGCATCATCAGCCTTTGGTTCTTCTACCTGCTCACTTAACACTCTCACCGAAGGGACAGTTTCTTGCTCGTGAATATCGAGACTCTCTCTCTGCTTTGTCTGTGGATCATGAAGATCGTTTTCCTCAGTTTCATCATTCTGTCCTAAAGAAACATCACGCAACTGTTTACTTATTTCCTGAACATCTTTTGACTGACCTATGGCTCCATCTACACTAGTTCCCTCATTATCATTGTTAGCATTGGGGACTGAATGTTCACTATTGAGGGCATTATCACCACTTTTATACCCTTCAATGTTCTCTTGATAATCTAAACCACTTATTTCATGTTCACTATGACTATCAACAATATTATCACTAATGGGCTCTTCTACAAAATTAGAATAACTGCCATTTTCATGTATATGACTCGTTTCATCACCAGGTTGCTGCTGCTGTTGATGCGGACTGTGGTGATTTATGTGGAAACCATAATCCTCACTTGTAGGCACTTGGGAATACTGGCCCTCCTGATTATAGAAATAACCACTAGAGTCAGCTGCATGGCCATTTACATCCACACCTGCAAAACTGGTTGGCACATGGTCTGCCCAATACTGGTTGGCTCCATAACCCTCGTACTGCCCAGCCCTAGTACCTGCTTGATCATACGATGCTTGCCCCCACTGCTGACCATTGGCTGGGTCCCAGTGACCCTGGTACTGCTGGCCCCAATGATCTGACTGACCACCATATGGCTGCTGGTCCGAGACCAGTCCAGATTCCTGGCTACCATCAGGGTTCATAGCAACATGTCCATACTGGGATTTATCCCAGCCTCCCCAGGAGTTCCAGGCATTCTGATGCTGCTGTGGGTCTCCCTGTTGGAGATCCACTGTGTTCTGAGTTGTTGCTGCCCCGTCTTGAGAATTTGTCTTGGCATTAAACTCAGCCGCAGCATTCTTCTGAAACTTTGTGGGGTCATAGAAAGGAACCTGGCCTGCAGGATTCGTCTGGGAGTCATTGCCCCATTGACTCATTCTGTAACATTAAGAAATATGTAAAAATCTAAAGTGATATGTGAAAGAAAGTTTTTCTTTTTTCTTAACATATATAGCACAAATATAGTCAGCAATTATTAATTCCGAGAGTATTTAACTAACTTCTTTTATCCCATGTTAAAAAAAGAGAGGTTTGTGGTTTAAATCAAAGACGAGATTCACACTTTCTGCCGTTACAATGTTTAACAACACACTTATCAATAAATAATTACCAATCCAATGACATGTAAAAAGTTAACACTGAGTTTTATTCGGTTTGGTTGAATGCTAAGCCATTGTGATAAAAAAAATAAAGATGTTCTTTATCTCAATAGGTTATCAAGAGATATCCCAACATATTGTGACCCACAAACACAGGGTCTGTCTAACTGATTTGGTAGACTTATTAATCAAATTGTATTTGCTAATTATGAATGTTACCCTTTAAACTATTAAAAAAATGAAAAAATAGGCGTCGGGCATAATTGCAGACTCTCGTAAAAAGAATTTTTAAATGAAACCGTTCCAGTGACACGACCAGACCATATTTTTTAACTGCCTTCATTTTTAGTGTCATTAATAGATTATGGTGGAGAAATAATAAATAACCCACCTGTACGTATCAACCACCGATTCTTTGGGAATAAATATACCGCAGAAGTAAAGAACATAAAAATCCAATGAAGCTCACAGCTGCTCGTGTTTATGTGTTTATCATGACAGCTCTCATGATGACAGGGACTCCATGTTGGTTTTACGTGTTACAGGCATGCGCAGTCGCAGCGACACAATTTTTGGTTTAAGATGCTGTAGCAAAATAGATGTTGTGGGGAAATGAGTAAGCTAATTGATTGAATTTCAAGTTTTTACACTTTGAGAACGTTTATTCTTTATGTTTCTGTATCAGCTGCGCCAGGGGTCTGTTACAAGGCTACAGGATTTAGAAAACTCAAGGTGTAGATATAGTTTCCACATTACCGGTGCTCAATATTTTTCACACGACTATAACAATTCGGTCACTCATTATCAATCATTGTATTTCACTCTGGTGACAATATGTCTATTTCATAGCTAAAAGGCAACTTTACAAAGTAGAGGCTATGAGTGTCCATCAGCAGTCTCGAACATTATAAAATAATTTTATTCATTTGCAACCAACGACTATAGTCATTGAAAACCAACAAGCAAGTAAAGGAACACTTTACATTATATACTGCATATAAAAATTTCCACAGAATAGTGGACTCAAGCATTCTAATGATCTAGATAAAGATCGGAAACTAAAAACATGCTCAGGGTTGCTTTGACTTTGACATGTGCACAATAGACCCCCACCCCCGCACCACACACAAAAAAATAAAAAAAACAAGAAAAAAAAACAACACACACCACAAAACGCACAAACAAAAACAATTAAAGGCATCAACTTATGACCACTGTCTACCAAAGGACGCCTCCTATATTCCAACAAAACACCCAATATTCTAATGTATCACCCTTGGCCATGGGTGCCACCAATATTCCAATGTATCACCCCTGGCAATCGGTGCCACCCTTGGCATTTGGTGCCACCCTTGGCAATCGGTGCCACCCTTGGCCATGGGCACCACCAATATTCTAATGTATCACTCTTGGCCATGGGCACCATCAATATGCTAATGTATCACCCCTTGGCTATGGGTGCCACCAATATTCCAATGTATCACACTTGGCCATGGGCACCATCAATATTCCAATGTACCACCCTTGGCCATGGGCACCACCAATATTCCAATGTATCACACTTGGCCATGGGCACCATCAATATTCCAATGTACCACCCTTGGCCATGGGCACCACCAATATTCTAATGTATCACCCTTGGCCATGGGCGCCACCAATATTCTAATGTATCACCCTTGGCCATGGGCGCCACCAATATTCTAATGTATCACCCTTGGCCATGGGCACCAGCAATATTCTAATGTATCACCCTTGGCCATGGGCACCACCAATATTCTAATTATCACCCTTGGCCATGGGTGCCACCAATATTCTTATGTATCACACTTGGCCATGGGCACCACCAATATTCTAATGTATCACCCTTGTCCATGGGCACTACCAATATTCTAATGTATCACCCTTGGCCATGGGTGCCACCAATATTCTAATGTATCACCCTTGGCCATGGGCACCATCAATATTCCAGTGTATCACCCTTGGCCATGGGCACCATCAATATTCCAATGTATCACCCTTGGCCATGGGCACCACCAATATTCCAATGTATCACCCTTGGCCATGGGCACCACCAATATTCTAATGTATCACCCTTGGCCATGGGCACCATCAATATTCTAATGTATCAACCTTGGCCATGGGCACCATCAATATGCTAATGTATCACCCCTTGGCTATGGGTGCCACCAATATTCCAATGTATCACACTTGGCCATGGGCACCATCAATATTCCAATGTACCACCCTTGGCCATGGGCACCACCAATATTCCAATGTATCACACTTGGCCATGGGCACCATCAATATTCCAATGTACCACCCTTGGCCATGGGCACCACCAATATTCTAATGTATCACCCTTGGCCATGGGTGCCACCAATATTCTAATGTATCACCCTTGGCCATGGGCGCCACCAATATTCTAATGTATCACCCTTGGCCATGGGCACCAGCAATATTCTAATGTATCACCCTTGGCCATGGGCACCACCAATATTCTAATTATCACCCTTGGCCATGGGTGCCACCAATATTCTTATGTATCACACTTGGCCATGGGCACCACCAATATTCTAATGTATCACCCTTGTCCATGGGCACTACCAATATTCTAATGTATCACCCTTGGCCATGGGTGCCACCAATATTCTAATGTATCACCCTTGGCCATGGGCACCATCAATATTCCAGTGTATCACCCTTGGCCATGGGCACCATCAATATTCCAATGTATCACCCTTGGCCATGGGCACCACCAATATTCCAATGTATCACCCTTGGCCATGGGCACCACCAATATTCTAATGTATCACCCTTGGCCATGGGCACCATAAATATTCTAATGTATCAACCTTGGCCATGGGTGCCACGAATATTCTAATGTATCAACCTTGGCCATGGCCCATCAATATTCTAATGTATCACCCTTGGCCATGGGCACCATAAATATTCTAATGTATCAACCTTGGCCATGGGCACCATCAATATTCTAATGTATCACCCTTGGCCATGGGCACCACCAATATTCTAATGTATCACACTTGGCCATGGGCACCATAAATATTCCAATGTATCACCCTTGGCCATGGGTGCCACCAATATTCTAATGTATCAACCTTGGCCATGGGCACCATAAATATTCCAATGTATCACCCTTGGCCATGGGTGCCACCAATATTCCAATGTATCACCCTTGGCCATGGGCACCACCAATATTCTAATGTATCAACCTTGGCCATGGGCACCACCAATATTCTAATGTATCACCCTTGGCCATGGGCACCACCAATATTCTAATTATCACCCTTGGCCATGGGTGCCACCAATATTCTTATGTATCACACTTGGCCATGGGCACCACCAATATTCTAATGTATCACCCTTGTCCATGGGCACTACCAATATTCTAATGTATCACCCTTGGCCATGGGTGCCACCAATATTCTAATGTATCACCCTTGGCCATGGGCACCATCAATATTCCAGTGTATCACCCTTGGCCATGGGCACCATCAATATTCCAATGTATCACCCTTGGCCATGGGCACCACCAATATTCCAATGTATCACCCTTGGCCATGGGCACCACCAATATTCTAATGTATCACCCTTGGCCATGGGCACCATCAATATTCTAATGTATCAACCTTGGCCATGGGCACCATCAATATGCTAATGTATCACCCCTTGGCTATGGGTGCCACCAATATTCCAATGTATCACACTTGGCCATGGGCACCATCAATATTCCAATGTACCACCCTTGGCCATGGGCACCACCAATATTCCAATGTATCACACTTGGCCATGGGCACCATCAATATTCCAATGTACCACCCTTGGCCATGGGCACCACCAATATTCTAATGTATCACCCTTGGCCATGGGTGCCACCAATATTCTAATGTATCACCCTTGGCCATGGGCGCCACCAATATTCTAATGTATCACCCTTGGCCATGGGCACCAGCAATATTCTAATGTATCACCCTTGGCCATGGGCACCACCAATATTCTAATTATCACCCTTGGCCATGGGTGCCACCAATATTCTTATGTATCACACTTGGCCATGGGCACCACCAATATTCTAATGTATCACCCTTGTCCATGGGCACTACCAATATTCTAATGTATCACCCTTGGCCATGGGTGCCACCAATATTCTAATGTATCACCCTTGGCCATGGGCACCATCAATATTCCAGTGTATCACCCTTGGCCATGGGCACCATCAATATTCCAATGTATCACCCTTGGCCATGGGCACCACCAATATTCCAATGTATCACCCTTGGCCATGGGCACCACCAATATTCTAATGTATCACCCTTGGCCATGGGCACCATAAATATTCTAATGTATCAACCTTGGCCATGGGTGCCACGAATATTCTAATGTATCAACCTTGGCCATGGCCCATCAATATTCTAATGTATCACCCTTGGCCATGGGCACCATAAATATTCTAATGTATCAACCTTGGCCATGGGCACCATCAATATTCTAATGTATCACCCTTGGCCATGGGCACCACCAATATTCTAATGTATCACACTTGGCCATGGGCACCATAAATATTCCAATGTATCACCCTTGGCCATGGGTGCCACCAATATTCTAATGTATCAACCTTGGCCATGGGCACCATAAATATTCCAATGTATCACCCTTGGCCATGGGTGCCACCAATATTCCAATGTATCACCCTTGGCCATGGGCACCACCAATATTCTAATGTATCAACCTTGGCCATGGGCACCACCAATATTCTAATGTATCACACTTGGCCATGGGCACCATAAATATTCCAATGTATCACCCTTGGCCATGGGCACCATCAATATTCTAATGTATCAACCTTGGCCATTGGGTGCCACCAATATTCTAATGTATCACCCTTGGCCATGGGCACCACCAATATTCTAATGTATCACCCTTGGCCATTGGGTGCCACCAATATTCTAATGTATCAACCTTGGCCACGGGCACCACCAATACTCTAATGTATCAACCTTGGCCATTGGGTGCCACCAATATTCCAATGTATCACCCTTGGCCATGGGCACCACCAATATTCCAATGTATCACCCTTGGCCATGGGCACCACCAATATTCTAATGTATCAACCTTGGCCATGGGTGCCACCAATATTCTAATGTATCAACCTTGGCCATGGCCCATCAATATTCTAATGTATCACCCTTGGCCATGGGCACCATAAATATTCTAATGTATCAACCTTGGCCATGGGCACCATAAATATTCCAATGTATCACCCTTGGCCATGGGCACCATCAATATTCTAATGTATCACCCTTGGCCATGGGCACCACCAATATTCTAATGTATCACACTTGGCCATGGGCACCATAAATATTCCAATGTATCACCCTTGGCCATGGGTGCCACCAATATTCTAATGTATCAACCTTGGCCATGGGCACCATAAATATTCCAATGTATCACCCTTGGCCATGGGTGCCACCAATATTCCAATGTATCACCCTTGGCCATGGGCACCACCAATATTCTAATGTATCAACCTTGGCCATGGGCACCACCAATATTCTAATGTATCACACTTGGCCATGGGCACCATAAATATTCTAATGTATCACCCTTGGCCATGGGCACCATCAATATTCTAATGTATCAACCTTGGCCATTGGGTGCCACCAATATTCTAATGTATCACCCTTGGCCATGGGCACCACCAATATTCTAATGTATCACCCTTGGCCATTGGGTGCCACCAATATTCTAATGTATCAACCTTGGCCACGGGCACCACCAATACTCTAATGTATCAACCTTGGCCATTGGGTGCCACCAATATTCCAATGTATCACCCTTGGCCATGGGCACCATAAATATTCCAATGTATCACCCTTGGCCATGGGTGCCACCAATATTCTAATGTATCAACCTTGGCCATTGGGTGCCACCAATATTCCAATGTATCACCCTTGGCCATGGGCACCACCAATATTCTAATGTATCAACCTTGGTCATGGGTGCCACCAATATTCTAATGTATCAACCTTGGCCATGGGTGCCATCAATATTCCAATGTATCAACCTTGGCCATGGGCACCATCAATATTCTAATGTATCACCCTTGGCCATGGGCACCACCAATATTCCAATGTATCACCCTTGGCCATGGGCACCACCAATATTCTAATGTATCAACCTTGGCCATGGGTGCCACCAATATTCTAATGTATCAACCTTGGCCATGGGTGCCATCAATATTCCAATGTATCAACCTTGGCCATGGGCACCATCAATATTCTAATGTATCACCCTTGGCCATGGGCACCACCAATATTCTAATGTATCACACTTGGCCATGGGCACCACCAATATTCTAATGTATCACACTTGGCCATGGGTGCCATAAATATTCCAATGTATCACCCTTGGCCATGGACACCATCAATATTCTAATGTATCAACCTTGGCCATGGGTGCCATCAATATTCCAATGTATCAACCTTGGCCATGGGCACCATCAATATTCTAATGTATCACCCTTGGCCATGGGCACCACCAATATTCTAATGTATCACACTTGGCCATGGGCACCACCAATATTCTAATGTATCACACTTGGCCATGGGTGCCATAAATATTCCAATGTATCACCCTTGGCCATGGACACCATCAATATTCTAATTATCAACCTTGGCCATGGGCACCATAAATATTCCAATGTATCACCCTTGGCCATGGGCACCATCAATATTCTAATGTATCACCCTTGGCCATGGGCACCACCAATATTCTAATGTATCACACTTGGCCATGGGCACCATAAATATTCCAATGTATCACCCTTGGCCATGGGTGCCACCAATATTCTAATGTATCAACCTTGGCCATGGGCACCATAAATATTCCAATGTATCACCCTTGGTCATGGGTGCCACCAATATTCCAATGTATCACCCTTGGCCATGGGCACCACCAATATTCTAATGTATCACACTTGGCCATGGGTACCATAAATATTCCAATGTATCACCCTTGGCCATGGGCACCATCAATATTCTAATGTATCAACCTTGGCCATTGGGTGCCACCAATATTCTAATGTATCAACCTTGGCCATGGGCACCACCAATATTCTAATGTATCACACTTGGCCATGGGCACCATAAATATTCCAATATATCACCCTTGGCCATGGGCACCATCAATATTCTAATGTATCAACCTTGGCCATTGGGTGCCACCAATATTCTAATGTATCACCCTTGGCCATGGGCACCACCAATATTCTAATGTATCACCCTTGGCCATTGGGTGCCACCAATATTCTAATGTATCAACCTTGGCCACGGGCACCACCAATACTCTAATGTATCAACCTTGGCCATGGGCACCACCAATATTCCAATGTATCACCCTTGGCCATGGGTGCCACCAATATTCTAATGTATCAACCTTGGCCACGGGCACCACCAATATTCCAATGTATCAACCTTGGCCATTGGGTGCCACCAATATTCCAATGTATCACCCTTGGCCATGGGCACCATCAATATTCCAATGTATCACCCTTGGCCATGGGCACCACCAATATTCCAATGTATCAACCTTGGCCATGGGTGCCATCAATATTCCAATGTATCACCCTTGGCCATGGGTGCCACCAATATTCTAATGTATCACCCTTGGCCATGGGCACCACCAATATTCCAATGTATCACCCTTGGCCATGGGCACCACCAATATTCTAATGTATCACCCTTGGCCATGGGCACCACCAATATTCTAATGTATCACCCTTGGCCATGGGCACCACCAATATTCTAATGTATCACCCTTGTCCATGGGCACCATCAACATTCTAATGTATCACCCTTGGCCATTGGGTGCCACCAATATTCCAATGTATCAACCTTGGCCATGGGTGCCACCAATATTCTAATGTATCACCCTTGGCCATGGGTGCCACCAATATTCTAATGTATCACCCTTGGCCATGGGTGCCACCAATATGCTAATGTATCATCCTTGGCCATGGGCACCATCAATATTCCAGTGTATCACTCTTGGCCATGGGTGCCACCAATATTCCAGTGTATCACCCTTGGCCATGGGTGCCACCAATATTCTAATGTATCATCCTTGGCCATGGGTGCCACTAATATTCTAATGTATCACCCTTGGCCATGGGTGCCACCAATATTCTAATGTATCATCCTTGGCCATGGGTGCCACCAATATTCTAATGTATCACCCTTGGCCATGGGTGCCACCAATATTCTAATGTATCATCCTTGGCCATGGGCACCATCAATATTCCAGTGTATCACTCTTGGCCATGGGTGCCACCAATATTCCAGTGTATCACCCTTGGCCATGGGTGCCACCAATATTCTAATGTATCATCCTTGGCCATGGGTGCCACTAATATTCTAATGTATCATCCTTGGCCATGGGTGCCACCAATATTCTAATGTATCACACGTGGCCATGGGCACCATCAATATTCTAATGTATCACCCTTGGCCATGGGTGCCACCAATATTCAAATGTACCACCCTTGGCCATGGGCACCACCAATATTCTAATGTATCACCCTTGGCCATGGGCACCACCAATATTCCAGTGTATCACTCTTGGCCATGGGTGCCACCAATATTCTAATGTATCATCCTTGGCCATGGGTGCCACTAATATTCTAATGTATCACCCTTGGCCATGGGCACCACCAATATTCTAATGTATCAACCTTGGCCATTGGGTGCCACCAATATTCCAATGTATCACCCTTGGCCATGGGCACCACCAATATTCCAATGTATCACCCTTGGCCATGGGTGCCATCAATATTCTAATGTACCACCCTTGGCCATGGGCACCACCAATATTCTAATGTATCACCCTTGGCCATGGGCACCACCAATATTCCAGTGTATCACTCTTGGCCATGGGTGCCACCAATATTCTAATGTATCATCCTTGGCCATGGGTGCCACTAATATTCTAATGTATCACCCTTGGCCATGGGCACCACCAATATTCTAATGTATCAACCTTGGCCATGGGCTCCACCAACATTCTAATGTATCACCCTTGGCCATGGGCACCATCAATATTCTAATGTATCAACCTTGGCCATTGGGTGCCACCAATATTCCAATGTATCACCCTTGGCCATGGGCACCACCAATATTCCAATGTATCACCCTTGGCCATGGGTGCCATCAATATTCTAATGTATCACACTTGGCCATTGGGTGCCACCAATATTCTAATGTATCACCCTTGGCCATGGGCACCACCAATATTCCAATGTATCACCCTTGGCCATGGGCACCACCAATATTCCAATGTATCACCCTTGGCCATGGGTGCCATCAATATTCTAATGTATCACACTTGGCCATTGGGTGCCACCAATATTCTAATGTATCACCCTTGGCCATGGGCACCACCAATATTCCAATGTATCACCCTTGGCCATGGGTGCCATCAATATTCTAATGTATCACACTTGGCCATTGGGTGCCACAAATATTCTAATGTATCACCCTTGGCCATGGGCACCACCAATATTCTAATGTATCACCCTTGGCCATGGGCACCACCAATATTCCAATGTATCACCCTTGGCCATGGGTGCCACCAATATTCCAATGTATCACCCTTGGCCATGGGCACCACCAATATTCCAATGTATCACCCTTGGCCATGGGTGCCATCAATATTCTAATGTATCACACTTGGCCATTGGGTGCCACCAATATTCTAATGTATCACCCTTGGCCATGGGCACCACCAATATTCCAATGTATCAACCTTGGCCATTGGGTGCCACCAATATTCCAATGTATCACCCTTGGCCATGGGCACCACCAATATTCCAATGTATCACCCTTGGCCATGGGTGCCATCAATATTCTAATGTATCACACTTGGCCATTGGGTGCCACCAATATTCCAATGTATCACCCTTGGCCATGGGCACCACCAATATTCCAATGTATCACCCTTGGCCATGGGTGCCACCAATATTCCAATGTATCACCCTTGGCCATGGGCACCACCAATATTCCAATGTATCACCCTTGGCCATGGGTGCCATCAATATTCTAATGTATCACACTTGGCCATTGGGTGCCACCAATATACAAAAGTGGATGGGGCTGTCAGTTACAACAAAAGAGCAGTTATTTTACATTTTATTCATATTCAAATATGATGACAAAGTTCATAAACTGCACGATGCATTTTTTTACAACAGAAGTAAAGAAAGCTTTAACTAAGTCACTGGCCACAATGTGATCAACAATTCATATGAACCACGCTTCAAGGCTGCACAACCATCAACCTCCTATGCAGCAAATGTTTGTGAGTTGTTTGCTTTTTGCTCTATAACAGGCACCATTTAGACATATTTTACAGCTGTCTGCACCAAATGTTCTCATCAACATATAAAATCAAGATAATCCAATTACAATGTCTATAAATGACTGAAAGTTTGTGAGAAGTTTTGTACGTATTATATTTGTATCATAATTGCAATACATTGCAGCACCCGATTATCTTCATTATATCAATGTCCAACTGTTTGGTGGAGAAAGACCCCAGACAAATATCTGGGTCAAAACCACGCCACACTGCAAGTCCGCTGGAAGACCTTCCCACATTAAGTCCTTCACCCTGAATGGGACTCTAACCCATGCGGTGAGAGGCTAAGCAGTCAGAGGAGATGCAAATCGACAACTCTTATCAACACGCCACGGTGTTAGAAGTTTTCTGATAGATTCCCTTATCAAGATGATCTTACAATTGTATGTTGTACATTACAACCCTGTTAGTACAATTACGATAACCCCTTTAAACCAACACACCTGTTAAGACTAAACTAGTAGAAAGTTACTCACTATTAAGACCACTCCATAAATACCACCTCACAGTTAAGACCAGGGGGGAGATGCAGGGGGGTGCATCAACCAGGTGGTAAAACAGTAGACAAATACATGTAAGCTTAAAAAATACTAAGATTTTAAAGTAAATTTTGTCTGTTGACTGCTTAGGCAAGTTAGGGTACATTACTGTGTATATATGTATCTAGTATTTACTTTGTTAAAGTTGAATGAATTTTGATTCATACCCCACCCATCCACCAAAATTTTCTGGATCCGCCCCTAAAGAGGACTTTTTTTTTACAGGGACCACTTTACAATTCAGACCATCTCATATTAAGACTCATTATTGGAATTAATTTTTCAATTAATAAGAATATCCCAATATTGAAACCTCCGAGTAAGACATTAAAACAAATCCGTTGTAATGTTGTATAACAGGTTGATCATCATACAGCCCTGATACGGCGGAGCTCTCCCATCTTCACAACCTCATATCCACACGTGAAGTATATAGGAAATTAGCACATACACGTATAATTAAACATATCACGAAGTGATACATTGCCCAAGTGTACATTATCTATTTTACAAAAGGATATACACACCATTATATATCAGTAATATACAATAATATGTGACATGATAAAATACAAATGATAAAATGTACAAAACATAAAAAACCCATAACAGATTAAAGCTAAAGTTATCAAAAATAATCCTGTCATAAACAAGAAAAAATCTTTATTAAAAAAAAAGATTAACAAGACATAACTTAAAAAAAAAGAAACTTGCTTAGATAGAATACAGTAATGCATCAACTATTAAGTTTTTACAACCTTAGCTGTATATAAGTTAAAAACCTTGTTCACTTTTGTTAACAATTTTATTTCATGAATTATTAGTTAATTTTACTTTCTTCCCCCGTCAGACATATATGAAAACAAACAGAATGGAGCACACATTCTTTTTTAAGTGTTGTTTTAAACAAAAAATAAAAATAGACATTAATATTTAACAAGATCTTTGTTAATTAAATAGATAATATGATACTAGATGGGCACCACCAATATTCTAATGTATCACCCTTGGCCATGGGCACCATAAATATTCTAATGTATCACACTTGGCCATGGGCACCATAAATATTCTAAATTAGAAAGAAAACATTCTTGTGCTCAGCACAACAATCTAAGTTTACATGTATCTCTCCTTCATGCGAAAGTATTTGCTTTATGAAACTGTCTATAATTCTCTTCTGTGCCTGTTAAAAAGATAAAACACTAAATATTTACCTTATAAATCTGATGGTAGAAGATGGCAGAGTATTTAAGACATGGTGCCTTATCAGACTGCATTTCAATATTTCCATAGAATCCCTTGCAACCTATAAATTACTTCAAACATAAAATGAATTAAGTATATCCTGTGCTGATATTGAACTACAGTATAATATAAATATTAATATCCTGGTATAATTAATAAATAGAGAAGTGGAATAGTCCAGTGGTAGGACACACAACTTCCGGATCATGAGGTCTGTGGTTTGATTCCTGGTCAGGTCACCGCACATTTCCTTAAGCAGGAAATTTACCTCAAATTGTTCCACTCCACCCAGGTGTATAAATGGGGTACCTGCGAGGGTATTTGGGTCAGTAACAGGACTTCCCAGCGCCATGTGTCGGCTGCCATAGTACAAGATTGACGGATATACCCAATGACTAGGGGGTAAATTGTCAAGATGGCTGAATGAGCAGTACCTTGAAAGGAGATCATAACTTGTTTTACCTATTATGGCTCAATTAACATAATTATTTGTTCTCTGATTAATTAATTGCTGAAATCTGTACATAACCCTTAAGCCTCTATTAAGACAGTCATTTTTTTTCCCATCTCTTGATATTTCAAAAACTAATCATTTATCTGTGCTAGGATGATTATGTTTCTTGGTTAAATCCTCAATTTCTGTCTCATTTCAATGAATATCTTATCCTGCCAGTCAACAGCTTTCCTGATCTGTTTTTTACTGGGTTTATCCTCCCACCAACAGTATTTCAGTTGCCTGGAGACGGTGGCCACTTGAAGCAGATATAGTGCTGCCTTCACTGTGTATAGCATGCCTTGAACACCTGGCATGATACCACACCCAGTCACATTAACCTGACACCAGACCAACCAGTCATGGAACTACCCTTATATTTGCTTGAGTGTTAGCAAGGGAGTTATACCACTACCATTTTTAATGACATTGGTTTGTCGCGACCCGGGGCCTCCCGTACTTGGAGCCGACTCTCTACTGATTAAGCTACCAGGTCTGGTTCCTGATGTGCTTGTCTTTTTAAATGATCACAGACTGAGGCAGCTGAACCATTCACCAATGCTATCAGTATTGTAGCTTAACTAGTTTCTATATCAGGAGGGGTGTTCATTGTGGTAATATTTATTTTCTTTATCAGGAGGGGTGTTCATTGTGGTAATATTTATTTTCTTTATCAGGAGGGGTGTTCATTGTGGTAATATTTATTTTCTTTATCAGGAGGGGTGTTCATTGTGGTTATATTTATTTTCTTTATCAGGAGGGGTGTTCACTAAGGCAATATTTATTTTCTTTATCAGGAGGGGTGTTCATTGTGGCAATTTTTATTTTCTTTATCAGGAGGGGTGTTCATTGTGGTGATATTTATTTTCTTTTTCAGGAGGGGTGTTCACTGAGGCAATATTTATTTTCTTTATCAGGAGGGGTGTTCATTGTGGTAATATTTATTTTCTTTATCAGGAGGGGTGTTCATTGAGGTAATATTTATTTTCTTTATCAGGAGGGGTGTTCATTGTGGTAATATTTATTTTCTTTATCAGGAGGGGTGTTCATTGTGGTAATATTTATTTTCTTTATCAGGAGGGGTGTTCATTGTGGTTATATTTATTTTCTTTATCAGGAGGGGTGTTCATTGAGGTAATATTTATTTTCTTTATCAGGAGGGGTGTTCATTGTGGTAATATTTATTTTCTTTATCAGGAGGGGTGTTCATTGTGGTTATATTTATTTTCTTTATCAGGAGGGGTGTTCATTGTGGTTATATTTATTTTCTTTATCAGGAGGGGTGTTCATTGTGGTTATATTTATTTTCTTTATCAGGAGGGGTGTTCACTGAGGCAATATTTATTTTCTTTATCAGGAGGGGTGTTCATTGTGGCAATTTTTATTTTCTTTATCAGGAGGGGTGTTCATTGTGGTGATATTTATTTTCTTTATCAGGAGGGGTGTTCACTGAGGCAATATTTATTTTCTTTATCAGGAGGGGTGTTCATTGTGGTAATATTTATTTTCTTTATCAGGAGGGGTGTTCATTGTGGTTATATTTATTTTCTTTATCAGAAGGGGTGTTCATTGTGGCAATATTCATTTTGTATCCGGTTGCCTAATAGCATACACACAAAGCTGTCATGACATGAGTTTGTATTTAAATAGAGATAACTTCCTGGTTCTGGGCCACAAGTGACATCCAGCTCATTATTGGTGGACGAAGATCCCACATTTATGTCTGGGTAGAACCACTGGCACACCGCAGGTAAGCTGGAAAACCTCCCCATATGGAAATTCTCACCCAAAGTGGGACTCGAACCCACGTGGTGAGGGGGCTGAGGAGTTTCCAGGCAGCGACTCTATATAAATGGTGAACAGTTCAGAATGACTGCACGCCAATAAACCAAGAAGAAAATGAGTTATGGAACTGGTCATCTGAGAGATAAATCACCAACTTAAATTATTTCAACAAAAAGTGCTAGATTATGATATCACTGGTTAATAATCCCATCAGAACATAATACACAATTGTGACAATCAATTATAATTCAGTTAGAGCATAAAGTTGGCACTACACTTGATGAAATAAAACAAAAAGTCAAAAATATTTTGCTATACTTAAACTAAAGTGAACTTTTGTTTGAAACAAACAACACATGGAGATGACAGAACAAATAAATCTTGAATACAAATTGAAGAAATTAACACAGAATACTATATGATAGCACATCACATTAAATGGCATTGTACAAAACATATTTCCCTTTACACATCACACAAAAGAAAACCAGTTGTGGTTGTGTGCGCTAATTTTTCAGATTTACCATTGTGCTTTAACTGCTGACTATTTTCTCGGTTCTTGTGCTATGTTTAAAAATGCATACAAACACACAAGTACCAAATATGGTTTTGTTTCATAATAATGTTTATAAAAAAGTTTAAAATCTTAACATAGATTATTACTCAACAGTTTTGCTTAAGAAAGTCAGATTATTTTGCAATAAATCAGTTAAAAGTCAGATTATTTTGCAATAAATCAGTTTACTGTCCAAAAAGAATACTGTGATATCCAAACATCCAAGCTTTTCATTTTACAGAAAAATAAAATTTATAAAATATAAGAAAAAAATCTGTAAAATTGGACCTTATAAATCTTGAGTGTTACTATGAATATAGTCTATTCTCATGATTTACCATTGTCTCTAATGAATAAAAGAGGACCAAAATCTATAATACCCTATTCCGCTGTTTATGACGCGCATTTATGTATAACGCGCATTTATGTATAACGCACACACCGACTTTTAATGAAACATGTGTGGCTGTTCAAATAAACAGAAAGCTAGATCAACCAAGCTGCAATACAGATATACTTGGTGCAGACATAGGCAAAGAATAGATTCCATCGTGTGGAACTTATATCAGATCTTGTATATACAAACATGGTATTTAAACAACATGGACTAGATGCACAAACATGTCAAAAAAACAACAATGGAGCAGCAATCTTGAATAGATAGAACATAGCTGTACAAAAAAATGCATAATGACACAATGATTGGATGAAAAGATAAAACATGACATTATTATTATAAAATACATTTGATATGAAAAAAAAAGAAATTTACCAAGAAATATAGGCATATAAAACAACTGTACAAAAGGCTTTAAATAAAGGATGGATCACAAGTTATACCTAGCTATAATATCAAGCATGCTTGTAGGATTTCCCCTCATATCCAGTGTATAAGTCCACTACACGCAATTCTTTTGCAAATAAACTTACATTCCTCTCTCTAACAACTTTTTACTCAATATCAATTTCAATAGAATACAAACCTTTTCACAAGTGTTACAACTTTTATGTACAACACATATCTCAGAAATCTCATTGGTCAGGTTGGTCATCAATTATCCAATCAAATGATTTAGAATTTGTTTGAACTCCAGTTACAAGTTGTATAACCCCAACATTGACATAACATAATTTTGTCATAATCCCTACATAAACATTTGGTTTGGAAGAAATGTTTGTTTGTTTATTGGGTTTATCGTCCCACCAACAGTATTTCAGTTATCTGGAGACGGTGTCCACTTGAAGCACATATAGTGCTGCCTTCACTGTGTATAGCATGCCGTGAACACCTGGCATGATACCATACCTAGTCACATTATCCTGACACCGGGTCAACCAGTCGTGGAACTACCCTTATATTTGCTTGAGCGTTAGGAAAAGAGGTATACCACTACCATTTTTAACGACTTCGGTATGTCACGGTCCGGTATCGAACCCGGGGCCTACCGTACTTGGAAGAAATGTTTTGTTGTTTATTCTGTTGCACTGCCGTACATGTGAACTTTTTCTGAGGCCCAAGTGGAACATTTTGGTGTTTTCATATAAACAAAGAAGGTAGTTATCTGTTTCCAAGTAGGGAGATTTCTGAAAATGTGTAAAACAACCCTTATTTAGAAATAATTTTGAACCTTAAAAGACGGAGTCTCCCTCTTAAAGTGGGAGTCTTCCTCCTTAAGTGGGAGTCTTCCTCCTTAAGTGGGAGTCAACCTCCTTAAGTGGGAGTCAACCTCCTTAAGTGGGAGTCTTCCTCCTTAAGTGGGAGTCTCCCTTCAAAAGTGGGAATCTCCCTCCAAAAGCAGGAGAGTTCACATGTATGCATTGCACCGACACGATTATGGGCATATTGTTGATGTCCTGCTAAGTCATTGCTGAAGAAAAGAATCAAAAACTCATCAAATGTAAGGTGGAAGACCTCTCTCACGTTGAGGAAAACTTGAACCCATGCGGAAAGGGGCTGAGGCGCAACAAGTCAACGTCTCTAAATGCTCCGTCACAGGCAACCCTCTTCAAAAATGCATGTATCAACATTGTACAAATAGTAATAGATAAATGAGACATGGAAGAGTCAAGAGTTATTAGATATTATGACAAATATGACCCAAAAAAACAAACATTTTCATTTAACATTAAACATTTACCACCTTGTAAACATCAAACCTTCATAGTTAACATTTAAAGTGACATAAATATTGGAAATTTTAATATAAGTACTAAAAAGATTAAAATGTAGATAAAATATTATCTCTATAACAACATTTTAGATTATGTTGTTTCTTGAAAGTACATAGTTATCTTTCAAAAAACAAATAGTATGACGTAAAATGTAAAACAAGAGAATAAATTAAGAAATGTTTGTTTTTATGTATAAAGTATTACAATTCTTTGCATTGATTTAGAATGAGCTAAAGCTATGTGTAACTGTAATTTATTCCTTGAAAAGAATTACAGAACTACAAAATACAAGAACTAGATACACTTATTTAATTTTTTACAAGTAAATTTTGTAATCAACTTAAAATGTAAAAAAAATATGCATTTTACTCCATATAAAATAACAAATAAAATTATGGATTTATGATAATATCATTTACAATAGCATAACTCAAATAGTTTGGAGTAATCCGATGAGAAATATACTCCTTCATATGAAGCTATGACAACTTGCATTTAATCCAAGATGGCAAAACAAGTCCAGTGTCCAACCGTACAAAATGTGGTATTTTAAATTACAGATTACCTTAAAATTAGTCAATAAATATTGGGACAGTGTTTTTTTATGGTCTACATGTTTCTGGAACAACGCTATATTTATCTGTCAATACATAGCAGCTAAGACATTTTAAAAGAAACAACAGCTCTTTCACTCACATACCTATTCTAATGAACAACAGAATTCATTATGGTGATATATCACAACAAATCTAAACACTGTTCAGTAGAGTATGCATGTTATTGTATCACAACATCAAATCTCTAATCATGCATGACACAAACCTCACAGGAAACTTTGATTTCATAAAATTGTATAACACCAATGGAATTTCTTTTAAAAAAAAAAACTGTTGTGTAAATGACTTAGATATGTTAATTTAATTTTCAAAAGAAGATAAGATTAGACAAATTATTAGTTCACCAATTAATTAATTAATTAAGAACTCGGTCATGACGATAGTCAAGATGTATTTAACTCGATTCATAATCACAACATACAGTCTTCACAAAAGAAAGTTAAAAACACTGGACCAAGCTGGCAATATCTACCAAATTTTACTGAACCAGTATGATTTTGACATTTTGACACAAAAGGTTGGTTAACTAACCGAGGTTTTACGAGTGGTTGGGTTCAGTAAAAGGATGTAAAGAATTGTTAAGTTTAGCTTATATGTTTTCATAATAATTTCTGAATTTTGAAAATAATTTGGCTGAAAATTCTGGTGAACTGTCAGTCCATTTAACTTATAAAATTCAATGGACTGTCATAGATTTTGGTGGATTTGGGCCACAGTCTATCAGGTTTTGTTAAAGACTAAACGTTACCCCCCTTCACACCATTTCTTCATGTTAACATGCATGTAGGTATTATCTAAATGCATATCTTACTCAATCATACTTACAAAAAAGCATTTAATAAATGAGTAGAATGCATTATAATTATTTCACAGCTGTGTTGCAATGAATATGCAATTTCAATTAATATCATCTTGCAATCAATTTATGATGAATACAACAATCCTGCAGACCTTATACCCAGGTCCAGGACAAATTTAGCACACTTTACTGGTCCTATTAGTCCGCACACAACACTGTTACACAATGATTTGTTCACTGTTCCAGCTCCCAGTGTTTGACAATATATCATACAAGGTAAGCTGACACATATATATCTGTAAGAGCATCAAGATAATTGACACAATTGTCTGGAATACTGACAAGCATAGAAGAGAAAACAAACTAACAACAAACCAATTAATAACAATCGCACTGACCTTACAAACGCTCCTCAAACTGTCACCAATTGACAAATTGGAAAGATGCCAACAATACAGGTTAATGATATCATCATACAACTTCTACGGTATGAAAAATTATAAATGATCTATTGCTGAAAATACAAAAGTGCAATTAACAGAAACATGAAGTTATCTATATAGTTATCTATAGTGTTCCGTTTTCATTTGTAATATTCTGTATACAGCCAATAAATAAAAAAATAAGCAAGCAACCTTACAAAACATGATTATTTTATGGTTAGGATAATGAACTCATATCACCTAGATGGATGAAGAAAATAAAGTCTCTATGCTGGATTAACTTTATATTAAAAAAATTAACTTGAGGGTAAAAACACATTCTTATGATATAATATATTCTTAACATAGTAATACGAGAACAAAAAATGTAATATAATTTGAGCAAAATTATTGTGATGTTAATTTGAGGAGCGAGTGAAAGATTACACATATTCAGCCCTAGCAGTAAGAGAGAGGTGGCTGCCGTCGCTGCTTGCCTGTCGGGGGATGAACTAGTTGATATCCTTTAGTAAGGGTGGAGCCCAGACACAGGTACGAGGGGGCGCTTACACCCCCAGGCAGGCGGAATATAACGGTACCGACAGCGGCCACTCCATCGTCCGTCGGCTCTATAGCTATAGGTGACACTGTTAAACTGTCCGACACCACCACCGGCGACATGTTAATACCAGTCTCAGTGGGCAGCAACGGTGTACGATCTGTAACCTTTCTAGTCCTGTTACGTAGGTTTGGCGATGAATGAAGGTTATAAGGTGACCAGGGTGCTTCAATTAGTGCTAGAACTTTAGCAAATGGCCTTGATGCCATATGCAGCATTTCTCTCGCCCGCTGTTGACGCGTACGTCGCGCATCGAACCCTTGCTTAGTCTTCCACAACAACACACACATAGCAAGGAATAGAAAGAAACACGAGAAAAATACGGAAAAGAAAACAAAAAGATCAATGTGGGGCTGATCTTGGCGGAAATACACGTTTCCAAATGTGTCTGTGCGCCGGAAGTCCCCAGTACCTCGGAACACCATAAAGAATCTGGATATCTTTAAATCAAGTCGATCATTTGGTAACGTAAGAACCAAGCGATCAGTCACATTTCTGATGATTAATATCTTTTCAGCACTATAGACTGTTATAAATGTGTTCACATCTTTGGCAATGATTTCTGACACCGTTGGCAATGCGTCGGTGTTGTAAGCTGTGATAACAGCAGTTCCATGGTCCCTGGAATCTACGTCAGCACTCCGTCGTTTCAGTCGGTTATGTTGGGTGACTGCCGGGTCTAAATGAACTGTGTGTACACCAGTTTCTTCATCAACATCCACAATAAATGTATCCTGACTTGTTGAGAAGTAAACATCTAAACCTGGGGACAAAACAGGCACTTGAGTTGGGTCCAGCAGCTGATTTTTTGTCAAAACATATTCAGAAATAACAATTGTTTTGTTTTGGGCTTTTGAAATACTTTGCAGTGACCAATTATGATATTATAGCAATGTCCAGCTTGTAGGTGGAGGAAGACCCCAGACAAATGTCTAGGTAGAACCACTGGCTCACTGCAAGTCAGACGGAAGACCTTCTCACGTTAAGTCTTTCACCCTGAATGGGATTGGAAACCACCTGGTGAGAGGCTCAGCAGTCAGAGGAGTTACAAATCGGCAACTCTACCACTATGCCAAAGTTGCCCCCAAGAAATAAAGAATACAGTAAAGGTTGATTTAAAACGTGGCCCTTTCAGGCTAAATTTATATATAAACAACACAAAATCATAAGTTTGTTTTCTAAAAAACTATATGAAAAACTATAACATGGAACTCAGCAGCCAATTAATGAACACCCTGATCAGACAGTTCCTTGCAGAAGCTTAGAGATAATTAAACTAAAAGTGTAAGCCAAGGGCTAACTTTAAACCCTAAACAACCTACTCTAAATGGGTTGCATCATAAATCTTAAAATCTTTTTTTTTTTTGTAAGAATAGTTTTCCTTCTTAAGAGCGTTTCATTAATATTTCAGAAATCACCCTCAGAGGGAAATTGCCCTTAAAGCTTAAGATTGCTTTTGATCGATTTGCTACCAATCGCACTTACGACAGTTGGCTGAAACACACTTAGGAGTGGTTGTAAGATCAAAATTTAATAATGATTTTCAATCTATATGAAGATTTATGATAAAATGCACCCTTTGTATTTAAATATATCCTTTATATCATTCTTCAATATTTTTAAAAGGGGCAATAACTCCTGCACATTCTGTCAGATCGTGAAGAAAATATCAGGTTCCAACGATACCTAAAATGAACTTAATATAGGAAATAAGTTAGTTGTTTCAGAATATATGATTTTGATGCAAAATACAGGAGAAATAAAGGAAAATAGGAATCAGTTGACAGCCTTAAATTATAGAATACTGTGAAAGCATTTTATTTGTGGGGCAGAAATTTCGTTGTTTGAAGAGTATGGGCATATTCGTGGGTACTTGACTTCATGGATTGCCCTACCCACGAAAAAAAAAAAAAAAATTACCTTCGATTTTTGACAGATGCGAAACTGAGGCCTAACACTGAAAAAGGGTCAATTGCGAAACTACGGATTAGCGAGTGACTGCCTATTGTTTTACGTCACGCCTGATGATATTGATCCACGGCAGCCGGTCAATGTTTTCACAGCCGAGTCTCATCAGACGACTTTTATGACACCAAACTGTCAATTAGCGTGTCATTTAAGAGATTATATTCATAAAGATGTTAGGGGCGCGGGTTCTTTAAATGGTCTAATTTAACGAAGCCATTGACTGTCAGTTAACACCAATTAGCGTACTATGCAAACTGACACAAAAAAGACCCTTGAGTAAAGATGCTCATGTAGAAGCGAAGACCGAGTTGATCGTTGCGGGGTTTCAGAAGGCAGGCCTGTGCTAGTGTCATTGTGTTGTGTTGTGACATAATGTTGTAAAATTACCTGTACGATGTGCTTTAGTTTATAGTGCTCGTGTATATATTACAGTATAAAATTACTTAGCATTGATCGTTTTTCATGATTAAATGGCTTATGTTTGTAAACATGTTTTATCGTTCTATGTCAATACAATGTAAATAAAGTGTGGTGAAATTGTCTGTTTGTTTGAGCTTTATGTCCTGTTAAGTAAAAATATATTGACATGATTTACAAGTGAATCTAGCATTCGAAAGTCTAACCGAGGGGATTTTATATTGTTGGTACTTAAATTCGTGGATTGTCTTGCCCACGAATTCCACGAAATTAAATGCCCCACGAAATAAAATGCTTTCACAGTAGTTGAGCTAAGGAGAAAAAGAACCACTAACATACCTCCCACAGTGACATCTATAGTGACCCGTATATCCACGTTCACGTATCTAGGCAGTACAATGAAGAACACAGTCCTCCCCTTGTGGAGTGGTCGCGGGTTGCGTGTACACTCAAGCTGTGTGAGAGGGTCGAAGCAGTAGTCCTTGGTCACAGTCATAGTGCGGTAACATTGGTGACCCTTGACAGGAGTGCCCACAAAATACTCCTTGCAATTTGCACACTGAGGGATAAACACAGATAATTTGTATATGTGTCTAATATTTGGGGGATAAACACAGATAATTTGAATATGTAATATGTGGGGGATAAACAGAGATAATTTGTATATATATGAAACAAGTACGGGATAAACACAGATAATTTGTATATGTATGTAATATGTGGGGGATAAACACAGATAATTTGTGTATGTATGTAACAAGTACAGGATAAACACAGATAATTAGTATATGTATGTAATATGTGGGGTATAAACACAGATAATTTGTATGTGTATAAAATATTATATTAGAAAACAATGATAATTTGTTTTTAAAAAAAACATCACAGCGATCCAATTATAGTCACACTAGCACTAGCAAGGTATTCTGATTGGAGAAAGCATATTGACAAGTGTCTAGGAAGAACAAGAGGCAGACTGCAAGCCAAGTGGAAGATCCTGAGATTGTTTTCCCCAAATCAGGAGTCAAACCCATGTGGTAAGGAATTACAAGTCGGCGGCTCTAGCTACAGGCGGCTTGGATCAAAATCTGTTTAAGCTAGAAAATGCTGATTATAAGTTCATCCAAGAGAAAAATTCTGTAAAAGTTTAAACCAAAAAAATGACATGCCGACAAAGTTTATTTTGAAAATAATACTAGTATTTATAGATATGATCAATTGCTATACCATTCTGAATACAAGAAAACAATTTATCAGGCATGGCTACAGTAAACAATTTAAATGCACGCCTAACTACAGCCTCAGTTAGATGTTACCTGTGAAGTGTGACAGTTAGTCTCCTTCAAGTCTGCCGAGTTACACCGTGTCTCTGTGTTGTTCTGGCAAGCACAGTTCAGTCCACTGTTTCTGTCACACGTATCACTGTGACCATTACACAGGCACCTAGCACAAAAACATGAAAACAATGTATACAAAGTGATAAAAAAACATAAAACACAACAGGACTCTTTCAACAGTTTCTGGGATGGGATTTGCCGGCATTTTTGCCGATACTGTGCAGCGACATTTCTATCATTATAGCACAGGGGCACTTATGAGGTGCCCAGGCACTGAACCCTGCCGGTCCATTATACTGACTCCGACGAGTCAGGCGTAATGCTGTCCCCTTAGCCCTGAGCGTTAGGAGGGAAGCCACATCTACCAGCTTTAAAGTCTTTGGTTTGACCCGGCCGGGGTTTGCACCAGCGACCGCCCGATCCACAAGCTGACACTCTTTCACCTGAGCTATTACGGCCGGTTCAATAGTTTTTATTTCAAAAGGCTGTAAGATAAATGAAGTCTTTACCAAAGAAAAGTAAAAATACTGGACCTTCAGTCCACCAACCTGGAAATATCTACTGGATGGGACCAGTATGATTGTGGCATTTTGGCACAGAAGGTTGGTAATCTATGTGTTATGAGTGGTTGGGTTCATTAAAAGGCTATAAAACATCGTTTAGTTTAGTTTAGTATAAATGTTTTTTATAATGATGAAGAATTCTGAAAATTATGAGGTCGAAAATTCTTGTGGACTGTCGGTCCATTGAACTCATAAAATTTAATGGACCAATATAGATTTTGTTAAGACTCTGTCCATGGGTCCACTGGGTTTTGTTGGAGACTGTAGATGCAGTCTGAACATAGTTATAAATAAACTGTCTAGTAATTCAAACTTTTTTTTCCCTGTAAGTAATTATTGTATACATTGAAATAAAAAAACATGCTCCTGACTTAATAATGTCATCTTATAACCATAAAAATAAATAAAGGGCATTACATAAAACCAGTAAGTGTAATACACAAGTCAATGAATAAATCAATGTATCATTCTAATTTAAATCAAACACTGCTGAAATTATCTCAAAGTTACTTTCATTTGTATCACCTTCATCTTCTTTGATGTTGCTCATTAAGACGTTGGTTCTGGTTTGGTAAACACTGGCGTTTTGGTTTGGCACCAAGTGAAATTACAGAATTAACAACGACGTTCTATAAATAAACTACACAATTTCTCTCTATAAACAAGTATCTCTCTATAAACAAGTAAATCTTCATATTGGCTGAAGATTACTATTAAAAAGCTATCAGTGTGTTGTATTTCCTTTGGCAAGGACCTGTCAAATGGGAAACTTATCCTTTAAAAGCTACGGTAATTGGATTTAAATTGGAACTTACAATACCATATGCTGTACTTATTATTTTCATGTTGTTGACGCTTAATTAGAAAAATAATCTGTCGTTTTACCTGCAGGTGACCATAAAACCTATTAAACTCTCCACAACTTAGAGATTTGTTTCCAGAATTTTGAGGGGATTTTATGCAGATAAAAAGAGGAAGAACATAAACTTTGATTAAGGCCCAATTTGGCTATAAAAACACTAGCTGTATCTGCATTTGAACATCCTTGGCAAAGTGGATGCTAGGGCTAGCCCAGACCTGAGCATATTGTTTATTGGGTTTATCATCCCACCAACAGTATTTCGGTCATCTGGAGACGGTGTCCATATGAATGATATAGTGCTGCCTTCACTGTGTATAGCATGCTGTGAACACCTGGCATGATACCACACCCAGTCACATTATCCTGACACCGGGCCAACCAGTCATGGAACTACCCTTATATTTGCTTGAGCTTTAGCAAGGGAGCTATGCCACTCCCATTCTTAATGACTTTGGTATGTCGCGGCCCGGGAACAAACCCGGGGCCTCCAAGACCCTAGCATTAGAGTGTATGTAGGACCTACTTGGTACAGGGTTCAGTGGCAGACATGTGATGTAGTCTGAAGTAGCCTGGCTGACATTCATCACACCGACGCTTGTGGGTGAACTGTTGACAGTTGATGCAATATGTGTTGGTGATGTTTGATGGACCAACCCTCATTATCTTTGAGTACTGAAAAAAAAAAGGAGAGTATGTCAATACAAGTCAGTTGAAAAATTCTTCGGTATCATGAATGACTGTAATGAAAATCAACAAACCTTTGATGTTTGCCGAGTTCTTTAAAATATTATTTTCAGTACTTCAGTACATTGTGTTCTTCATTATCTAATTGTAGGAAAAACAGAGTCCTGTATCATCTTGGCAACATTAAAAAAGATATCCTTATTGTTATTTATTATCATTGCTATTTGTAACAAACATAATAAAACTAATATACAAATAAAAACCTGTGTTGAGGTCAATATATAGTTTTAAGGACCTGGGTAAATGAGATATTGACCAAAGACGCAGTCTGAGGACAATAACATATTAGCCAGGTCCGCAAAACTATATATTGACCTAAACATGAGTCTTCATTTGTTATAGCAAATACCCTATTAAATTACACTTTCATTGTTGTTTTTGTACAACAAGTCAAACATGCTTACATTTAATATAAAACATTTTAAGATGTTGATACAATTCCTCAGCATTCATTTCCTCAACAGATAATAACGAAAAACATTTACTGCTACCATGGTTACAGTTTCACTAAATATTACCAAATCATTACAGACACACTGAAAAACTGTCGATTTCTTTTATCTGACACCATGTTGTTGTAGCAATAGTGCGTGTAAATCGAACACGACCATCAGTATTATATTCTCGGGGCACACGGGAAAACATTCTCGAGTCATTATCACTTTATATTGGCTCACACATGACCAGCACTCAACCAATCAAAATGCTTTAAATTCAAAGGGGATGTGATATTATCATTGCTATTTGTAACAAACATAAAAAACTATTAAATGATAATTTTAAATCCAAACTCACCTCAATTTTGTAACAAGGAACTAAAGTAAAAGAAGAAAACATGTTAAGTATTTAAAAATGAAGTTTTTAAGGCTTGTTTAAATGTTTGCATACAACATTTAGTTTGACCCTGGTAAATGACCAAGCATCAAGAACATACCTGTGACAGGAACTGGAAGGAGCTTGTATCAGGGTATCTCTTCAGGAGGTCGTGTATCTCCTGGCCATGTTCCTTATAGTCCGTCCAGTACAAACAGATGTCCGTATGCGTGTTACAGAACTCGTTGCATGATCGACACTGACCTCCGTTACGAGGATCTCCGACATACAAGGGTTTACACATCTCACAGTGGCGACCCTGTGTGTTGTTTTGACAGTTCAGGCAAACGTCTTTTTTGAGGACACTCTCGCAGTTACTGTGGCCGTTACACTCACATTTGGTAGAACAGTTGGTACCCACAAAGCCGAAGAAACACTCACACCGGTCAGGGCGAACACATCGACCATTGGTACAGCCCTGATGACACACTGGCTTACAGATCTGGGAGCCCTTGCTGTTGATACTGGTAAGAATGAAGCAAAGATTGTAAAAGGATACAATGATTTATTTCACAGATAATCCAAGAAAAAGTAGTTAAGTCAATTGTGATACTTACAGTAAATTTCCAGTTTACAAACAGTGGCACAATAAATAACTACTTGCAGCAATGCACAGGATATAATAGGAAACAAGCAAATTCATTGAACAGATTCCCCGCAGAAGGCAAATGACATCCAATCAAAATCAGTTGTGTGGTATTCCTGTCCATACCTGTGATATGGCTCTTGGAAAATGGAATACTGGGAATGCTTTAAAATAAGTTGACATCAAATTTTGTGCTTGTTTATTTTCCTTCAATGGTTTTAAAGAAAAATGGCTGCAGACAGATTTTTCCTTTTCTTTTTAATTAAATAAAGGTCAATAACACTAAATATTGAGTGATCAAAAAAAATTGACTGGCATCATCACAGTATGTTGGTTCATATTTATTCCAAGTTTAATGAAATTCTACCAGCTAGTTACCGAGAAATGGCAGCAAAATTTTGACGGACGGACGGACCATGCCATTTCAATATCACCCTATGGATTTCATCAGCACGGGATAATAATACACAATGATAATAATACACAATGACAATAATACACAATGACAAACATCTTATGTCAAGTGTAAGCTTCGAACCTGAAACCCAAGTCCACTGCCAAATCTCATTAAAATCATATTCTGAAAACCGCTCCGCAATCAGGATCTGACTACGAGTCAATAAAATCTTACCAACCAATCAGATTGTCGCCTACAAAATCACAAAAGTAAATCATGATCTGAAGCGTTCCGAAAGTATCATTTTAATGGCTGTGCCCTTTTACAAAGAAATGTAAACATGGACACTTCGCACAAGACTTATGTCACTGAAGACAGGTGCAGTATCGCATTTGTTTTAACATAAGTAACATATTCAGGTTGAAAGTTAACTTGCAAGCAGTTGCAGGGTAAACTTAAACTGAATGATGAAAAACTAAGTGATATTTTGCAAGTGTTGCATCGAAAGCAGCCATTCTGCGACTCTTAGCGTAAGCATTATGCATTAAGCTCTCTGATTGGCTGTTATAAAAATAGTAATCGGGGAAACCCATTCTTGTTTATTTGCGGGACGTCATCTGATCTTACATTTTGTAAGATTTGACTTAAGTGCTATTGGTACACTGCCCTAACCAAAAGATCATGGACGCCAATACTGCCACATGGAAATTCTATTTTCTCTATCTGTAGAAACATAAACTAAGGACCGTATCCAGATAACTGAAATATTGTAGGTGGGACGATAAACCCAATAAACATAAACTTTGGTTAATGAGAAACAAAAAGGTCTATATATTGGCAGCATACTTTCTGCAAACGTACTTTTTAATGAGTTAAAATAATAGAAACGAAAACATTACAAACTTCTAGGGGCCACAATTTATTAACAAAATGTCTAATGAGTCATTATATAATGAGCACATTTTTAAATTTAAATTATTTTTTTAAACAGTGAATACCATTATCACCATTATCTGTACAAACACCTCTACTTACTCTGTAGAGGAAATGTAGCCAAATTTACATCGACACACGAAGCCTTTCTCCCTATCCTCGCAGTCCTGGGTCTCAGGGTCGCAGTTGTGGTGGCCGTTCAGACATTCATTCTCTGAGGGACAAGTGGCATACGCCCAGCTTGGATCCAACTGGGGAACAATGGCACCTAAACATGTTGGGAAGAACATGGCATTATAGCGGTGGTAATAACAAGAGTGCCATAATGGCCCTATATCGCTCACCTAAGTGCTGTAGAAATTTTGAAGAAAAAAAATATCAAGGAATATTAGCAATGTTAAATGCAAAAGAAAAAATGTAATATATGTACACAAGCAACATTAAAGATCAGTTTCAAATGTTTACTACATAGCCAAATATGGAAAATGGCAGAACCCCCAGGAGCCATTTATCCACTTATTTTAGTGATAGATAGTATAATGAAAAGTAAACAAGCAAGTAAAATGCACAAGATCAGACAATTCTTTACAGGACTGACTGAGACAATCGGAACACCTCGGATAATTCACGAATCATCTCTCGGATGTAAGTATTAGTCGGATAACCTCGGCCACTTCCCAAAATGGGACTTCTTTTGTGACAGACGTCAAAACAAAGATGGCAGCTCGGGTGACAGCTCACTATAGTACAATGCCTGTAAATCTCCACTTTGTGGCTTCTTCAAATTTAAATAATTCAAGTTTAATGAAGCAGCAAACACACAGCTGTCAAACAACTCCATTGTTTAAGTTTTGTGCGAACTACATTTTAAGCATATTTATCCGACTTCCGGCCGATGAAACGCTTTTAGTAGGCTCAAACCTGGCATCAAGTAATTAAGAGTTACTTACTTAAGAAATCTTTGATGAAGATTAGACCATTAGTGTGGCCACTGAGTTGGAAACATTTTTGCTTGATTATATAATAAATAAATTCAGACTAGTGCTGCAGATTATTAATTGGCTACATATGTACCCATCACCCACCTTGTATCTTCTCGTTAGGCTTGCCACTGGTGCCTGAACTGGTTCCTGTGTTACACATGTTTGGTTCCAGGGGACCGCTCATGGTGCCTGGCATACATTCCCCCTTGCCGTTCTCTCCACCCGCTGCACACCAACCGCAGCCCTGGGCCCGGCGACATGCTGCACACTTGGTGTGGTAAGCGCAGGGCACCGGACATTTGTGGGCAGAGTCTCCCTGCAGCACGGTCCCACACTCCCCACCCAGGCAATGAAGGGAAACATACACTGGGGGCATACACTGGAACACAGGTGCAAAAACCAGGTAGAGTCCAATTTAATCTTACTCAATAATAGGCAAGGTAACATGTATCAATAACTTGGGTATGTCCATCACAATTGACCACTTCATGGTAGAATCAGTACTCAAGTAGTTTCTACCTTGGGCAATGCAAGTAAAAATTCAAAGGTCTTGCAATTTATAATAGGCTTGAACACAGACACACAGGCCCTTAGACAAAGGTTTTTACAACAAACAATTAGAAAGTTGTTGTTTTTTGTTGGGTTTCTGGTCCCAGCAACAGTATTTCAGCTATCCGGGGATTGTGTCCACTTAAAGCAGATAAAGTGCTGCCTTCACTGTGTATAGCATGCCGTGAACACCTGACACATTATCCGGACACCGGGCCAACCAGTCATGGAACTACCCATATATTTGCTTCAGCGTTAGCAAGGGAGCTGTACCACTACTATTTTTTACGACTTCGGTATGTCGCGGCTTGGATTCGAACCAGGGTCCTCCCGTACTTTGAGCGGACGGTCTACTGATTGTGCTACCAGGTCCGGTCACCAATAAGAAAGTTGAAAGCACATTTAAAAGTTTAATTACATAAGTTCACAGTAATATTCAATTTACATGACACAACCAATGAATTAGAATGATAAAATATAACTGTAATTTCATTCATTGATATTTAATTATAAATGAATTTGCAGAAATGTTTAACATGTTTACTCAAATTAAAATTACATTCTGAGGCCCTGAGGCCTTGTGTAGGGCTACATATGAGGGAGACTATGTGGTGTGTACTGACCTCATGTAGGGCTAAATATGATGGAGACAATGTGGTGTGTACTGACCTCATGTAGGGCTACATATGACTGAGACTATGTGGTGTGTACTGACCTCGTGTAGGGCTAAATATGATGGAGACAATGTGGTGTGTACTGACCCCATGTAGGGCTACATATGACTGAGACTATGTGGTGTGTACTGACCTCATGTAGGGCTACATATGAGGGAGACTATGTGGTGTGTACTGACCTTATGTAGAGCTACATATGATGGAGACTATGTGGTGTGTACTGACCTCATGTAGGGCTACATATGACTGAGACTATGTGGTGTGTACTGACCTCATGTAGGGCTACATATGAGGGAGACTATGTGGTGTGTACTGACCTTATGTAGAGCTACATATGAGGGAGACTATGTGGTGAGTACTGACCTCATGTAGGGCTACATATGAGGGAGACTATGTGGTGTGTACTGACCTCATGTAGGGCTACATATGATGGAGACTATGTGGTGTGTACTGACCTTATGTAGAGCTACATATGAGGGAGACTATGTGGTGTGTACTGACCTCTAGTAAGGCTACATATGAGGGAGACTATGTGGTGTGTACTGACCCCATGTAGGGCTACATATGAGGGAGACTATGTGGTGTGTACTGACCTCATGTAGGGCTACATATGAGGGAGACTATGTGGTGTGTACTGACCTCATGTAGGGCTACATATGATGGAGACTATGTGGTGTGTACTGACCTCATGTAGGGCTACATATGAGGGAGACTATGTGGTGTGTACTGACCCCATGTAGGGCTACATATGAGGGAGACTATGTGGTGTGTACTGACCTCATGTAGGGCTACATATGAGGGAGACTATGTGGTGTGTACTGACCTTGTGTTGTGCTACATATGAGGGAGACTATGTGGTGTGTACTGACCTCATGTAGGGCTACATATGACTGAGACTATGTGGTGTGTACTGACCTCATGTAGGGCTAAATATGATGGAGACAATGTGGTGTGTACTGACCTTATGTAGAGCTACATATGAGGGAGACTATGTGGTGTGTACTGACCCCATGTAGGGCTAAATATGATGGAGACAATGTGGTGTGTACTGACCTCATGTAGGGCTACATATGAGGGAGACTATGTGGTGTGTACTGACCTTATGTAGAGCTACATATGAGGGAGACTATGTGGTGTGTACTGACCCCATGTAGGGCTAAATATGATGGAGACAATGTGGTGTGTACTGACCTCATGTAGGGCTACATATGATGGAGACAATGTGGTGTGTACTGACCTCATGTAGGGCTACATATGATGGAGACTATGTGGTGTGTACTGACCTTGTGTAGGGCTACATATGATGGAGACTATGTGGTGTGTACTGACCTCATGTAGGGCTACATATGATGGAGACTATGTGGTGTGTACTGACCCCATGTAGGGCTACATATGATGGAGACTATGTGGTGTGTACTGACCTCATGTAGGGCTACATATGAGGAAGACTATGTGGTGTGTACTGACCTCATGTAGGGCTACATATGAGGGAGACTATGTGGTGTGTACTGACCTCATGTAGGGCTACATATGAGGGAGACTATGTGGTGTGTACTGACCTCATGTAGGGCTACATATGATGGAGACTATGTGGTGTGTACTGACCCCATGTAGGGCAACATATGATGGAGACTATGTGGTGTGTACTGACCTCATGTAGGGCTACATATGAGGAAGACTATGTGGTGTGTACTGACCTTATGTAGGGCTACATATGAGGAAGACTATGTGGTGTGTACTGACCTCATGTAGGGCTACATATGAGGGAGACTATGTGGTGTGTACTGACCCCATGTAGGGCAACATATGATGGAGACTATGTGGTGTGTACTGACCTCATGTAGGGCTACATATGAGGGAGACTATGTGGTGTGTACTGACCTCATGTAGGGCTACATATGAGGAAGACTATGTGGTGTGTACTGACCTCATGTAGGGCTACATATGAGGGAGACTATGTGGTGTGTACTGACCTCATGTAGGGCTACATATGAGGAAGGCTATATGGTGTGTACTGACCTCATGTAGGGCTACATATGATGGAGACTATGTGGTGTGTACTGACCCCATGTAGGGCAACATATGATGGAGACTATGCGGTGTGTAGTGACCTCATGTAGGGCTACATATGAGGGAGACAATGTGGTGTGTACTGACCTCGTGTAGGGCTACATATGATGGAGACTATGTGGTGTGTACTGACCTCATGTAGGGCTACATATGAGGGAGACAATGCGGTGTGTAGTGACCTCATGTAGGGCTACATATGAGGGAGACAATGTGGTGTGTACTGACCTCGTGTAGGGCTACATATGATGGAGACTATGTGGTGTGTACTGACCTCATGTAGAGCTACATATGACGGAGGCTATGTGGTGTGTACTGACCTTATGTAGAGCTACATATGACTGAGACTATGTGGTGTGTACTGACCTCATGTAGGGCTACATATGAGGGAGACTATGTGGTGTGTACTGACCTTATGTAGAGGTACATATGAGGGAGACTATGTGGTGTGTACTGACCTCGTGTAGGGCTACATATGACGGAGACAATGTGGTGTGTACTGACCTCGTGTAGGGCTACATATGACGGAGACAATGCCGTGTGTACTGACCCCATGTAGGGCTACATATGACGGAGACAATGTGGTGTGTACTGACCTCGTGTAGGGCTACATATGAGGGAGACTATGTGGTGTGTACTGACCTCGTGTAGGGCTACATATGACGGAGACAATGTGGTGTGTACTGACCTCATGTAGGGCTACATATGACGGAGACAATGTGGTGTGTACTGACCTCGTGTAGGGCTACATACGAGGGAGACTATGTGGTGTGTACTGACCTCATGTAGGGCTACATATGACGGAGACAATGCCGTGTGTACTGACCCCATGTAGGGCTACATATGAGGGAGACTATGTGGTGTGTACTGACCTCGTGTAGGGCTACATATGAGGGAGACAATGCCGTGTGTACTGACCTCATGTAGGGCTACATATGAGGGAGACAATGCTGTGTGTACTGACCCCATGTAGGGCTACATATGAGGGAGACTATGCCGTGTGTACTGACCTCGTGTAGGGCTACATATGACGGAGACTATGTGGTGTGTACTGACCTCGTGTAGGGCTACATATGACGGAGACTATGTGGTGTGTACTGACCTCATGTAGGGCTACATATGAGGGAGACTATGTGGTGTGTACTGACCTCATGTAGGGCTACATATGAGGGAGACAATGCCGTGTGTACTGACCTCATGTAGGGCTACATATGACGGAGACAATGCTGTGTGTACTGACCCCATGTAGGGCTACATATGAGGGAGACTATGCCGTGTGTACTGACCTCGTGTAGGGCTACATATGAGGGAGACTATGCCGTGTGTACTGACCTCGTGTAGGGCTACATATGACGGAGACAATGCCGTGTGTACTGACCTCGTGTAGGGCTACATATGATGGAGACTATGTGGTGTGTACTGACCTTGTGTAGGGCTACATATGACGGAGACAATGCTGTGTGTACTGACCTCGTGTAGGGCTGTGCTCCAGAGACAGGCCTGTGAGCCACCTTCCGAACCCTTAGAGTTGAGACACCCCTCACAGTTATGATGCATGAAACAGGGAACAGGACAGCGCAG
Organism: Sinonovacula constricta; assembly: GCA_007844125.1. Classification (NCBI taxonomy): domain Eukaryota; kingdom Metazoa; phylum Mollusca; class Bivalvia; order Cardiida; family Solecurtidae; genus Sinonovacula; species Sinonovacula constricta. The sequence goes on from CM017572.1 coordinate 32,477,522, forward strand.
AGGTGGAGACATTGTCAACGTTGGCTCTGTCATTTGTTTGGGCACACAACTCCAGTCATACTGTGGCAGGTCACTGCGACTGCGCCGGCCTCCCGCTGTGGTCAACATCAAATATTTGTGAGTTAACATTTCATAAACAAGGTTATTGAGGTTTAGTTTCTTGATTGGATGCCCATGATTTAATTATTTTATTTAATAACTATCCACTAGACAATGTAATATTTACAGTGCTAGAACCAGTAATTTTAAAATCTGCTTCCTAAATACATGTTTAACAAAATATCTGGGAATCTTGTTTTTACACAACATGATTACAAAGTCACATAGGTTGCTTTCAGCCATTATTGACAAATATTTGGGAAAAAAACAATGAATGAGCAGCAGGCCAGTAGAAGGCACCTCACTTGGAAGATCTTGTTATCACGTTATGTGTATTTTGCATTTTGGGTTTTACTGCACACGGACAATTTAAAGGTCATACGGCATATACATTGAAGTTTAACAAGAAGAGACTGTAATCAGGTTAAAATTAAAATACATGAGCATAAAAAAAAATGTATCAGGTTAAAATAATGTGAATTACAACTGAAAACAGGTAAACCGACTGAAAGTTAAACAAGGCAATGTGGTAAGGGGATGATGAGTAACAAGACGTATTTGCATGTACGAATCTTTGGCGGCGCAATGTGCAACACTTGCAAGGCTTTTTTTCGGCCGATTTTATAGCCGATATTCGGTCATGTTCCCAATGTCAAAACATATACTTTTTTCCCAATCAGAGAAGAAAGATTCCCAATCGAAAAAAAAAAACGAAAAAAAAAAAAACGCAATCCGCGGTAGTTATGAACGTTTTAAGTACGAACATTGAAATAATTCATTCGGAAATGTTCCTTTTTCTTCGTTGAATCATTAAACGATCTCTGTTTCCGAAATTCCCAATTTCTGGCAAAACAACATGAAAATTCCCAATTCCAGGGGTATGGGTCATATTCCCAAAATGGTGAAAAAAAGCCTTGACTTGTATCAATATTCTGATCCCATTGTTTATAAAAACTTGTTTTACTTTTAAATGTAAGTACAATTATGGCTTACACTAGGTTTCTCCTCTGTATGTGTATTTGTTTTGACAATGGCTATCAAAAAGATACAAGGACTTATGCTTAAAGAAATACAAACTAGATCTGTGTTTACCATCGTCTGTGGGGATCTTCAGAAAGTGGCGGGACCAGTAACACCCCATGGCCAAACAGCGTTCGCAGGTTGAAGCCCGGCATTGGGAGATGGGACACTCCGGAGGCAGGTTGACAAGTGGGGAAGTGGTATTCTCCACACGTATCATACGACACTGCTGCTGTTGTGTGAACTCGCAGATATAGCCCTGGGGGATACATCGGCCAACCAAGCAGTTGGTGCACCAGAAACAGGACTGAAACATATGTCAATACAAATTTACTTTGTACAAAGACAAGATATTAGGCATGATAAATAAATAAGCTCCAAAAAAGAAAGTTATAAATGTTTTTAGGTGACAACTATTATTCAAATGCTTAAAGAGACGGACTTGTACAAACAATACCTTATATTCATATAATTATACATGTTTACTCGCAAAGTTTACCTTAAAGGTAAATGTGACATTGTCCTCTGACAGGACCACAACCACAATAATATTCACATATTCCCCAAACCATAAAATAATGATTAATCTAATTTCTTTTCATAATAAGATGTATCAGTGAAAGATATTCTCATATTGTCTGCATAATGTGTGTGCCCAATTTCGGTTATATATATAATCCAGCGCTGTTCACCTACCTGCTGAAACTCGCTAATTATTTTATCTCTGGGGCAATTTTCACAGCTTTCCTAGCGGATTAGCAAACAAGGTCACTACTCTGTATCAACTGCATGGTCAGTAGCTTGCTCGACTTACACTGTTATAATCTACTGCCAATGGCTTTCTATCACATATTCCTGATGAATTTCACAAGTTTTTGCAATAGTGTCAACAGTGAATCATGTCATGGATAACTCTTGTAGTTTTATTAGCACATTACTCTCCCTTGGCAAAATAGTGACGTACTAACTCATAATAACCACATAAATGCATCTGTTAATGAAATCAAAAAGACAAAAAAAATGTTTATATCACAGTAATTGAAGATATATCTCACTTTTGATTCATTAAAAAGTAACATCTGAAAAGAGCAATTTGCAATACTTCATACAAAAAAGATGGCCTTTTTTCTGCTGTCATAAAAACAAAATGGCCACATGTTAGAAAAAGAATCAGCTTTTTAACTGGGTTTGGAGGTAAATAATTCAAAACTCATTAAATTAAAATGAAAATTATAAATAGATACATGACTGATATTTTCTATGGAAAGACAGTGGCTAAGATTTAATATTAATAAATAATATTTGCAGCAACAGAAAACAAAATACACTCATTGAAATGGTACTTGGTTTTTTGTGTGTTTTTTTTTTGTTACATCGCGCTGATACAATTATGGTCATAAGGGCGAAGTCCAGTTAATTATTGGTGGACCCCAGACTTGTGACTGGATAGAACCAGCAGCAGACCGCAGGTTAGCTGGAACTCTTACCCCCTACATTGATTTTCGGTTAATTGCATGAATTTCTTTGGGTAGATATATATGCAAATAAGCGAAATTAAACTGCATTCCTATAACAATATATTCAATGAGACTCGAACGAAGGGAGACAACTCACTGGTTCAGCACTCTTGAACTGTGGGTAGACTGCCACACACTCGGAGCAGCTTGAGATCTTTTCACACTCGCGTTGACTGTGCCAGTTCTCATCACATGTACTGATTGGGCCCTTCGTCAAGAAGGCTAATGCACGGAGCCTGTCAAGTGTAAACAATGAATTTCTTAGTTACGAAATTGTTTTTGGAGATGTTTTTCTATATAACAATGATTCACTATATTAACAGTAAAGTTTCTGGCTGGATGAACGGACATTCTGAAGATTTATAATGATTCAACATAAATGTTCCCTGACAAATTGGGTGTGATCATGATTAAAAATGACTTTGTTTATTGAGTTCAGCCTTCCACCAACAGTATTTCAGTTATCTGGAGACAGTGTCCTCTTGAAGCAGATACAGTGCTGCCTTCACTGTATATAGCATGACGTGAACTGCAAACATTCACATTATCCTGACAGGGGGCCAATCAGTCGTGGAACTACCCTTTATATTTGCTTGAGCGTTAGCAAGGAAGCTATACCAATACCATTTTTAGCCACTTTCGTATGTCGTGGCCTAGCATCGAACCCACGGCTTCCCGTACCTGGAGTCTACGCTTTATCGGTTGCTCTACCAGGCCAGTGATGATTAATGATGAGTCACCATATAAGTTCCCTGCTGATGATTTACAATGAGTCAGCATATAAGTTCCCTGACCTACAGGGTGTATATGCTGATGATTTACAATGAGTCACATAAGTTCCCTGACCTGCTGGGTGTATATGCTGATGATTTACAATGAGTCACCATATAAGTTCCCTGACCTGCAGGGTGTATATGCTGATGATTTACAATGAGTCACCATATAAGTTCCCTGACCTGCTGGGTGTATATGCTGATGATTTACAATGAGTCAGCATATAAGTTCCCTGACCTGCAGGGTGTATATGCTGATAATTTACAATGAGTCACTTAAGTTCCCTGACCTGGTGGGTGTATAGGCTGATGATTTACAATGAGTCAGCATATAAGTTCCCTGACCTGCTGGGTGTATATGCTGATGATTAACAATGAGTCACCACATAAGTTCCCTGACCTGCTAGGTGTATATGCTGATGATTTACAATGAGTCACCATATAAGTTCCCTGACCTGCTGGGTGTATATGCTGATGATTTACAATGAGTCACCATATAAGTTCCCTGACCTGCTGGGTGTATATGCTGATGATTTACAATGAGTCACATAAGTTCCCTGACCTGCTGGGTGTATATGCTGATGATTTACAATGAGTCACCATATAAGTTCTCTGACCTGTTGGGTGTGTGTATGCTGATGATTTATAATAATTCAACATGTAAGTTCCCTGACCTTTTGGGTGAGTGTATACTGATGATTTATAATAATTCAACACATAAGTTCTCTGACCTGTTGGGTGTGTGTATGCTGATGATTTATAATAATTTAACACATAAGTTCCCTGACCTGTTGGGTGTGTGTGTATACTGATGATTTAAAATAATTTAACATATAAGTTCCCTGACCTGTTGGGTGTGTGTATGCTGATGATTTATAATAATTCAACATGTAAGTTCCCTGACCTGTTGGGTGAGTGTATACTGATGATTTATAATAATTCAACACATAAGTTCTCTGACCTGTTGGGTGTGTGTATGCTGATGATTTCTATTGATTCAACATACAAGTTGCCTGACCTGTGTATGTTGATGATTTTTAACAATTCAAAGTACAAGTTCCCTGACCTGTTGGGTGTGTGTATGCTGATGATTTATAACAATTCAATATGTAAGTTCCCTGACCTGTTGGGTGTGTGTATGCTGATGATTTATAACAATTCAATATGTAAGTTCCCTGACCTGTTGGGTGTGTGTATGCTGATGATTTATAACAAGTCAACATGTAAGTTCTCTGACCTGTTGCGTGTGTGTATGCTGATGATTTATAATAATTCAACACATAAGTTCCCTGACCTGTTGGGTGTGTGTATGCTGATGATTTATAACAATTCAACATGTAAGTTCCCTGACCTGTTGGGTGTGTGTATGCTGATGATTTATAACAATTCAATATGTAAGTTCTCTGACCTGTTGGGTGTGTGTATGCTGATGATTTATAACAAGTCAACATGTAAGTTCTCTGACCTGTTGGGTGTGTGTATGCTGATGATTTATAATAATTCAACACATAAGTTCCCTGACCTGTTGGGTGTGTGTATGCTGATGATTTATAACAATTCAACATGTAAGTTCCCTGACCTGTTGGGTGCGTGTATGCTGATGATTTATAACAAGTCATCATGTAAGTTCTCTGACCTGTTGGGTGTGTGTATGCTGATAAGTTATAATAATTCAACACATAAGTTCCCTGACCTGTTGGGTGTGTGTATGCTGATGATTTATAACAATTCAACATGTAAGTTCCCTGACCTGTTGGGTGCGTGTATGCTGATGTTTTATAACAATTCAACATGTAAGTTCCCTGACCTGTTGGGTGTGTGTATGCTGATCATTTATAACAATTCAACATGTAAGTTCCCTGACCAGTTGGGTGTGTGTATGCTGATGTTTTATAACAATTCAACATGTAAGTTCCCTGACCTGTTGGGTGCGTGTATGCTGATCATTTATAACAATTCAACCTGGAAGTTCCCTGACCTGTTGGGTGTGTGTATGCTGATGTTTTATAACAATTCAACATGTAAGTTCCCTGACCTGTTGGGTGCGTGTATGCTGATCATTTATAACAATTCAACATGTAAGTTCCCTGACCTGTTGGGTGCGTGTATGCTGATGATTTATAATAATTCAACATGTAAGTTCCCTGACCTGTTGGGTGAGTGTATGCTGATCATTTATAACAATTCAACATGTAAGTTCTCTGACCTGTTGGGTGTGTGTATGCTGATGATTTATAACAATTCAACATGTAAGTTCCCTGACCTATTGGGTGCGTGTATGCTGATGATTTATAATAATTCAACATGTAAGTTCCCTAACCTATTGGGTCCGTGTATGCTGATGATTTATAATAATTCAACATGTAAGTTCCCTAACCTGTTGGGTGCGTGTAAGCTGATGATTTATAATAATTCAACATGTAAGTTCCCTAACCTATTGGGTGCGTGTAAGCTGATGATTTATAATAATTCAACATGTAAGTTCCCTAACCTATTGGGTGCGTGTAAGCTGATGATTTATAATAATTCAACATGTAAGTTCCCTAACCTGTTGGGTGCGTGTATGCTGATGATTTATAATAATTCAACATGTAAGTTCCCTAACCTGTTGGGTGCGTGTAAGCTGATGATTTATAATAATTCAACATGTAAGTTCCCTAACCTATTGGGTGCGTGTAAGCTGATGATTTATAATAATTCAACATGTAAGTTCCCTAACCTGTTGGGTGCGTGTATGCTGATGATTTATAACAATTCAACATGTAAGTTCCCTAACCTGTTGGGTGCGTGTAAGCTGATGATTTATAATAATTCAACATGTAAGTTCCCTGACCTGTTTGTTGGATATTCTGACGTGTAACAGTAACTCTGGTTGTCCTTATTCTCTTGCACAATCACAGGATAGCAGCCTGGCTGGGTCTGACATAACTCATAGCTGTTGTGCACTGTACATATATCACCCGGTAGAGTCAACTGGTGGAGGGAGCCATACTCCCGGTTATGGAACCCACCGTATACAAACATGCTGGACATGTAGCGCACGGCTTGGGATGATACCAGTGAAGTTAAGTGTACACCTTCACTTGTGTCTGTAAGATAAATATGTCAAGTTATATAGTAAAACAAGAAACAGCGATATGATCAAATAAGCAATATTGGTTTAGTAATTTTGTGACAAGTGAGTGTAGTATAATTACAGATTGGAGAAATGAAGTCTTATCTATTGTCTGACTTACCTATCATGCATTGAATTGGGTTTTTCTCAATTGTTTACTTGAATATTTAAACATTCTTCATGATGAATTCATAATAATAATATTAAGCAGCCCTACATAATTTTTATCAATTTACAAATGCTTCATAATTAATTTAAAAAAAAAATCTAATTACAACAGAAAAGAGAAAAATAAACTATGTGAAACAAAAAAACACACATGTTTACACCATATTTTGACCTATAAAACATGTTTACACCATATTTTTGACCTATGTTTACACCATATTTTGACTTATATTTACACCATTTTTTGACCTATGTTTACACCATATTTTGACCTATGTTTACACCATATTTTGACTTATTTTACACCATATTTTGACCTATGTTTACACCATATTTTGACCTATGTTTACACCATATTTTGACATACAAAAAGAAAGATGTGTAGATACATACCTGACAGATCAAGCATGAACCAAAAGTTACACTTGAACTTGTAAATCAGGATACTGGTGGAGGTATTTCTATTGTCAGTATAGCCTCCAAACACCAGCATATACTCTGTCATGTCAACAGCTTGGTGAAAGTAGCGAGGCTCCAGCTGTAAAAATAACAAAGGTCAACTGTACACTTAAAATTTGTTTTGTTTTTGAAATACATTGCAGTGATCATTCATTATCATTATAGCAACATCCAGCTTTTTATGGAGGAAGACCCTAAACACATGTCTGGGTAGAACCATCAGCGCACCGCAAGTCAGCTATAAGACCCTCCCACATTAAGTCCTTCGCACCAAACGGGACTCAAACCCAAGCGGTGAGAGGCTAAGCAGTCAGAGGAATTACAAATCTGCAACTCTACCACTACACCTAGGGCGCCCCACACTAAAAAAATTTACATACACTAATACCCTCCAAGTCCAGTTGATGTTTTAACTTCACTGTTCAAATCAATGGCTGTGAACCAATGATAGTTTGTTTATTGGGTTTATTGTCCACCCAACAGTTATCTGGAAACGGTGTCCATTTAAAAGCAGATATAGTGCTAACTTCACTGTGTATAGCATTGCATGCTGTGAACACCTGGCATTACACCACACCCAGTCACATTATCCTGTCACCGGGCCAACCAGTCATGGAACTTCCCTTATATTTGCTTAAGAGAGAATAAAGGGAGCAAGGGAGCTATACCACTACCACTATTTAACAACTGTGGTACATCGCTGCCTGAGAACGAACCAGAGGCCTACCGTACCTGGAGCTGACACTCTACCGATTACGCTACCAGGTCCGGTTGAACCAATGATAAATTCTAGTAACATATAATTCGGTTGAGCAATGCATTAAAACTCCTACAAGCCAATAAATACAGACCAACAACACACAATTAACTATTTTATTAAAGATGCAGTTTAAGTGTCAATCAATCATCAACCTTTACAAGATGTGTAATGGTAGATCTCACATTTTGGCTTTAAGTTTTATAATTATTACTCCTATGGCTGGATGGGAGGTTGTATTTAAGTTCTGTCAATATGTTTTAAACACATGCAGATTGACAGAAAAGGGTCTCAGAGCAATGTAACTGTACCTGACTGTTGGGTTCTGGCATCAGCACATTCCAGGTGTATGTCTCTACATCGTAAGTGAACAGTCGATTTGACACCTGTAGGCGGTCATTGTTGTCAAATATATGGCCCCCATAAACGTAAATGGTCTTGGACGCCTTGTTGTAGATAGCAGAGTGGCCATATATCCCTGATACACAATGAACAGTCCATTGTATTTAATCACCAAGATAATTAACATAAACAGCACTCAAAAAAACTGGTGGACCAAAACCTCAATCGGTCGACTAAATTTTATAAGTTAAATGAACCGAGAGTCCACCAAAATTTTCAGTCACATCATTTTCAAAATTCTTAATTATAATAAATCTTATATACTTAACTAAACAATGATTTACAGCCTTTTACTAAACACAACCACTCATAACACCTCGGTTAGCTTACCAACCTTTTGTGTCATAATCTGTAAAAATTGCTTCAGTCCAGTAGATATTGCCATCTTGTTGAACCAAAAGTCTAGTTTTTTTTAATTTCTTTCATGAAGACTGCATAAATTGAAATTAAATTGGACTTATTGAAAATACTTGTTTGCTTTGTGCTATGCTTCAAATATCATTTTCACATTTTTCATTAAATAAAAGAACTGCTGTTGTTGTTTGTATTTTGTTACATGGCGTTGACACAATTATGGCCATATTGGCGACGTCTTGCTAATTATTGGTGGCGGAAGACTTTAGACTTATAGCTGGGTAGAACCACCGGTCCAATGCAGGTTAGCTGGAAAACCCTCCCCACATGAAGTTTTTGCCCCGACTCGAACCCACGCGATGAGGGGCTGAGGTGTTTCAAGTCAGCGACTCTAACTGCGAAGTCTCGGGTGCTCCCTGTAACATTGCAACATATACATGACAAAGACTGGCATAGCAGGAAACACCAGGAGATAAGTCCATATGCAATAAATGATGAAAATTGTCCCCCAACAACACATACCCACAGGTTTAGACCCGGTTGCGTTTTCTCCTCGTTTTGTCTCCCAGGCTGTGATGTAGCTGTTGGCATCATAGATGTAGACTGTGTCACTGAAGTATTTCTCTGTGGAAAATCCTCCAATTATGAACAGTTTGTGTCGACCCACCAGTGTCATGGAATGTCCTGCCAGTCCAACCACCCAGTCGGGCTCCTGAGGAAACAGAGGGCATAAGCACTAAAGGTTGTCACTTGTTATTGTTTAAAGTTAACAACTGTCACTGTTGTAGGAAAATGTAAATGTTTTAAGGTTTCATTCTTAGAAAATTAAACATTGAATAATATTTTATTTTAGAGTCACCATTGTTTTGTTTTTTAAATACACTGCAGTGACCTTTTATGATCATTATAGCAGCTTTCTGATTAGAAAAAGACCCCAGACACATGTCTGGATAGAACCACCAGTGCACCGGAAGTCAGCTGGAAGTACTTCTCTCATCAAGTCCTTCGCCCCAAACAGGACCAGAACCCACGCGGTGAATGGCTAAGCAGTCAGAGGTATAAAAAAATTGGCAACTCTACCACTAACTACAACACAGGCACCCCTAGCGTCACCATTTACTACACTCCTACTTACATTCAGCATCTACCCGAGAGATAAATTTAACTCTCACAAAATTGTTTTCAATACAGGTTTTGAAAAACAGATCGAACTGAATTATTACTGAACATTACTTTGAAAACATCAATACTTACAATGGGTCCAGTCCATTTCTTGGCATCAATGGCAAATTTCCACATTTCCTTGCTGGCCTGGTATTCCAGCTGACCGTCTTGGGAGGCGACCAGTCCACCAAATACGAACAGGTTCTTCATCAGCGAAACGCAAGCTCCCGTATGAAAATACCTGTAAACACCACACATTTATGGATGTAAAGGCACCATACAGGGTTTTCCCTTGGCTTCGCCAACTGGGGGTCATTTGGACCCCCAGACATCCATAATTGGGGGTCATTTAAAAATTTTGGGGGTCATTCTTAAAATAACAAGCAAACACTGATTTGCAGTACGTGGACCTGGTTCACTGCGCTTTGAGCTTGCAGACGAAAGAAACTGCGTCAGTTTTGCCGAAACATTTTTTTAACAGACTGGTTATTACTTTTGACGGGTTTTCCGGTAAACCCCCCCCAAGAAACCTGTCATACAGTCTACATGTTCGACTGTGTCTTCCGCTGAGCAGCAAAGACACGAAAATACGATCAATACACCGTAAACCCGTCTACCTGGTGACTGGTTTGATTATGTAAACCCAACTAGCGAATAAAAACCGTCGACATTAGCGAACCAGTCTGGTTAAAAATGAAAGTAGACAAATAGAAATTCGGACAATCAACAAATCGGAAAGCAAACTGAAATGATGAAATATTTTTTTTCCACGCTAACCTGCGTCCACATGGACGCATCGTATTTTATTTTGAGGGTCATTAACAGAAAAAATGCGACAATGACGCGGGATTTGTGCGTCAGGGAAAACCCTGACCATATGACCACAGGGCTGTCATTAACATTAAAATCTTCTAGTAAGAAGTCATCTGAAAACTTTTAAACATTCCAATAGCATAAGTCACTAAATATCATGCATAATAAGAATTTAAATTTTCAGGAAGAAAGGTAAGAAAATGAAGCAAGAAATATTTTTTTTAACGTCAATTGACTCTAAATAGAGGTGTTTCTTTCTGACAAAGGGCCTGGGGACTGTCAGAATGGGAAAATTGTGCGGCATTTAATTAGAAAAGGGGAAATGTGCATGTTTCACTATACATCTTGTATATTTATTACAAAGCCATCTCTCTATTTTTCCTGTTCTTAAACTCCTCCACAAGAACATCACTCAAGCTTCCATTGTAGTCACTAATCCGCACCAATGCTTTTAATTTCTTCATTACCACAAAAAAGTATTATATTGTTTATCATAGAGGAATTTTTTTTCATTTTTAGGGGAAAAACTTGGCTTTTTTTCCGAGGGGATGGGGCCGGTAAACGGCCTCTCGTATACATGGTAAAAAAAAAACTGAAATGTATCTGGGTCAAGGTCAGGTTCAATACGAGGTGCAGTTACCTTGGGCTGGGTCGTTCATTGGTGATTGGTTTCAGCTCTGTCCACGTGTTAGTGAGGTAACTGTATCGCCATATGTCGTTCAGCAGACCTTGCTTCAGGGACCGACCACCAAACAGATACATGGCTTCGTCATCACACGAGATTGTCACATGGCCGTAGCGACTGACAGGTCCTGCCCCCTGGTGGTCCCGGTGAATGGCATGGGCATCCCAGGGGAATGTGTTGATTTGGTAAATACTGCCGTCAAATTTGCCTTCACATTGGCAGGACTTGGTCACCTGCACACATATTGCAGTATGTTTCAGAGGTTCTTAACTTATTTGTTCTGATAAAAGAGTTGCTTAAGTAATGCTGGATGGAAATCAGCTTAACTTTTATATGCATATTTTTTTTCATGGAATACTTAAGCATTTACATCTTTCTTAAATAACTCCAGCATCATAGTACAAATCACCTCGTATAAAAAATCGATTTCTGCATTGTGACTGAGTGAAAAGTGATTTCAATATAAGTAAAGTGCCTAGAAAAAAAAAGTTATCAAATAAAAAGTTTTTATGTAAAACATAAAATCCATCAATAAATATTTTCATTGTCAGTGTTAATTGTTTATGTTTACTGGGTTAATTGTCCCAACAACACCATTTCAGTTATCTGGAGATGTTGTCCACTTGAAGCAGATATAGTGCTGCCTTCACTGTGTATAGCATGACGTAAGCACCTGGCATGATACTACACCCTCTCACATTATCCTGACACCGGGCCAACCAGTCATAGAACTACCCTTATACTGGCTTGAGCATTAGCAAGGGAGCTATATGACTATCATTTTTATCAACTTTGGTATGGTGCGGCCTGGTATCGAACCCGGGGCCTCCTGTATCTGGAGCCCTACCAATTACGCTACCATGTCCTGTTTTTGTCATTGTTGACATGAGATTTTGCTTTTATGTAACACACACTGCTGATCTATTCACAATAACCAAAACAACATTTTGAGATCCATTAAAATACATTTACACCCGAATGGTCAATTTATTCCCAATTAAACCCATGGTCCACTCACCTCCTTGTAGAAGCAACCAGTCTCACAGACTGGTGTAGAACAGTTAGGGAAGCCCTTGTAGCCCTGTCTGCAGATACAGGACTGGTTCACACATATCTGGTTCCTGGTCTCATCACAGCCTGGTACACACGCATTCACCAGATAACTGGCATTGAACCCTTCTGTGTTGGTGACTGGCGACAAATTATGGATAAATGTAAATAACTAAAGAAAGGAATAATAGAAGTATTATAATTAGGTTACAGAGTTTGCAACAGGATATTGGCAAGCAGGAATGAAGTTATGGAAGAAAATATTAATAGTTTATGTTTGTTATTGGGTTTATTGTCCCACCAGCAGTATTTCTGTTAGTTGGAGATGGCATTAACTTGAAGCAGATATAGTGCTGCCATCACTGTGTATAGCATGTTTATTGGGTTTATCGTCCCACCAACAGTATTTCTGTTAGTTGGAGATGGCATTAACTTGAAGCAGATATAGTGCTGCCATCACTGTGTATAGCATGTTTATTGGGTTTATTGTCCCACCAGCAGTATTTCTGTTAGTTGGAGATGGCATTAACTTGAAGCAGATATAGTGCTGCCATCACTGTGTATAGCATGTTTATTGGGTTTATCACCCCACCAGCAGTATTTCTGTTAGTTGGAGATGGCATTAACTTGAAGCAGATATAGTGCTGCCTTCACTGTGTATAGCATGTTTGTTTATTGGGTTTATTGTCCCACCAACAGTATTTCAATTACCTGGAGACGTGTCCACTTGAAGCAGATAAAGTGCTGCCTTCACTGTGTATAGCATGTTTGTTTATTGGGTTTATTGTCCCACCAGCAGTATTTCTGTTAGTTGGAGATGGCATTAACTTGAAGCAGATATAGTGCTGCCTTCACTGTGTATAGCTTGTTTGTTTATTGGGTTTATCGTCCCACCAACAATATTTCTGTTATCTGGAGACAGTGTCCACTTGAAGCAGATATAGTGCTGCCTTCACTGTGTATAGCTTGCAGTAAACACCTGGCATGACACTACACCAAGTCACATTATCCTGACACCGGGCCAACCAGTCGTGGAACTACCCTTATACTGGCTTGAGCATTAGCAAGGGAGCTATACCACTACCATTTTTAATGACTTCAGTATGTCGCGGCTCGGGATCAAACACAGGACCTACCTGGAGCCAACACTCTAAGGATTGCGCTACCATGTCCGGTCCAATATTAATTGTATTTTAGTGTTTGCTACTATGTTCAAACTGTATTGTACTTCCATTTCTTACACTCAGCTTCAGTTTTTCTTTGACCGGATGATGTGGTAAGTAGATAGTTAAACCTTGTAGACTATCAAAGCAAGTGACCACACAATGCTAGAACAATGAAAGCAGTATCTACTTCAAATTAAAAAATTTTTTTTCACAAATTGGGTAATTCTTTTGGCACAGCAGGCACGATCGGTAACAAGCTCATTCAATGACAATGATTGTTTTGTTTTTTTGGGTTTATCATCCCACCAGCAGTATTTCAGTTTATCTGGAAACGGTGTTCACTTGAAGCAGATAAAGTGCTGCCTTCACTGTGTATAGCATGTTTGTTTATTGGGTTTATCATCCCACTAACAGTATTTCAGTTTATCTGGAGACGGTGTCCACTTGAAGCAGATATAGTGCTGCCTTCACTGTGTATAGCATGCCATAAACTCCGGGCATAATACCACACCTAGTAACATTATCCTGACACCGGGCCAACCAGTCATGGAACTACCCTTATGGGTATTGGGTTTACCCTCAATACAAACAATGATATAACTAATGAGAATGTTCTCAGGCAGCAGGAAGTTCAACTGAGCAAAAAATGATGAAATCCCTGCAAAAATTTCATGTATTTTCCCAAGTTTACAGTGGATTATGCAGGACATATCCATAAACTGACATTTCTGATATGTTGGATGAACTTTTTATGCTCCTGTTTATTCATGTTAAATAGTTTAATGTGCTTTTTTCCCATAAAAATTGAGAAGAATTTATCAATTAATAACCAGTCATTTAGCACTAAGAGAGTTAAGCCAATTTAACACACAAAAAATGCTGACTCATCTCATTGGATCAACTCACAGTTGCCATGTATGTCGGCATCAAAGTAGACGGTGATAATGCCAGAGGTGGCCACCACACTGTGAAATTGGCCTGTGTAAAACCCACAGTAGGCGGCTAACAGGACACCATCGCTCTGACGATCAATAAACTTGGGGATGCCGTCATACACATATACATGATCCTGAAATATATATCCCAACGTGGCTACAATTACTAAAGATTTGGTAGAATGTATAAAATAAGGCTACAATTACTAAAGATTTGGTAGAATGTAAAAAATCAGAAGATAGAATCAGATTGTACATCACACTTTCAGACAGTAAGGATCAGCTTACAAAAACAAAACCTTTTTATGCATATATTTTTCATATCCTTTCAAAGTTCATCTTAGAAAACAATAATTACTTTCTTTTTTAAAAACATTCTTGCAGTAAACTATATATAAGAATAAACTCATAGCACCCTCTCACATATCGACATATCCTCATTTTTAAAGCAAAAAACTGGAAGATAAAGTATCCCTTCATGTGTCCTGGGAAAATAAAGGAACATGATAGCAAATAAATGCTATTTCAGCTATTCTGCCATAGAAAACAATAAAGTTATGACTGGAAAACAAAAAAAACGGAAAGAGATGTGACAAATATTTACCTATTGGTTATTCATTTTCCTACTTAGCCTCTCACAGCATGGGTTCGAGTCCCTATCGGGGCGAAGGACTTAATGTAGGAAGGTTTTCCATCTGACTTGCGGTACACCAGTGGTTGTACCCAGTCATTGGTATAGTCTTTTTGACACAATTACATTTACCCTGTTTGCCTTTGTCTAGAGGTAGATTAAAATTGAATATCTGTGAAAATTATGATAGAACCTTTTTTTATTTACATATTTCAATACCAAACTGCTGGACATTGCTAAAATGATCATAATTGGTCGCTGTGGTGTATTGAAAAAAAAAAATCATTTTCCTACCTGCTCACACTCGACAGCAAGGTCCTCCATACCGAAGGTGATGGTGGGAGGCCGTGTGTACCCAGTGGATGGCTGACTCTTGGCCTTCTCTATGTCTGTGTACACAGTGAATATCCACAGACAGTAGGCCCTCCATGTGGACACACCAGGGCCCTGGCAAACAGACACTGGTAAATAGTATTTCACAAACAGAACAAGCATTTGATAGTATTGTGGGCAATACAGTAGTCCCCTATCGGTCCCTCAAAAAGTTATGAGCCGGACACAATTTTCTTCAAGGTCATGCTGTGACCTTGACCTTCAAGGTATCGACCCAAATGTTGCTCGCGACACGTCATCTCAATATGGTGATAATTTCTGTGAAAAAGTTTTAAAATCCGACTTCAAATAACGAAGTTATGGGCCGGACACAAATTTGCTTCAAGGTCATGCTGTAACCTTGACCTTCAAAGGAGCGACCCAAATGTTGCCCGTGCATATTTTACACATTGCTACCTATTAACATACCAAGTTTCATGCGCCTAGCTTTAATCGTTTTTAAGTTATCAAAGGATCCAGATTTTTAGCGGACAGACAGACAGACGGACGGAGGGTAAAAAGGCATTTATTGAAATTTCTGCAACAAAATATTGGTGAAAGGAATTCTTTTCTTATAATTTATTTATTTTGCCTGTAATGTGCATGTTTGTTTGCTTATTTGGATTATTGTCCAACCAACAGTATTTTAGTTACCTGGAGACGATGTCCAGATACAGCAGATAATACCGTTGATGGGACGATAAACCTGATAAACATTAGCATCAATTGTCTGAAGGCTGAGAACCATTACCTTGTATGAGCCGACTGATCCAGCGGTGATGTTCTGTACAACCATGCCGTGGTCGCAGCTCAGGTAGCACTTGCCTCCATTCCTGCAAGATAACAATTACCAATAATGCATCAGTGCTACCAAGTCACATGCAAATTGATCGGTGATTGGTAAGATACAGGTTAAAAAAAAAAAAAAATATATTATAAAAATCATTTTCTTTAATTTCTGTTATTTCAACTGTTATAATCCAAGGCAAAGATGTCTTTAAAATACACACAAAAAAAGGAATGGAGAACATCAGAAAAAATGTGTTGATTTTGTTTGTTTTTGAAACAAATTGCAGTGACCAATAATGATCATTATAGCGATATCCAGACATGTGGTGGAGGAAGACCGCAGACAAATGTCTGGGTGGAACAACCGGCACACCGCAAGTCAGCTGGATGACCTTCCCAAATTAAGTCCTCCACCCCCGGACACGAACCCACACAGAGAGAAGCTAAGCAGTCAGAAAAAATACCTTGAGTCATACAGCAAGTATGAGCATTACACATATTCCTGTGTTTTATACCTTGGGTCTCCATAGTAACCATCCTGACAGGCCGCACATGAATGTCCCTGAGTGTTGTGGACACAGAAACACTCGCCAGTCTTGTTGTGGCACACCCCACGTGTGATGTCACCGTGGTCATTACAGTCACATGGGTTACAACCTGCCGCAAAAATATGGCAGAGATGATACGTCATAATAATACACTATTTATTTTTTGTCATCTTGCTGGACAGTGAGAGAATTGATGTCACAATAACTTGCTGTCACAATACGCTTGAAGCATACCACAATATAATATAATAATAGCGTAAATAAATAAATAAAACCACAATATACTGCAGCTAGCGGATCGTGAGGTCGTGGGTTCGAACCTCGGCCGGGTCAAACCAAAGACTTTAAAGTTGGTAGTAGTGGCTTCCCTCCTAACGCTCGGGGCTACGGGGACAGCATTACGCCTGACTCGTCGGTGTCAGTATAATGGACCGGCCGGGTTCAGTCCCTGGGCACCTCATAAGTGCCCCTGTGCTATAATGATAGAAATGTCGCTGCGCAGTATCGGCAAAAATGCCGGCTAATCCCAATCCCAATCCCAATCCACCGGCACAAAATGGTGGCAGCAAAGTTTACAAAATATTGTAAAAACCAGTCTGTTCACTGTGTTTCACGTAACTGTACTGACTATACCAGTATCGCAATATACGACAGCCCTACTATATTATCAACTTTTTTAACATCCAACTGTTCACAATGTCTCATCCATGATTTTATGTAGACAAACATTCTGACCACGATTGGGGAACATTGTGCCATGTTATCCTGACACCGGCCAACCAGTCCTGGAACTACCCCTACATATATACCACTACCATTTTAACGACTTTGATATATCGCGGCCCGGGTTTGAAACCGGGGCTTCCCGTACCTGGAATCAACGCTCTACCGTTTGCGCTACCAGGTCCAGTGACATAGATGTGGCCTCTGAGGGTTTTCTTAAATTTGGCCTATGACCTAGTTTGAGCCACATGACCCAGTTTAATGAAGACATTTTACCAGGTCTGGTGTAGACTGGACAATAAATGTGGCCTTTAGTTTGTTCACAAGGTTTTTCTAACGTTTGACCCAGTGACATTTCCTTACTTTCATTTAAATCAGTATTTAAAAAAAACTAGCAGTCCTTAAAAAAATAATTTTTCTTTCAAGACGGGTAAATATTACAATGTAAAAAAGTTGGGAAAACATTAAACTGCATAAAAATGTCAGGTATTTCCTTTATTAACTTCTTAGTCACTTCCGGTATTTAAAGTTGGTATCCAACAGTTTGCCCAAATCAAATATATGTAACAATATTTGACCTCTGTTTGGGGTATTTGTGCATAATTTCTGTAGAAAAAATTCATACTTTAGTCTAAGCTTTAACGATTTTTAAGAATATCTCATATGTTAGGACAGTTAAACTCATTAATCAACACTGAAATGTTCAATCATTTCAAATCTATACATAAGAATGATTGGAATTCTTGCTAAAAATAGACATCAACGTCACAGCATATGATGTGGATGTGCTAAAACATAAATGGTCACGTGCTTTTCTTTGTTTAAAAATAGCTAACTGTGCAGCGAGGCTTGGACAGAAAATACATGTTTAAAATGATGATTTTAACATTATGGTCCACTTTTCAGACAGGTGTAGGACATCAATAAACAGCATTTTGCTAGATCTGGTCAAGTAAACAATCGTTTACTAAGATGTTAATGAAAATATTTTTTGGTCCAAACTGTCGGACACCCCATATAAGTGTGCTGGTGATATGTTATGAACACACAGCTGTCGCTCACCTTCCTCCTTGGTGGGATCTCCATAGTGTCCAATAAGGCAGAGGTTACAGAAGGGGCCCATTGTGTTGTTGAGACAGAAGTCACACTTGCCCGTGCCGTTTTCACACATGCTGTGAAAGTTACATTGACAGTCCGTTCCGCAGTCTGGGCCTGTCCATCCCAAATTACAGTCGCAGATGAATTCATCAGCTTCCACATCATGCAGGCACACACCATGGACACAGTCATAGTAGCAACTGCAAACCAGTGACATTGTGCAGAGTTTTTGTCCTGTTTAATTCTTATACGGCAATTCAACATGGTGACCCACCCCTTGTTTAGCTATACATTTATGATTTGTTATAGTTGGGTGTCAATAATACCTGTATTTTTTTATCTAGTATAAAAGTTGCTTTTGTTGTTGAGTGTCAATTAAATCTGTTGTTGTTTTTTATCTACTATAAATTTTGATGTTGTGGTTGCGTGTAAATAAAACCTTTTCTGTATCTACCATGATTTTTGTTGTCGTTTTGGTGTCAATAAATCCTTTTTTTATCTACGATGATTTTTGTTGTTGTTGAGTGTAACTAAAAACCTTATTTTCATCTTCAACGATTTTTGTTGTTTTTGGGTGTAACTAAAAACCTTATTTTTATCTACCATGATTTTTGTTCTTGACTCTCCAAACATGGCAACATCTGGTAAAATAAAAATCAGCATAAATACCAACAGACAAAATGATTTTAAAATCAGTTTAAACAATAACCAATACCTGATACCATGTACAGATTCCTGATACCTGGTGCCTGATAACACATTCAGACGCCAGATACCTGATGGCATGTACAGATTCCAGATACCACAAACAGATTCTGGGTCCTGTACAGATTCCTGGTACATGATACCTTGTACAGACTTGTGAAAGAAGAACACACAAATCATCTGAAAAAGCCGATAACACTTACGTTCTCTTGCAGGACTCCACACCATCACCTTGGTAACCCCGTTTACATGTACAGTTAAAGGAGGCTGGGGTGTTGGTGCAGATGGCATTCTCTGTACAATTGTGGAGGCCCAGTCTACATTCTTCCACATCCGGACACTCTGTGTATGACCAATCTGTGGGCTCTGTCGCTGGTATAGCTTTGTGGAAATTGTGAACCAGTCCAGAACATGTGGCTCCCTCCCCATATGGGCCTATGCAATAAGATAAACACCCAGCATAAGATAAACCAGATAAACACCTAGTATATGATAAACCTGATAAACACCCAGTATAAGATAAACAAGATAAATGCCCAGTAGAAGATACCATATAAGATAAACAAGATCAATGCCCAGTATAAGATAAACAAATAAGATAAACAAGATCAATGCCCAGTATAAGATAAACAAGATCAAAGCCCAGTATAAGATAAACAAGATAAATGCCCAGTAGAAGATAAACAAGATCAATGCCCAGTATAAGATAAACAAGATCAATGCCCAGTATAAGGATAAACAAGATCAATGCCCAGTATAAGATAAACAAGATCAATGCCCAGTATAAAATAAACAAGATCAAAGACCAGTATAAGATAAACAAGATAAATGCCCAGTATAAGATAAACAAGATCAAAGCCCAGTATAAGATAAACAAGATAAATGCTAAGTAGAAGATAAACAAGATCAATGCCCAGTATAAGATAAACAAGATCCACGCCCAGTATAAGATAAACAAGATCAAAGCCCAGTATAAGATAAACAAGATAAATGCCTAGTATAAGATAAACAAGATTAAAGCCCAGTATAAGATAAACAAGATAAATGCCCAGTAGAAGATAAACAAGATCAATGCCCAGTATAAGATAAACAAGATCAACGCCCAGTATAAGATAAACAAGATCAAAGACCAGTATAAGATAAACAAGATAAATGCCCAGTATAAGATAAACAAGATTAACGCCCAGTATAAGATAAACAAGATCAAAGCCCAGTATAAGATAAACAAGATAAATGCCCAGTATAAGATAAACAAGATAAACATCCAGTATAAGATCAACAAGATAATTGCCCAGTATAAAATAAACAAGATCAATGCCCCGTATAATATAAACAAGATAAATGCCCAGTATAAGATAAACAAGATAAATGCCCAGTATAAGATAAACAAGATAAACATCCAGTATAAGATAAACAAGATCAATGCCCAGTATAAGATAATCAAGATAAA
Organism: Sinonovacula constricta; assembly: GCA_007844125.1. Lineage (NCBI taxonomy): Eukaryota > Metazoa > Mollusca > Bivalvia > Cardiida > Solecurtidae > Sinonovacula > Sinonovacula constricta. Next base: position 32,498,315 of record CM017572.1, read on the forward strand.
TGCACAGTATAAGATAAACAAGATAAACACCCAGTGTAAGATAAACAAGATAAACACCCAGTATAAGATAAACAAGATCAATGCCCAGTATAAGATAAACAAGATCAAAGCCCAGTATAAGATAAACAAGATAAATGCCCAGTATAAGATTAACAAGATAAATGCCCAGTATAAGATAAACAAGATCAATGCCCAGTATAAAATAAACAAGATCAATGCCCAGTATAAGATAAACAAGATCAAAGCCCAGTATAAGATAAACCAGATAAATGCCCAGTATAAGATAAACCAGATAAATGCCCAGTATAAGATCAACAAAATAAACACCCAGTATAATATAAACAAGATAAATGCCAAGTATAAGATAAACAAGATCAATGCCCAGTATAATATAAACAAGATAAACACCCAGTATAAGATAAACAAGATAAATGCCCAGTATAAGATAAACAAGATCAACATCCAGTATAAGATAAACAAGATCAATGCCCAGTATAAGATAAACAAAATAAACACCCAGTATAATATAAACAAGATAAATGCCAAGTATAAGATAAACAAGATCAATGCCCAGTATAATATAAACAAGATAAATGCCCAGTATAAGATAAACAAGATAAATGCCCAGTATAAGATAAACATCCAGTATAAGATAAACAAGATCAAAGCCCAGTATAAGATAAAGCAGATAAATGTCCATCATAAGATAAACAAAATAAACACCCAGTATAATATAAACAAGATAAATGCCAAGTATAAGATAAACAAGATCAATGCCCAGTATAATATAAACAAGATAAACACCCAGTTTAAGATAAACAAGATAAATGCCCAGTATAAGATACCAACAAGAGTAAATACAGTGCAACAATGGTTTACTTTTGAAATGTTATACAAAGTGTGATACAAAAAAAAAATAATTAAGAACTAAATTATAGGATGTATATTTTTTATTTGTAACAATAACTTCAGCTTCCAATTTTGGATCCAGGTAAAGGCCTGTTTCTTAAGAATATATCATGACCCATATAAATACTTATTGTAAAACAGCAAAAAATAACGCAAACCGTATAAATATAAATTACAGATGTGACTTCTGCCTACCTTTAAAGTCCCCATCCACACACACCCCTATCCTTGGATTGTTACTGTTGCCACACCAACCACAGCTAAAGCTCTTTAAGCAAAGATCACATGACCTGAGAGCCGTGCAGTTGCGACATGTGTAGGGATTGTTGCTATTAGAGACCTCGTTATCGATCCACTCAGTACACTGTCCATGGCGATGACGGGAAACATAGTCGGAGAATGGCAGACAGGTGTGGAGGTTCTCACACCATGCACATTCACTGCTCTTATTGAGACATGAGCTGCAGCTGGTACGTCTGTACAGATGTAATTATAATGTTTAATACAAACAATATATATTACATGTGGAAATTTTGTCTGTTTATTGGATTTATTGTCCCACCAACAGTATTTCTTTTTGGGTTTATTATCCCACCAACAGTATATCAGTTATCTCGAGACGGTGTCCACTTGAAGCCGATATAGTGCTGCCTTCACTGTGTATAGCATGCACCGAACAGCTGGCATGATACCACATCCAGTCACATTATCCTGACACCGTGCCAACCAGTCATAGAACTACCCATATATTTGCTTGAGCATTAGCAAAAGAGCTATACCACTACCACTTTTATCACTTTGGTATGTCGCAGCCCAGGATTGAACCTGGGGCCTCCTGTACCTGGAGTCGATGCTTTACGGATTGCGCTACCAGGTCCTGTGGAAACTTTTTATTTTGATCCAACACAAATGGGATTCAAACCTATGTTATGTGGGAGGAGAAAATATGAGTATCCAAATGATGTCTTTAATCTCCGTTCAAATGTAAAAAGTACCAAGATCTTCAAACAGTATAATGTGATGGCACACTTACAATGGGTGGTATATGTGGAGATAACACAAAACATTACTTTGCTATTCCGGTTGAGGAATATGCATTTTTTTTTCCTGTGTACCACTGTATGTGTAAATGTAAGTGGTTATTCTTGTGAAGAAAAGATTACTACAGTAAATAATCTTCAACAAAACCCAGTGGACGGTTGACCGAGTCCACCAAAATCTCTGTTGGTCCATTAAAATTTATAAGATAAATGGACCAACAGCTCACACAGAATTTTCAGCCACATCATTTTCAAAATTCTGAATTACTTTGGAAAACATATATAATAAACTAAACTAAAAAATGCTATACAGCCTTATCAAACCTAACCACTTGCAACTCCTCAGTTTGCTTACCCTTTGTGTCAAAATGCCAAAATCATACTAGTCCAGTAAAATTTGGTCCGGTACAGTGTTTTTAAATTTCTTTCGTAAAGGCTGAGTTCATAAAAACCTAATTATAAGAATGTGAACTTTAGACAGGTAACAAATGGTCATATGACTAGTCTACCTAGATAATTTACAAAAACGTCGAGAAGTTTTGGGCTGTACTCACTCTTGACACCTGATGGGGCAGGAGGTTGGTTTAAATATCACCTCGAGTGTGGGCTGTACTTACTCATGACACCTGATTGGGCAGGAGGTTGGTTTAAATATCACCTCGAGTGTGGGCTGTACTTACTCATGACACCTGATAGGGCAGGAGGTGGGTTTAAATATCACCTCGAGTGTGGGCTGTACTTACTCATGACACCTGATAGGGCAGGAGGTGGGTTTAAATATCACCTCGAGTGTGGGCTGTACTTACTCATGACACCTGATAGGACAGGAGGTGGGTTTAAATATCACCTCGAGTGTGGGCTGTACTTACTCATGACACCTGATAGGGCAGGAGGTGGGTTTAAATATCACCTCGAGTGTGGGCTGTACTTACTCATGACACCTGATGGGGCAGGAGGTGGGTTTAAATATCACCTCAGCAGAATCAGTACGATCCCGACGAACACAAGTTGTATAGTCCTTCACCCACTCACAATGGGGATCCTAAAGAAGGAGATATACATAATAAGTGTTCAAAATACTGTCCAAGTGGATATTCTTAAAACTAGGGCTGTCATGATACGCTTGCAGTGTACCACGATATATTGCGATACATTTCGAGCGTATTGCAATACGTACCACAATATATTGCCATATATGATCAAACTACTATATGAAGCGATTTCACTCTATATTATGAGCAGTTTAGTGTCATGTGTTTTCACTGTATTAGAGGGATGACCATTTATAGTGTATTTATATTGTTTGTACCTCCACTGTATCTTATAAGCGCATCAAAATGTTGACAATATGCAGCACCGTTAACAATTTTCTTGGTTGATCTGCCCTCCTTCACCCAGGAGGAACCCACACATTGCTTTTGCCATTAAATTTGGCGTTTTTTCGAAAAGGTCGCATTAAATACTTCAAATATTTTGAAAAGTCTATCGACCATATTGTTTACAATTTGCAATGGTCGTGTTTAACTAAATTGCCTAACATTAGTTAATTATTATGTTCTAGGTATTCCGCAACAAACTATCTCATAACAACTGGCTAGTTGTAGCAAATTTTCTGTCAAAAAAGATAATGTTTCTATGCAAAATATAGAAAATACTTTAACAAATTAAAAGTCGATACCTAATAAAAATTATATTGTAAGGAATATCGCAAATCAACTATGCCACACTTCTATGGCTGTTTAGAATGAATTCCACTGACATGCATATGGCTTGAGACAACATTTTGGTAAGTTATCAACAATTCCTTTTCATAAATAGGAGCATCTGTGACTTTGGATGCACCGAATGGTAGAAACATCAAAATTATACAAAATATCGTGAAAAATTGGTATGTTCCTTGTGTATCACGGTATTGTATTGCCTTTACCCTGTATGGCAATATACCGGTATACTGCGACAGCCGTAATTAAATCTTGACTAAGCAGACAGTAAATGTTTATTTTGTATTATCATTAAGTAACAAGTGTTCAAGTACTTATTATATTAGGATAATATGTTTCCTGTTATCATGCAGCTATATTTTCAATAATCAGCTAGATTCTTCGAATATAAAAAAAAACACTACATAAGGGATCTGTCACGAGTTGCCATTTATTACAAACATTAAACAAATTCAGGATAAGTTATAGTAAGAGGGCTTATGGCGAGCTTGTTATCATTCTTCCAAGACGTATTTTATAAATGTTTGTATTAAATGACAACGAGTGTCCGATTTTTTTTACCACATCATTTTAGCTGCCAATATACAATTTCATGAAATTTGAACGATACTTGTAGAAATAGTGATATGAGACGTGATGTCGTAGTTGACATCATCAATCGAAAAGCCGTATTACACTGTAATGGGTGTATTGATTGGAAAACAAGGGGCATCATGTGATGAAATTGAAATTATGTAAAATATGAAGATAAAAAGAGGTGCCACTTTCAATCCAGTCAATCAAAGAACCTATGGTACTAGCAGCAGGAAACTAAACTGAGAATCAGTCAGACAGACTGGTCACACACATCAGTCAGACAGACTGGTCACACACATCAGTCAGACAGATTGGTCACACACATCAGTCAGACAGACTGGTCACACACATCAGACAGACAGACTGGTCACACACATCAGTCAGACAGGCTGGTCACACACATCAGTCAGACAGGCTGGTCACACACATCAGTCAGACAGACTGGTCACACACATCAGACAGACAGACTGGTCACACACATCAGTCAGACAGGCTGGTCACACACATCAGTCAGACAGACTGGTCACACACATCAGTCAGACAGACTGGTCACACACATCCGACAGACAGACTGGTCACACACATCAGACAGACTGGTCACACACATCAGTCAGACAGACTGGTCACACACATCAGACAGACAGGCTGGTCACACACATCAGACAGGCTGGTCACACACATCAGTCAGACAGACTGGTCACACACATCAGACAGACAGACTGGTCACATCAGACAGACAGACTGGTCACACACATCAGTCAGACAGGCTGGTCACACACATCAGTCAGACAGGCTGGTTACACACATCAGTCAGACAGACTGGTCACACACATCAGTCAGACAGACTGGTCACACACATCAGACAGACAGACTGGTCACACACATCAGACAGACAGACTGGTCACACACATCAGACAGACAGACTGGTCACACACATCAGTCAGACAGACTGGTCACACACATCAGACAGACAGACTGGTCACACACATCAGACAGACAGACTGGTCACACACATCAGACAGACAGACAGACTGGTGACACACATCAGACAGACAGACTGGTGACACACATCAGACAGACAGACTGGTCACACACATTAGACAGACAGACTGGTCACATACATCAGACAGACAGACTGGTCACACACATCAGTCAGACAGACTGGTCACACACATCAGTCAGACAGACTGGTCACACACATCAGTCAGACAGACTGGTCACACACATCAGACAGACAGACTGGTCACACACATCAGACAGACAGACTGGTCACACACATCAGTCAGTCAGACTGGTCACACAAATCAGTCAGACTGGTCACACAAATCAGTCAGACTGGTAACACACATCAGTCAGACAGACTGGTCACACACATCAGTCAGACAGACTGGTCACACATGGTCTTTTTAATCTGACACTGGCTCATCTTGTCTGGAACTATTGTTATAATCCCATTATTTCATCAATGAAATATCAACATCTATTCTTTCAAAACTTTTCTCCTTCTTTTTCATCAATGAAACCTCAGCATCTATTCTTTCAACAGTATTCTCCCATCACTTCATGAATGGCATCCACACTTACCTGTGTACAGGTGAGACATTCCACGTGGTCCGAGCAGACTGGACAAACCGACGGTTCCGTGACCAGAAGACTAGTCTGCTTCTTGGTCTGCGTACATTCAGGGGCGAGGGTGGTTGTGTTCCGAGGGACGCAGGCATTGACTGGCGAGCACCAGCCACAATAGACGTCAGTCATACACGCCAGGCAATTTGTCAACCTAGCACAATCTCCAGTACCGTGTGGCTCCAGGAATTCATATGTAAATGGATGATATGTCTTCAACTGGGAGTCTGTAAATGAAAAATATACAATGCAATAAAAAAAAATAGGAGATGAACTTTTGCATGGACTTGTGTGTGTCAAATTATCAGCAACTAAACTATTTCATAATAAATAACCTCTCAACCGGTATGACATAATTGCTTTAAAGATAAATATAAGATGAAATTAATTTCATTACAAGAGGGCCATGATGGTCTTTAATCGCTCACCTGAGGACGCAGGCTTTCAGTAGGCTCATATCTGGCATCAAGTAATAAAGAGTTATTTACTTTAGAAATCTTTGGTGAAGACTGGACAATTGGTGTGGCCACTAGGCTGATTATATTTTCTATAATTTTACCAAGTAACTTACTCAATCCACATGACTCACTTCAAAACATTTCATACTGGCAAACATGCTGGTTAAGTTTAGTGAAGATTTGGCCATGAATGTTGCCTCCAAGTGTTTTCACAAGGTTTTTCCAAAATGTGACCTAGTGACCTAGTTTTTGACCCCAAGTTTGGTGAAGATTTGGTCATAAATGGGGCCTCTAGTGTGTTCACATGCTTTATCTTAAATTTGACTTAGTGACCTACTTTTTTTTACCCAACGTAACCCAATATTGAATTCATCCAAAATTTCATTCAGACAAACATTCTGACTAAGTTCGATGAAGATTCGGCTATAAATATGGTCTCTAGTGTGTGCACAAGCTCTTTCTGAGATTTGACCTAGTGACCTACTTTTTGACCCCTATTGACCAAATAATGAACTTATCCAAGATTTCATGCCCACAAACATTGTGACAAAGTTTGGTGAAGATTGGGCAAAAAATTGGGCCTCTAGTGTGTTTACAAGCTTTTTCTAAAATTTAACCTAGTGACCTACTGTTTGACCCCAAGTGACTAAATTATAAACTTATCCAAGATTTCATGCAGACAAACATTCTAAGTTTGACGAAAATTGGACCATAAATGTGGCCTCTAGTGTGTTCACAAGCTCTTTCTAAAATTCGACATAGTCACCTACTTTTTGACCCTAAGTGAACCAATAACAAACTCATCCAAGCTTCATGCATGCAAGCATTTTGACCAAGTTTGACGAAGATTGGGCCATAAATGTGGCCTGTAGTGTGTTTATAAGTTTTTCCTTTAATTTGACCGAGTGACCTACTTTTTACCCTAGGTGACCCAATAATGAACTCATTCAAAGATTTCATGGAGACAAACATTCTGACCAACTTTGATAAAGATTGGATAAAAACTGTGGCCTCTAGCATGTTCACAAGCTAAAATGTTGATGCTGCAGGACTGACAATGGCTGAAATAGTATCAAAAAATCTCACCTTGACCTTGAGCACGCTGTGCTCAGGTGAGGGAAAAAATTAATTTCTAGAAAAAATTAATTTATAAAAAAAAACACACAACATACTGGAATTAAACAGGTGTGTAAGGGTGAGGTTGAGAATATCATACAACCAGGAGGATAAAATTTAAAAGGAACTTTAAAGGAAAAAAATATGACAAATAGCAATAAATTAGCTCTTAAGTCACTACTTACTCATTGGTTTAACAGATATGTAATGTTCAGACTCAGACACAACAGTATTGTGTTTGTAATCTGTACGATAATTTACATTTTTATTTGGTTATAGTAGAATATTTTTATTACGTATCAACCAGATATTAGAGCAACTAAGGGCAGATTACTCACCAGGACTAGACACCCCCGTCCACTCCAGCTCCAGTTTGTACATTGGCTGCTGAGTCTGCTGGCCTTCGCGCTTCTCATTGGTGAATGAGTAGTTGAAGTATGCCAGGATCTCCAGGGGATACCGGGCCCCACGGGAACGGTTCGGGAACAACCATGTGTTATCTGGACGTCGCTCAAACTCACAACCTGTTTTCTCATTAGCAGTCTCGCATACAACGTCCTGCAATATAATAATTATGCAGGCTTATGCAGGGTTTCTAATAAATAATTTAAAATCGAGGAAATTTGTGCCATGGGGACCTAAGTACACCATAGTCCTGCTGTTCCAGGGTAGAGCCTGGTATTACAATGTTCATGAAGTCAGACAGCTGCTTAAGATTGAGGATCTGAACTATTTACTGCCAGGTCTGAAGGAAATGTCAAATCTTCATACACAAATGTCAAATCTTCATACACAAATGTCAAATCAAATGTCAAATCTTCATACACAAATGTCAAATCTTCATACACAAATTTCAAATCTTCTTACACAAATGTTAAATCTTCATACACAAATTTCAAATCTTCTTACACAAATGTTAAATCTTCATACACAAATGTCAAATCTTCTTACACAAATGTCAAATCTTCTTACAAAAATGTTACATTAGTTTCTGGTCTAGGCTAACAGTTTACATCCAAACCCTTTGATACTGAATACATTGCAGCAACCAATTATTATTATAATAGCAATGTTCAGCTTTTGGGTGGAGGAACACCTGTGTATAGCACGCAGTGAACACCTGGCATGATACCACACCCAGTCACATTGTACTGACACCGGGCCAACCAGTTGTGGAACTACCATTATATTTGCTTAAGCCTTTTGCAAGAGACCTATACCACTACCATTTTTAATGACTTTGGTATGTCACGGACTTCTGATGCTCTACCGATTGCGCTACCAGGTCTGTAGAGTCATTTTTGGGATGAAGGAATTACGGTAATACGTGAAGGTCTCCCAGCTGACCTTCCCGCACACTGGTGGTTGTACATAAACATTTGTCTAGGGTCTTACTCCACCAAAATAGCCCGACATTTGCTATAATGACCATAATTAGTGACCGAAATATATTCAAAATGTAAGCAATGAACAAAAAATTCAGAATAAGTTTTCAACAAATGTTATGGTAAGGGTTTTATAAAATGGTTACTTACAGCGGTGCTGGTGTTCTGTGCCCCCAGCCGCCCGAGATGAACAGCCACGTAGATCTTTTCAATGTGTAGAGACAAGGTGTATATGATTTGATTGTTCACAAGGTTTCTCACAGTGGCATTCAGGGGCCAGATGTAGCCACGCCACCGGATGTGATCCTTATTCAACTCGCTCATTGAGGTCTCAAATACACTGTCAGTGGCATTCGTCTGACGAATGAAGGACACCTGCAAGTGACAGTGAAGTTCATGTTATTATTTGTTTATTGGGTTTATTGTCCCACCAACAGTATTTCATTCATCTGGAGATGGTGTCTACTTGAAGCAGATATAGTGCTGCGTTCACTGTGTATAGCATGCCATGAACACCTGCCATGATACCACACCCACTAACATTATCCTAACATGGGGCCAACCAGTCAGGGTACTACCCTTATATTTGCTTGAGCGTTACCAAGGGAGTTATACCACAACCATCAGGGGGGTTTTCTGCCTAGGAATCTGGTCATTTTGGGAATTTTTATCGACAAAAATGCCCATTTTGGGAATTTTTGTATCTATAAAATGGTCAACTTTGGGAAAATTTTGTGTGCACTTATTTTGTTAAATCAGTACATTTTACTATTCCAATATACTTTACTAGTTAACATTTATAATTAGCAAACCTTTAAAGGAAAATATTTTTTTCATTTAAATTATCCATCCTATGAAATTGAAATTCTTGAAAAACACAGTGACATGGTAGTAATTTAATGGTACATGTAGAGTATTATCTAACATTACCAATAATGGAACCAAATCTTTTAGCAGAATTAACAATTTCAATAACTAGAAACAAACAGAATATCAGGTGACGTATTTTAGTTCATACTTGGCAGTATATGAACTAGACTTGACAAAAACTACTTTTTAACTAGCTCCGAGGACGAGGATTCGGTAAATGACGGGCCTGCCGTAACAATTGGCAATGGCTGCAGTGATGCTGTTTTGCTTCTGATTTAAGTTCTGGTGCACGATCTGCGGACGCAGATTCGGACAACGTGACTGAATGTTCCGATGACGTAGATTCAGATGGCTTTGCAAACATCGATGCAATTGTTGTGCACCCTTTTGCATCACGCTGGCAAATTTTCTTGCTGTAATACTTACTGTTGTGCAAAGACATTGTCGCGAAAATACATTACACTAAGATATGCGGAAGAGTTCATAATTTATCACTGTAGTATGCTTACATCCTGGCACATATCTTATGGCAAAAATGTGGAAAAAAAATTGTTGCCATCCGTTTTCGTATATTTAATATGATTTCTGCAGATATTCTGGACTGAGGATGTTTTCAATTGGGAAAAATGTTAGCTGGATTTCATTAGGAACGGAGCCGTTTGCTTTGGGAACACCTCCGTTCACCGGAGATGCAGACAGTGATAAAAAAAACCCTGACCATTTTTAACAACTATGGTATGTCACGGCCCGGGATCAAACCTGGGGCCTCCCATACCTGGAGCTGACAGTCTACTGATTGTGCTACCAGGTCCGGTAGTTCATGTTACGATCACACATCGTATGTCTTGTATTGGTTAATGTAATGTTTAAGTCTGTCAATTGTTCTGACACACAGTGTAGGTAAGACAACAACCTGAACAATGCTAACAAATGATGAGTAGGATTTTAAATGCAACAAAAAATGTTTTGTTACTCAATATTTAGCAATTTTTTTAAAAACAAATGTTGGTGAGACAATAACCAATACAATATACAATATCTGATGAGAGGTGAAAATCTTAACCATCCAATACAAACCAACTTACATGTTGACATTGCAGTGGTATTATAATCTAACAAGCATTTGATAGTATTGCGGACAATACAGTAGTCCCCTACCGATCCCTCAAAAAGTTCTTTAATTATCATACGCTCCTGCTTATTGCCATTTATAATTAATCTATAGTCTCCTCCCACCCAAACAGTAGTTGGGGTTCACATAATTTTTTTTTAATTCACCTGGCCTAAATAATTGTTAACTTATCATGACATTTATTTGCTGTGACCTTGACCTTCAAGGTATCGACCCAAATGTTGTGCGCGACACATCATCTCAATATGGTGATGATTTCTGTGAAATAGTTGTAAAATCTGACTTCAAATAACAAAGTTATGGGCCGGAAACGATTTTGCTGCAAGGTCATGCTGTGACCTTGACCTTCAAGGTATCGACCCAAATGTTGTTCGCGACATATCACCTTAATATGGTGATCATTTCTGTGAAATAGTTGTAAAATCCGATTTCAAATTACAAAGTTATGGGGCGGACACGATTTTGCTGCAAGGTCATGCTGACCTTGACCTTCAAGGTAGCAACCCAAATCTTGCTCGCAACATGTCATCTCAATAAGGTGATCATTTTTGTGAAATAGTTTTAAAATCCGACTTATAACGAAGTTATAGGCCGGAGACACGATTTTGCTTCAAGGTCATGCTGTGACCTTGACCTTCAAGGTAGTGACCCAAATGTTGCGTGTGCATATTGTACACATTGCTAACATACCAAGTTTCATGCGCCTAGCTTTAATAGTTTTTAAGTTATCAAAGGATCCAGATTTTTAGCGAACAGACAGACAGACAGACTGACGGACGGAGGGTAAACCTATGGTCCCCTCTGGTGTGAACACCGGTAGGGGACTAACAAAAGCAAACTACTGACAGTGTCAGGCTGTGTGTGTTGGACATGACTGCGGCATCTCAATCTACCACAACAAACCAGCCTACAGCGTTAGGCTGAGTGAGTTTTACACAACTCAATATCTAAACCTATGAAAATAAACCAACTTACAGCATCTGGCTGTGCAAGGTTTACGCGGCTACGGTATCTGATCTCCTGTAGACCGGATGGGAAGTCCTCTAGACGACACTGATCAATCTGGTTAAGGGAGGCACTTATCCCGCCCCACCATCCTGTCAGACCAGACACGGTGTCCTTGCTGGAGGAGCAGGTACCCTGGGGCTCTGGTAACACGCATATACATATCAGAGTATGTTAAATTGGAAAACATTAAGTTATATACCTAGCCTTAACAAAAATCTAAAGCAAGACATAAAATCATAAGTCAAGAAAGTAGCTTGTGTCAAAATGGTCTTTCTGTTACCTGCCTAACGTAAATTCGTTCTGCTTTTAAATGTGAACAAGTTGTTCATGTTTGAAGTGAATATATCTGATGGATTATAAGAAATAGACGTTAATAAAAGGTAGCTGCTTATGCCGCCAATGCCGACAAGATGGTTACAGCAATAGTTCCAGTTTGTTTTTCTCTTCGAAAATGTTTCTAAAAAATCTTATGTTCTTATTCTTATGTTTTCCTTGAAAAGAACAAGACATCTAAAATCTCACTACTGAAATTTAATAGAGTCTAACTTACTGTAAACAGAATGAACAAGTTATCCCACAATTATTAACAAACGTAACAGAGTCCTCGACTTTGTTAATGTTCCCATGTCATGCTCCCAAAAAAGCTGTGTACAATCAAAAGTGTTGTGAAATTATCCTAGCATTTAAAGTCCAAAAATCAGCTTTACACATGCCATCCTATTTCTGTTAATGGAAACATTAAGAATGGTGTCTATAGTACATAAGACAAGAGAGAGCATACTCACTTGATCGTAGCTGACAGCTTGCCTCCTTTACACACCAGTTACATGGCTGGCTGTAGGTCCGGAACTGTGGTGACTGGTCAGTCAGACTGGCGCCCTGGCCTTGACTAAGGCACTGCAGACAAGTGGACAGACGCCCACAGATGCCTGGGCATTCAGCACGCTTTGTAGAGATGGGCGTCGCACACAGCTGCGGAAGGGGAGAGCAGAAGGGACTGTGAACATCTTGATGACAAAACTTCTATGCTAAAATTCACCCTTTATTGAATGGTGATTAAATGTTTGGGTCTTTACAGAACCAATTCTACCAAAGACTGTATCTACAGGTATACTAACTGAAGCTGGCAACACACAGCAAAGATAAAGAAGAACGCAACAGTCAGGAAACATAAGTCAGCAAAAATTTAAAGATAGGTTTGCCTTATAGCAATTATAAATTTAGCATGTAGACTTTCAATATTTAAATTTAACTTAAACATGACTGACAATTCCATAATTAAAGATTTATATATGCTAACAAACATTTGGATTTGTGCGTGAAATGTAAGTTGAACAATGAAAGCGTGTGTACGATAAGAGAACATATTTACACTCTAAATACCAGTAAGATGAACAAAGAGGAATAAACATTACACCGTAGATAGCTAGACAACATGAACGTGCATACTTTTTCCTGTGAACGGTGCATGCAGCCTGGTTGACTGGTAGTCGAGATATTATGGCAGAAGAAACAGTCGAGATTTACATCACATGTCTCCGGTCTGGTATAGTTCACACAGAAATCCAGGTCAAGCTTCTCATCTCGCTGTGTGGAAAAATGAAACATATTTAAGTTCACAAATGATAACTGTAGTACAGGGCTAATAATCATACTGTATTAGACAGGGCCAACTGTAGCAGAGGGTTTATAGTTAAATTATAGTAAAATTTTAGCAGAATATTGGCATTTTTCCCAAGAGAAGTACATGATTTTTTCCCCCTTAAAAAAATATATCAACCCCGAAATATATCAATATCATATGCATAAAACATAATTATTTATTGTGAAAAGAAAACACCATAAGAAATACCACTATCAATGGCTTTTTCTTTCGTTCAAATAAACGCTGATGTTGACCGAATCCGAATACCGGGATTTAGTAAAGTGATCAGTGTGATCAGAAAGCTTGTCTACTGCAAACATTTTGGTAACAAAGCATAATTGGCATAATCCCATAATTCGCGATACTTCATGCAAAAACTGCATAAAAAGAGAGGAGAGGAGGAAAAATTATTTTTATTAGCTATTCTTATTGTTTATAACAGGAATGTTGCTATGCCGTGTAAAACTAGTCAAACTTTGTATTTTCATAATAGAGCTGTTTTGGAAAGTGTCCCAATTTTTATATTTTACGCGCTTTTTTCCCCCCCAATTTGAAAGCCACAGGACATTTTTAAAAAAGCAAACTAAATCACTGACTGTTTGAGGCAGAACAACTTTTGTACATGGTTTTTAGTAATACGGTGTGAGACAGAGATCAAGTGGGACCTCATAGTTCACCACTAAGAGACACGAAGTGAACCATAATGAGGTTGGAATACGACAACTTCCAAATTCAAAAGAAACTTTCAATTATATTAAACATTTTTTTTTCAAAATTTGAACAGATTCGTGAAATTGGACAAAAAGTCAGTATAAATTAATGTGATAGTTGTTGTCAGATACACCATCTGTTTTCAGTCAATTCACTGGACAAGGATTTCCAATATATAAAATTTGGTTTGCATAAATATCAGCCAAAAATTGACACTTGTCATACTTTATGAATAATAAAAGTCTTGAGAAGAAAATGACATTTAAGCCAAGTTCTGAGCATGATTACTTCAAAATTCATTGATACTTTGCAGTACAAAATATTTCAAATACAAAATCCCCACACCCAACCCCCGGCCCTTCACCCCTCAAATATGAACTGATTTGTACAAATTAGAAAAAATTACCCTTTCCAAGGTAAATAACTAGAAATTTCTGGCAATTTTACCCAGGTATACATGTGTCCGTTGACCAGAATCAGACTGAACTCTGTTTTTGAACTACGCTGCACCAAAGATGGGGTGAGATTTGCCGGTATTTTTGCAGATACTGTGCAGACACATTTCTATCATTATTCTGCACCAAGGAACAATCATTACTGTAACAATTTTACGGATATCATTATTAAAAATAGACACAAGACAATGTCTGGAGGTAGCACTGCTCACTGCAGGTCAGTCAGAAAACCCTTATTCTATTTAACCCACCAGACTTATGCATTTGTATTTTGGGTTTTACTGCACACCAACATTTGATAGGTCATACGGCGCCAAGTACAGTAAAGTTTAACATGAATTGAGGATAATCAGGTAAAAATTAGGATACATGCGTAGAAATATAAAAATCTATAAGGATAAAATAATATTGATTATAATTAAAAACAGGTTTTAAACCAATGTGAATTATAACTCAAAACCTGCCAGACTTAAATCCATGTATTAAGGGCTTGAAGCGTTACAACCTTGGCCTGCTCCCACATGCCTCCCTCCCCCAACAGACGAACTGTTTACAACATAACCCAGATGACTATTATACTAAACTACCCTCCTTACCTCTGTAGGAGCTATTATTGACCTAAACTACGCTCCTTACCTCTGTAGGAGCTATTATTGACCTTAACAACCCTCCTTACCTCTGTAGGAGCTATTATTGACCTAAACTACCCTCCTTACCTCAGTAGGAGCTATTATTGACCTAAACAACCCTCCTTACCTCTGCAGGAGCTATTATTGACCTAAACTACCATCCTTACCTCTGTAGGAGCTATTATTGACCTAAACTACCATCCCTACCTCTGCAGGAGCTATTATTGACCTAAACTACATTCCTTACCTCTGTAGGAGCTATTATTGACCTAAACTTCCCTCCTTACCTCTGCAGGAGCTATTATTGACCTAAACTACCCTCCTTACCTCTGCAGGAGCTATTATTGACCTAAACTACCCTCCTTACCTCTGTAGGAGCTATTATTGACCTAAACTACCTTCCTTACCTCTGTAGGAGCTATCATTGACCTAAACTACCTTCCTTACCTCTGTAGGAGCTATTATTGACCTAGACTACCCACCTTACCTCTGTAGGAGCTATTATTGACCTAATCTACCATCCTTACCTCTGCAGGAGCTATTATTGACCTAAACTACCATCCTTACCTCTGTTGGAGCTATTATTGACCTAAACTACCCTCCTTACCTCTGTAGGAGCTATTATTGACCTAAACTACCCTCCTTACCTCTGTAGGAGCTATTATTGACCTAAACTACCCTCCTTACCTCTGCAGGAGCTATTATTGACCTGAACTACCCTCCTTAACTCTGTTGGAGCTATTATTGACCTAAACTACCCACCTTACCTCTGTAGGAGCTATTATTGACCTAAACTACCCTCCTTACCTCTGTAGAAGCTATTATTGACCTAAACTACCCTCCTTACCTCTGTAGGAGCTATTATTGACCTAAACTACCCACCTTACCTCTGTAGGAGCTATTATTGATCTAAACTACCTTCCTTACCTCTGTAGGAGCTATGATTGACCTAAACTACCCTCCTTACCTCTGCAGGAGCTATTATTGACCTAAACTACCCACCTTACCTCTGTAGGAGCTATTATTGACCTAAACTACCCTCCTTACCTCTGTAGGAGCTATTATTAACCTAAACTACCCTCCTTACCTCTGCAGGAGCTATTATTGACCTAAACTACCCACCTTACCTCTGTAGGAGCTATTATTGACCTAAACTACCCTCCTTACCTCTGTAGGAGCTATTATTGACCTAAACTACCCTCCTTACCTCTGCAGGAGCTATTATTGACCTAAACTACCCTCCTTACCTCTGTAGGAGCTATTATTGACCTAAACTACCATCCTTACCTCTGTAGGAGCTATTATTGACCTAAACTACCATCCCTACCTCTGCAGGAGCTATTATTGACCTAAACTACATTCCTTACCTCTGTAGGAGCTATTATTGACCTAAACTTCCCTCCTTACCTCTGCAGGAGCTATTATTGACCTAAACTACCCTCCTTACCTCTGTAGGAGCTATTATTGACCTAAACTACCTTCCTTACCTCTGTAGGAGCTATTATTGACCTAAACTACCTTCCTTACCTCTGTAGGAGCTATTATTGACCTAAACTACCTTCCTTACCTCTGTAGGAGCTATTATTGACCTAAACTACCTTCCTTACCTCTGTAGGAGCTATTATTGACCTAATCTACCATCCTTACCTCTGCAGGAGCTATTATTGACCTAAACTACCATCCTTACCTCTGTTGGAGCTATTATTGACCTAAACTACCCTCCTTACCTCTGTAGGAGCTATTATTGACCTAAACTACCCTCCTTACCTCTGTAGGAGCTATTATTGACCTAAACTACCCTCCTTACCTCTGCAGGAGCTATTATTGACCTGAACTACCCTCCTTAACTCTGTTGGAGCTATTATTGACCTAAACTACCCACCTTACCTCTGTAGGAGCTATTATTGACCTAAACTACCCTCCTTACCTCTGTAGAAGCTATTATTGACCTAAACTACCCTCCTTACCTCTGTAGGAGCTATTATTGACCTAAACTACCCACCTTACCTCTGTAGGAGCTATTATTGATCTAAACTACCTTCCTTACCTCTGTAGGAGCTATGATTGACCTAAACTACCCTCCTTACCTCTGCAGGAGCTATTATTGACCTAAACTACCCACCTTACCTCTGTAGGAGCTATTATTGACCTAAACTACCCTCCTTACCTCTGTAGGAGCTATTATTAACCTAAACTACCCTCCTTACCTCTGCAGGAGCTATTATTGACCTAAACTACCCACCTTACCTCTGTAGGAGCTATTATTGACCTAAACTACCCTCCTTACCTCTGTAGGAGCTATTATTGACCTAAACTACCCTCCTTACCTCTGCAGGAGCTATTATTGACCTAAACTACCCTCCTTACCTCTGTAGGAGCTATTATTGACCTAAACTACCTTCCTTACCTCTGCAGGAGCTATTATTGACCTAAACTACCCACCTTACCTCTGTAGGAGCTATTATTGACCTAAACTACCCTCCTTACCTCTGTAGGAGCTATTATTGACCTAAACTACCCTCCTTACCTCTGCAGGAGCTATTATTGACCTAAACTACCCTCCTTACCTCTGTAGGAGCTATTATTGACCTAAACTACCTTCCTTACCTCTGTAGGAGCTATTATTGACCTAAACTACCTTCCTTACCTCTGTAGGAGCTATTATTGACCTAAACTACCCTCCTTACCTCTGCAGGAGCTATGTGTGAAGGCATCTTGAACGCCACCATATCACCCATGACGGTGCCGGCGTAGCCTCCGATCACCAGAAGCAGGTTTCCGTAAGCCTGCAGCGCCACATGACTCACACGACCCTGTTGATTTCGTCGCTCTAGGTACTCTGAGAAAACATTGCATAATAGCAAGGTAAGTTACTTTAACACATTTTTTTTCCCCTCAGTATTGGCTACTAAGAGAAATATTTCAGTGATAATTCAAGGTTAAATGGAATTATAAATTCAGACAAGAGGGCCATGATGGCCCGTAATTGTTCACCTGATGACACAGGCTTTTAGTAGGCTCAAATCTGGCATCAAGTAATTAAGAGTTATTTACTTTAGAAATATTTGGTGGAGAGTGGACCATTAGTGTGGCCACTGGGTTGATAACTTTTTTCTAGAACTCTACCAAGTAAATTCAGAATCCTCATGACCCACTTCAAAACAGATTTCATGCAGGCAAACATTCTGATCAAGTTTGGTGAAGATTGGGCCATAAATGAGGCCTCTAGTGTGTTCACAAGCTTTTGCTTAGATCTGACCTAGTGACCTATCTTTTTGACTCCACGTGACCCAATAATGAACTCATCCAAGATTTTATGCAGACAAATATTCTGACTAAGTCTGGTGAAGATCGAGCTCTGAATGTGATCTTTAGTGTGTTCACACGCTTTATCTAAGATTTGACTTAGTGACCTACTTTTTGACCCCACGAGACCCCCACAAGACCCAGTTATACACTCATCCAAGATTTCATGCAGGCAAACATTCTGATCAAGGTTGGTAAAGATTGGGCCATAAATGAGGTCTCTAGTGTGTTCAAAAGTTTTTCCTAAAATTTGACCTACTTTTTGACCCAAGGTGACCCAAAAAGGAACTCATTCAAGACTTCATGCAGACAAACATTCAGACCAAGTTTGATGAAGATTGGATAAAAACTGTGCCTCTAGCGTGTTCACTAGCTAAAATGTTAACGATGGACGACAGACGAGGCCTTATCACAAAAGCTCCCCTTGAGCATGTTGTAACTATAAAATGTTTAGTATTTTAGACATTTTTTCATTATATTTAACATATAATATTTTAACATGGACAATGGATGTGTTCAACTTACAGCACGAGAGACAATAGTGGATAGTCTCCCCTGAATAATCTCAAATGCAAGTAGGTCCTTCCATTTGGATTACTTGTTTTTTTATGTCTGTACTCAATGGAGTGTATGTTGAATTCTTGTGATACCCACTGTGACCATTATCAATTAACTCCTCCATTTCCTTGTTTAAATAGCATATCTCTAAGTATTTCAATTAATTTAAAGATTAAAGTTTTTAATTGCAAAAGAAAAGGCGATAAAGTCCAAGAATTCCACCTTTAAGGACCAACCTACTATTTGGACAACCTCGGATATTATCTAACAAGGGAGACAATTTCCATTTCACCAATGTACACCGTACCCAAAGTTTTATAACTTGACGTAATTCATCAGGCGTGATTCGATCCATCAAAACTTATCTGTCTGTTATAGTTAAACATATTTTCTATTTACCTTAGTGATATAATTTAACCCTTTTCTTCATGTATACGCCATTTTACGCCTTAACAAACCATTCACAGTTATGCCATTTTCGCCTTCACAAACCATTCACAATTATATTCCATTATATGCCTTTACAAACCATTCACAACTATATGCCATTTTACGCCTTTACAAACCATTCACAATCATGCCATTTTACGCCTTTACAAATCATTCACAGTTGTGTCATTTTACGACTTAACAAACCATTCACAGTTGTGCCATTTTACGCCTTTACAAACCATTCACAGTTATGCCATTTTACGCCTTACAAACCATTCACAGTTGTGCCATTTTATGCCTTTACAAACCATTCACAATTATATGCCATTTTACGCCTTTACAAACCATTCACAATTTAAGCCATTTTAAGGCTTAACAAACCATTAAATTATGCCATTTTATGCCTTACAAACCATTCGCAATTATACGCCATTTTATGCCTTTGCAAGCCATTCAAAATTATATGCCATTTTACACCTTTACAAGCCATTCAAAATTATATGCTATTTTACGCCTTTACAAGCCATTCAAAATTATATGCCATTTTACGCCTTAACAAACCATTCACAATTGCATGCCATGTAACCCCTTTACAAACCATTCACAATCAATAGCAGAATCTGTATGACTAAAGGTTTATGTGTAGACTGGTTTAGCCTTAAATCTATTATTACAAGTTGAACATACATTTATTAAAATCCTCTGATCTATTTTAAAAAAACAACAACAAAGCCAAGTGAATTTTCAAAATTATTGATGAACTGTGAATGAAAGGGTTAAAATGTATATAAATCTGTTCAAACATTACTCAAGTCTTCCTTTTTTTTTAAATCGACAAATGCAGTCAAGCTTTCAATACAACTGAAAGCTTGCTGGAAAGTCACATGGCCCAAGACTATTGTTTTGGACAATGTATTAATGACCATCCTCAAATTTTAGAATCAAATGTAAATTTAAATTTGTTCACGCCAACTTACTTGAAAAGAGACCATTGCTGGGCACCCATGCGTGGCAGCCAAGGTGGTAGAAGTACATCTCAAAATCGTAACACAACTCCTCCTTGTGGTGAATGTGTGTGTTGCCGCCGTAGATCACCATGTAGTTGCCCATTATCAGTGCCGAGTGGAAAGAGCGTTGCTTTGGAAAGTTGGTCAGGTCATGGGTGTCAAACTCGAGCTCCGTCCACACCCGGTTCTCCACATGAAACATGTGAAGCTGCTTTGTGTGGGAGCCAAACCTGGGCTGGTCAGAGTAAGAGTACCCTCCGAAAATAATGAGCGATTTAGATTCCTTGTGATACACCGTGGAGTGTCCGACAAGACGGCGTCTAGCAGACTTGCCGCCAAGAGGGATAACCTCTTCCCACTGCTCTGGCTCATCTCCGTTAATCTTGAACATGTTTGACCAAAACTGACCATTGACAGACTTCCCACCAAACACATATAGGTTGTTTTCCACAGCTGTGAATGAATGTCCAGATACTGGAATAGGGTGAGTTGTGCTATTTTCTGCACACAGAGTCCACTCATGAAGTTCTGCATTATAATACCATAACTCATTGCTGAACGTACCATTTGGCATGATACCTCCAAACATATAGAACCCGTAACCGTACTGCACTATGGCATGCTCATATCTGCCTTGAGGCCAAGGAGACGATTGATTCATCTTTTCCCAGCTGTTTGTGTCGAAACAAAACCTCATAAGATCGTTCAACACATGATCTAGGGTGAAGCCCCCAAATATATATAAACATTGACTGTCTGGCATTGTGGCTCCTGCGTGGGCTGAACGGGCTTCAAACCCCAGACCATGAGGCACCACACTGTACCACGTCTCTGTGCCGTGAGAATCATTGAGCGAAATATTGCACATGTACCCCGAGAACCCTTGATCACATAGACAGAACGTGGAGTTGTCCTCCACCGTACACACACCGTGCTCGCCGCAGTTGTTAGGACACAGCTCTAGGTGACAGGCCTGTCCCGCATAACCATGCAAACACAGACACTGGCGGTCGACACACTGACCATGGCCTGAGCAATTCAGCGGACAGTCCTGGATAGAGTAGCGGGCTCGGAACCCATTTTTCTGGTAATTACGGTCGCTGAACAAGTACACCAGCATCTGGAAAAAACAAAATATGTATGTGTCTGCAATTATTATGAAAAGTTTATACGGTTTAAACGAGACATCTACTGACTACAGTGTGAACATTGGTGAGATTGCTAAGTAGAATTTAGAATTTGCCCTACAATTGTAGCCAATCAGAAGCTATGAAAGTTCAAATTCCTCCGCAATTTATTTCAATATAAGTCCTTTCTATTTGTCTATTTTACAATGAACAAATAGATTGATCTATTTTACTAAATGGTTTTATTTTCAACTGCACATACGCATTCTGGCTTGATTCCTCCCCTTGTGACAACAAGTTTGAACAGGTCAAGACAATTGACAGTTTGATTGACAGTTTTATGGGGCGGATTACATGTCATTTTGGTAGAACAGGTTGAAGTGAGGCGGGGACTTCTAAGTTGGATATAATCTATTAATAGACTCTACCCTATGCATTTTGTATAACAAGACAATTTTTGTGGACTGTTTGTGCATCACTATGTTTATCAGATATACCGGGTAATACAGAAATGTAAAGTGATATACTATTTATAATTATCCCATATAATCAGCAAGTTAACTGCTCACCTTGTCAGAAAAAAAAATAATTTAAGCTTTTTTTTTTTTTTTTTTCATACATCGCAGTGACCAATTATGATCATTATAGCAACATCCAGCTATTTTGGTGGAGGAAGACCCCAGACACATGTCCAGGTAGAACCACCAGTGCACAGCGGAAGACCTTTGCACATTAAATCCTTCGCCCCAAACGGGACTCGAACCCATGCGGTGAGAGGCTAAGCAGTCAAGAGTTATAAGTCAGTAACTCTACCACTATGTCATGGCGGGTGCTCCTCGAATTTCAATTTGCAATTAAGTTGCATTTTCTTTTTTTTAATATCTTATCTTAACTAATAATACATTATCTGTACAAAGCTTAACTGATGCAATGTACACATGACCCACCTTGCCGGAACGAGCAATGACGGGCTGGGGAAGACTGTCCCCACTGAAGCTGGCCAACATCTTATCTTCATAGGAATGTCCATCGAACACAAACAGGAAGTCGTACGAGCACTCCGTGTCCAGGGATTCAAACTCCAGGTAAATTGTCTTGTTGGTCGCTTGAGCTGTAGATAAACAGGCAGAATAGGTCAGTTGTATATACACAGACAGAATAGGAATGGGATTTGCTGGCAGTTTTGCCTAAACAGTGCAGCAACATTTCTATCATTATAGCACAGGGGCACTTATGAGGTGTGCAGGGACTGAACCCAGCCAGTCTATTATACTGACACCGACGAGTCAGGTGTAATGCTGTCCCCTTAGCCCTGAGCTTTAGGAGGGAAGCCACTGCTATCAACTTTAAAGTCTTTGGTTTGACCGGCCGGGGTTTGAACACGAAACCTCCCGTTCTACATGCTGATGCTCTACCACCTGAGATATTGCAATCTTTTGGATTAAAACTGCATAACTAGACTAAGATTGGGCACAACTCTTCTACCTGGCAATAAAGGACATGTTTGGGAACTGTATTAAACAACTCTATTTCCATGTTTGGGAACTGTATTAAACATGTATACAACTCTATTTCCATGTTTGGGAACTGTATTAAACATGTATACAACTCTATTTCAATGTTTGGGAACTGTATTAAACATGTATACAACTCTATTTCAATGAGACTTGTTTTTCCTCATGCCACAGCAGAAGGAAGTTTATTAAATACTTTAAGAAGGGAAAACTATTATGGCGTTTTAATAAAAATGGGGGGAAAATGTGCATGTTTAACATCTTATTTGCCATCATACATCCTGTATATTTATTACATGGCCATCTCTCTATTTGTCTTCTTGAAATCCTCCAATAGATTATCATAGTGCAGTTCTGGTAAGCTTCCATTGTAGTCACTAATCCATATCAGTCTATCACGAATCTGTATCAGTCTAATTTGCACATTTCTGCGAGGAAAAACTAAATTTTATCGGCAGACAATTTTTATTTATTGGGTTAGAACTTTTTTAGCTGATTTATTTGTGGGAAAGGGCCTGTAAATGGCTGCTTTTATTTAAAGGTGGTATCTGACAGTTTGGACCAACGTTTTGTTTCACAACTAACCAAATAAGTTATTGTTACATGAAAAGATCTTGCCAAATGCTGCTCACTGATTACCTAGATCTGTTTGAACAGTGAAACATAAGTCCCCATATCTCATTGTAAACAGGTATTTCCTATCTGAGCCATGCTGCAGAGAGAGCTATTTTTAACAAGAAAAAACATGTGACAACTCACTTTGGATATAACGTTATATTGTCATCCGGGTAATCCTGTGCAGCATGGTTCAGATAGGAAATGCCTAACTGTAATAAAGGTTGGGATGTTATGCATAACTGTTCACACAACTAACTGTGCAGCATGGTTCAGATAGGAAATGCCTAACTGTGATAAAGGTTGGGATGTTATGCATTACTGTTCACACAACTAACTGTGCAGCATGGCTCAGATAGGAAATGCCTAACTGTAATAAAGGTTGGGATGTTATGCATAACTGTTCACACAACTAACTGTGCAGCATGGTTCAGATAGGAAATGCCTAACTGTAATAAAGGTTGGGATGTTATGCATTACTGTTCACACAACTAACTGTGCAGCATGGCTCAGATAGGAAATGCCTAACTGTAATAAAGGTTGGAATGTTATGCATAACTGTTCACACAACTAACTGTGCAGCATGGTTCAGATAGGAAATGCCTAACTGTAATAAAGGTTGGAATGTTATGCATTACTGTTCACACAACTAACTGTGCAGCATGGCTCAGATAGGAAATGCCTAACTGTAATAAAGGTTGGGATGTTATGCATTACTGTTCACACAACTAACTGTGCAGCATGGCTCAGATAGGAAATGCCTAACTGTAATAAAGGTTGGAATGTTATGCATTACTGTTCACACAACTAACTGTGCAGCATGGTTCAGATAGGAAATGCCTAACTGTAATAAAGGTTGGGATGTTATGCATTACTGTTCACACAACTAACTGTGCAGCATGGCTCAGATAGGAAATGCCTAACTGTAATAAAGGTTGGGATGTTATGCATTACTGTTCACACAACTAACTGTGCAGCATGGCTCAGATAGGAAATGCCTAACTGTAATAAAGGTTGGGATGTTATGCATCACCACCATTCACACAACTAACTGTGCAGCATAGTTCAGATAGGAAATGCCTAACTGTAATAAAGGTTGGGATGTTATGCATTACCATTCACACAACTTACTGTGCAGCATGGTTCAGATAGGAAATGCCTAACTGTAATAAAGGTTGGAATGTTATGAATTACCATTCACACAACTTACTGTGCAGCATGGTTCAGATAGGAAATGCCTAACTGTAATAAAGGTTGGAATGTTATGCATTACTGTTCACACAACTTACTGTGCAGCATGGTTCAGATAGGAAATGCCTAACTGTAATAAAGGTTGGGATGTTATGCATTACTGTTCACACAACTAACTGTGCAGCATGGCTCAGATAGGAAATGCCTTACTGTAATAAAGGTTGGGATGTTATGCATTACTGTTCACACAACTTACTGTTCAGCATGGTTCAGATAGGAAATGCCTAACTGTAATAAAGGTTGAAATGATATGAATTACCATTCACACAACTAACTGTGCAGCATGGTTCAGATAGGAAATGCCTAACTGTAATAAAGGTTGGGATGTTATGCATTACTGTTCACACAACTAACTGTGCAGCATGGCTCAGATAGGAAATGCCTAACTGTAATAAAGGTTGGGATGTTATGCATTACTGTTCACACAACTAACTGTGCAGCATGGCTCAGATAGGAAATGCCTAACTGTAATAAAGGTTAGAATGTTATGCATAACTGTTCACACAACAAACTGTGCTGCATGGTTCAGATAGGAAATGCCTAACTGTAATAAAGGTTGGGATGTGATGCATTACTGTTCACACAACTAACTGTGTAGCATGGTTCAGATAGGAAATGCCTAACTGTAATAAAGGTTGGGATGTTATGCATTACTGTTCACACAACTAACTGTGCAGCATGGCTCAGATAGGAAATGCCTAACTGTAATAAAGGTTGGGATGTTATGCATTACTGTTCACACAACTAACTGTGCAGCATGGCTCAGATAGGAAATGCCTAACTGTAATAAAGGTTGGAATGTTATGCATAACTGTTCACACAACTAACTGTGCAGCATGGTTCAGATAGGAAATGCCTAACTGTAATAAAGGTTGGGATGTTATGCATTACTGTTCACACAACTAACTGTGCAGCATGGCTCAGATAGGAAATGCCTAACTGTAATAAAGGTTGGGATGTTATGCATTACTGTTCACACAACTAACTGTGCAGCATGGCTCAGATAGGAAATGCCTAACTGTAATAAAGGTTAGAATGTTATGCATAACTGTTCACACAACTAACTGTGCAGCATGGTTCAGATAGGAAATGCCTAACTGTAATAAAGGTTGGAATGTTATGCATAACTGTTCACACAACTAACTGTGCTGCATGGTTCAGATAGGAAATGCCTAACTGTAATAAAGGTTGGGATGTTATGCATTACTGTTCACACAACTTACTGTGCAGCATGGCTCAGATAGGAAATGCCTAACTGTAATAAAGGTTGGGATGTTATGCATTACTGTTCACACAACTAACTGTGCTGCATGGTTCAGATAGGAAATGCCTAACTGTAATAAAGGTTGGGATGTTATGCATTACTGTTCACACAACTAACTGTGCAGCATGGCTCAGATAGGAAATGCCTAACTGTAATAAAGGTTGGGATGTTATGGGATTAGGGATTAGCCGGCATTTTTGCCGATACTGCGCAGCGACATTTCTATCATTATAGCACAGGGGCACTTATGAGGTGCCCAGGGACTGAACCCGGCCGGTCCATTATACTGACACCGACGAGTCAGGCGTAATGCTGTCCCCTTAGCCCCGAGCGTTAGGAGGGAAGCCACTACTACCAACTTTAAAGTCTTTGGTTAGACCCGGCCGGGGTTCGAACCCACGACCTCCCGATCCGCAAGCCTAACTGTGATAAATGCAATGTTATGTTGCACTGTTCACATGGATGTAGGACATCAACAAATCTGGCTTGGTTAATTGTGAAACAAAACCCTGGTCCAAACTGTAGGATACCACCTAAAAAGCCAAAAAGATAACAGTTTTATACAAAAGATGTCTCTTTATAGGGTTAAGTACCAAGCAACTATTCTCTTTTGGTTTGTCTGTAAACCTATATACCTATATGTACACATCCAATATGGTGTCTGTACATCAAGGTACCAGCATTGATACTTTATTTTGTTTAATGTCGGTAGACTTCTTACTCGAAATATCCCAGTGAATTTTAATGTGAACTTACAATACAAGATATATGAAAAAAATATACTGTAACAAAACAAGGTCAATCCCTTACACAGGCTTAACTTTTGAAGTAGATGAGATACTGCTTATAAACAGTGGAAATGACCATGTTTCCTTGTGTGTTAGTACTTGTGAACATGAAGGATATTTTATCCATCTACTTAAGGAGAGGGCACAAAGGGGACACACACTGACAAGTGATCCACTTATAGTTGAGGCAACCTAACCATTTCACTGATATACTTACCATGTCTTGTTTTATTTATGTTTGCAATGGTGTATAAATACAAACTCATTCACCGGACCTGGTAGTGCAATCAGTAAAGGGATGGCTCCAGGTTTTGGGTTTGAAGCCAGGCCGGGAAATACTCAAGTCATTAAAAATGGTAGTGGTATAGCTCCCTTGTTAAAGCTCAAACAAATATAAGGGTAGTTCCACGACTTGTTGGTCCTGTGTCAGGATAATGTGACTGGATGTGGTATCATGCCAGGTGTTCATGGCATGCTATACAGAGTGAAGGCAGCACTATATCTGCTTCAAGTGGACACCGTCTCCAGATAACTGAAATACTGTGGTGCGACGATAAACCCAATAAACAAACATGCTATACACAGTTAAGGCAGTACTATATCTGCTTCAAGTGGACACCGTCTCCATGTAACTGAAATACTGTTGGTGGGATAATAAACCCAATAAACAAACATGCTATACATAGTGAAGGCAGCACTACAGGGCACTCGTTTGGCCGTTTTTGGGGCCGAATATCGGCCCCATTCCCCTATCAAAATAGTATGTTTTTTCCCCTATCTATGAAAAAAATTCCCCTCGAAAATGAAAAAAAAAACAACGAAAGGGTCGACCGAAAATACACGTAAAACTTTTCGCGAACATTTTTGAGTACGAAACCCATATAAAAACACTGTTTTACTGCGCATGTCTCGGGTTAGGTTGACACGTTTATTTACCGATAACGACTGTGTAAGAGTCTAATTAAAAGAATCCTTCACGAGTAATTTCCCCTGACAAATTTGGAGTTCTCGGATATGGCCGTTGTAAACAAAAATGTCGCACAATCAAAAGCACTATCGTAAGAAGATCACTTCAAAAACTTCAGAAAATTGCAAAAAAATCGATTTCCTCTTTAAACAGCAGTCACTGTCTTCGATCCCAGAACCTACTATATCTAGTATTGAAAATGACGTAAGTGAAGAGCCCTGTACAAAAAAACAGAAAGCAGACGTTAGCAGTAGCATTTCTTATGAATCTTCTGACAGTAGTACTGATTCAGACTCCGAGTCCGATATTGAGACTGACGTTGCAACAAGTAATAATGAAAAATGTGTAATGGTGCCAGACAACCGTCTTTTTGATACCACACGGTATGAAAGTACTTTTAAATGGCTGTACTATAGTGCCTCAAAGGGGGGTTACTGCTGCAAATATTGTGAATTCATGTACAGTAGTTCCATTAATGGCGAGCCAACTGCCTATATTTCCCGTGGAGTTCAGTTAGGCACTCACCCAACAAGAAGACTAAGTACACATAACCAGTCTGAGAAGCACTTGAAAGCATCAGAATGCTACCTTTCTAAGTCAACAGGAACCCAGAAGATATATCCATTGTTGGTGAAACAAGTTGACACTAAAAAAGCATTGAACAAATCCTATTTACAGACCCTTTTTCGTACTTCATACTTCATGCTACGGAAAAGATGGGCCCTGACGGACAATCTTGAGGATTTCATCAAGAACATAATGAGAATTGTTCATGAAGGAGCTACCTCATTGAGTGACACTCAACTTGAGAAAGCAATCCAACACTTTACTTCCAAATCCAGAAAAATTGATATCTGAGCGGGGATTTTAAGTTTAAAATTCTTGCATTTTAATGCAAGCAAGTTTGACTTTTGAATATTTAGTCTGAAATAATATACTGGCTATTATAATATGTGGTAAAAAAAAAGTGTTAGGGTTCTAAGGAGTTAGTATGACACTAAAATCAAAATGTGTATATGACTTAATAAAATTCCCTTTTTTGTCTTTTTTTTCTTAAAACGACACGAAATTCCCCTTCCTGAGGGTATGGGTACCTGTCCCCAAAAGCTGTCTAGTGCCCTGCACTATATCTGCTTCAAGTGGACACCGTCTCCATGTAACTGAAATACTGTTGGGGGGACAATAAACCCAATAAACAAACATGCTATACATAGTGAAGGCAGCACTATATCTGCTTCAAGTGGACACCATCTCCATGTAACTGAAATACTGTTGGGGGGACAATAAACCCAATAAACAAACATGCTATACACAGTGAAGGCAGCACTATATCTGCTTCAAGTGGACACCATCTCCATGTAACTGAAATACTGTTGGGGGGACAATAAACCCAATAAACAAACATGCTATACATAGTGAAGGCAGCACTATATCTGCTTCAAATGGACACCGTCTCCATGTAACTGAAATACTGTTGGTGGGACAATAAACTCAATAAATAAACTCATTCTTTAATCCTTAAATAATTTAGATTAATCCAACACATCTGCAGAATTGTTATAATAAAAACAATGACATCATCACAAAACAAATAGATTCAAATGAAGTGAATTTCAGGATGATTTTTTAAATTATTCTATCATCAATCTTTACGAAGAAATTTACAAACATTTTTCCTTTGGTCCACCAAGCTAACAATATCAACTGGTCAGGACCAAATTTTACTGAACATGTAGGATTTTTGGCATTTTGACACAAAAAAGAACTAGTTTTGGCAATCATGCTTTTATTCTGTTATTTATGAAGTGATGCCAGCCCAGACATCTGAACATATCAGCAATCTCTGTAAATGGTTGGTAAACTAACCGAGATGTTACAAGTGGTTGGGTTCAGTAGAAGGCTGTAAAGCGTTGTTTGGTTAAGTTTATTGTATGTTTTCATAATCATTCAGAATTTTGAAACAATGTGGCTGAAAATTCTGGTGGATCCTTGGTCCATTTAACTTGTAAAATTTACTGGACCAACTGAGGTTTTGGTGGATTCCGGTCACAGTCCACTGGCTTTTGTCAAAAGCTGTATCATTATAACTTATATAACATTTATTGTGGCAAATTTTTTAAGTTTGATTTTATTTGAATTAACTTCAGCAATAAACAGTTATTCTTTAACAAGATAAAACAGGATACTAAGATGTAAAATTTTTTTTACATTTTTGTGACAGAAGTAGTATTTGCTCCCTTTTATAAATCTAATTTTCTTTCTTTTTTTAAAAAAGGTAGTGGCAATAAAAACTGAAAGCTCTAATCAATAAGCCTTTATTTTTCAAATTTTTGTTAAAGAGTAAAATAAGGAGATTGTCTTTTGAACATTTTCTCTTGTTAAACTGTATGCTCATTAGGTGTCTGATGAGTTTAAAGGTTTGATGTGCCTTATACTGGCCCCCCATATCACTGACACCATTCCTATATTAAAGGCCCCTCTGCCCATATGGCTGTATCTTTTATTTAATCCAATATTCTGCTCCAACTAGAACACTGATGCCACCCTCCTCCCCTCTACTTGTGAATCATACACAAAAATCAATTCTGACCCAAAATGTGCATGGCACAATGCTTAGTAGAATCTAAACCTTGCATCATGAAGAGCAGCTCAAATCTGCATACACAGCGCTGAGAATATCTGATCTATGAAAATAGTCAGAGATACAAGTCAGTAACAAAACATAGGACTTAGTTCATAAATACATTTATTAAATTATCCATTGTCCATGTTTCAATGTTGCTTGTGTTTTTGAAATACATCACAATAACTGATTATGGCCAATATCATATTGGCAATATAACGACCCCATTAACTTTGGTGGAAGACTCGCAGGAAATGTCCGCCATCACAGCACAGGTCTGCTGAAGTCCTTCCCACAGGTCAGGTGAAGTCCTTCCCACAGGTCAGGTGAAGTCCTTCCCACAGGTCAGTTGAAGTCCTTCCCACAGTACAGGTGAAGTCCTTCCCACAGTTCAAGTGAAGTCCTTCCCACAGGTCAGTTGAAGTCCTTCCCACAGTTCAGGTGAAGTCCTTCCCATAGGTCAGGTGAAGTCCTTCCCACAGGTCAGTTGAAGTCCTCCCCACAGATCAGTTGAAGTCCTCCCCACAGGTCAGTTGAAGTCCTTCCCACAGTTCAAGTGAAGTCCTTCCCACAGGTCAGTTGAAGTCCATCCCACAGTTCAGGTGAAGTCCTTCCCACAGGTCAGGTGAAGTCCTTCCCACAGTTCAGGTGAAGTCCTTCCCACAGTTCAAGTGAAGTCCTTCCCATAGGTCAGGTGAAGTCCTTCCCACAGGTCAGTTGAAGTCCTTCCCACAGGTCAGTTGAAGTCCTTCCCACAGGTCAGTTGAAGTCCTTCCCACAGGTCAGTTGAAGTCCTTCCCACAGTTCAGTTGAAGTCCTTCCCACAGGTCAGTTGAAGTCCTTCCCACAGTTCAGGTGAAGTCCTTCCCACAGGTCAGTTGAAGTCCTTCCCACAGGTCAGTTGAAGTCCTTCCCACAGTTCAAGTGAAGTCCTTCCCACAGTTCAAGTAAAGTCCTTCCCACAGTTCAGGTGAAGTCCTTCCCACACTTCAAGTGAAGTCCTTCCCACAGTTCAGGTGAAGTCCTTCCAACAGTTCAAGTGAAGTCCTTCCCACAGGTCAGGTGAAGTCCTTCCCACGGGTCTGCTGAAGTCCTCCCACAGGTCATCTAAAGTCCTCTCCACAGGTCAGTTGAAGTCCTTTCCACTTTAAGTCCTTCATACAAACTGGACTCGAACCAACAGGGAAAAGAACGACTACGCAGTCAATGGAGTTACAAATCGAGGATTGTATAGTGTAGTTTTTTTAACCTGTCAAAATAGCCATACCGTTTCGTGGTTGAGTGCACAATTCATTAGAAGTCGGAAGACTCTCGATAAAAATAGCATGTTTATCCATGATATCATTGCTTCAATACACATATTCCGTACAATGTCCGCTTTGGCTCAGTGGTTACTGCTTATGGCTTGAGATCTTAAGGTTAGAGGTTACAGACTTGGCGTCGGAACATTTTTTTGCTCAAGTACCGATGACTTAAATGTGTTAACAGTCTCGGGTAAAACGAGTTCCATGGGTATGAACGAAAATAATGTTTTACAGGACAATTCTTCGACTACTGAACACATGGTCATCTTACCCGTATTGTCAGTCACAGATATGGCCGAAGGGATCAAGTTTAGTTATCTCGGTTCAAAGGCAAAACAGATAGTTTTAAATGTCTGCAATTATTTTTATAAGGAATCAATTTTCCATGCTTAAAGAAACAAAATCAAATAAGAAAAATATAAATGTAAATTATGTAAAACATTCACAAAACCTTATCTAAAACATTAAAATTTAAATAATAAAAAACACATAAACAACCAATGTAAAGAAATATATATTTTTTGTAAAAAATTTCAATCACAACATGGTTCGAACCCACAAACTATAGTTTTCAAACCAAATGTTTTAACCTATGCACCTAGAACACCTGGGGTTTGCGCGTTGCCAATAAACATTATGAACCTATTGCGATATGGTTTAAATTATATTAGGTAAACAGAGTTGTGTGACTTCTAATTCATCATGCGAACAACAGTGAAATCATCTGAATATTTTGACAGGTTAAAAAAACTACACTACACCTATATGCCACAGGCATCCTTGTCCCAACAGGCTGTTGTTTTTTTTTCTTGTTTTTTTTTTTAAGTAAATACATTATGATTTCTACAGAAACATCCGACTTTGTGGCAGAAGAAGACCCCAGACAAATGACTGGGCAGAACCACTGGCACAACGCAAGTCAGCTGGAAGACCTTCCCATATCACATCCTTTGCCCCAAAGGGGACTCGAACACACACGGTGACTAAGCACAGTCAAAGGAGTTACATATCTGCAATTCTACCACTACGCCACGGGTGCCCCCAACAGTTTTTCACGTAGTATCGCGAATTAAGCGACATTTTGCTTTGTTACCAAAACACTTGCAGTAGACACACTGATCACTTTACTAAATCCTGGTATTAGGATACGGTCGACATCAGCGTTCATTGATACAAAAGAAAATGCCATCAATAGCAGTATATTTTTTGTCTGGGTAGAACCACCGGCACACCAAGTCAACTGGAAGACCTTCTCACATTTAGTCCTTCGCCCTGAACGGGACTCGAACCCACGCAGTGAGAGGCTTAGCGGTCAGATGAGTCACAAATCAGTAACTACCACTATGCCATGGGCGCCCCCTAATATATTCTATAATGTTAAAGAGTACCTGGGTTGATGGATATTGTTTTACTTCTATGAATATTTATGGTTAGTAGATTAGACTAGCCTAAAAATTTCCCTCTGTCTCCGTTGATTTACCAGTGTAAGTGCTATATGAAATGTGTATAAAGTGCACCTTTATGGAAGGTTACAGACGCAATTCCAGAAATGTCTGAAAGTAAAATCGTAACGTCTCAAAAAGTACATGTTTTTATAAAACAAACATGGCGAGCAGCAAAAGCAAGCCGAGTCATTTAGAATTGTACTTTTCTTCAGGTTCTGTGATGGACTACAAACTAAGCCTTGTACGTAACGTGAAGTCACTGGGGAGGATATGTTCACTACAAACCAACTGGGAATTACTGGATTTGTTTTTGCTGGGTCCATTCCAATTCACATATGATACATTTGTTCCATTCGATTTGATCGCTCTAATCCACTGATTTTGAACAGACTGCTCTTCGGGAATTGGCGCAAAATTATGTTATTTTCTTGTTTATTTGTGCAACCCCACACCACACACTGTGCACCAGGCATTTCTGCCTTGAAAACACCACAATTTCGCAACTTTACAGATAAATTTCTTGATTTGTGTAAAAAAACCAAGATGGCTATTGATCTTTTGTGTACTGCATGTGACGCCACACGACAACTTTTGGCGGAAATTTGCAGAAATTACCAATAAGCATCGTTAGAAAAACTCACAGGAACACTACAAGTTTGACGACCCCGTGCAATGTGATGGAAATGATTATCTCAGTTAAAACTTCATAAAAAGCTTCTTTAGTTAATGTTTTAGGGTAGAAAATAACTGTCAACCCAGGTGCACTTTAAACAGTCAATAAGGCAAGTCATATAGCATGTTAAGTCCAATAGCAGAAAAACATCTTTGAATTTAAAAGAAAGATCAACCAGATCAAAGTTATGAAACTTTCTATACCAGTCAAAGAATTCAGTGAAAACAACATAATAGTCACAGGTTGACTGTATTGTTGATAATTAACAATAGAAACAATAGTTCATTTGTTTGTTTATTAGGTTTATCATCCCACCAACAGTATTTATGTCATCCGAAGACGGTGTCCACTTAAAGCAGATATAGTGCTGCCTTCACTGTGTATAGCATGCCGTGAACACCTGGCATGATACCACACCCACTCACATAATCCCGACACTAGGCCAACCAGTTGTGGAACTACCCTTATATTTGCTTGAGCATTAGCAAGGGAGCTATACCCTATCATTTTTAATGACTTTGGTACGCTGCAGACGGGGATCGAACCAGGGGCCTCTCGTACTGGAACCGACGTTCAACCGTTTGCGCTACCAGGTCCGGTCCAGAAACAAAAGTACATTGACGATCTGTCTTTTTAATATCCTTATAATTTCAGGTTAGGGGAGAAGATAACTGGGCAATGTTCACATTGTTCGTCAAAAATCCAAGGGCTGACATAGAGACCTTGATCATTAAAATAATATGTGGTTATTTACTCCAAACCCCCCAAAAAAACAACAGCAATTCATCTATTTTCTAATATGGGTGCAAAAACGGCATAGGGGTCAATAAGGGTGTAACAGTACGCTAACCTCACGATACAATACCTATCGCGATATACACCACACCATACAATATGTATCGCCGTATATCATACTTTGGTACTGAGGATACTTTTTGCTAGACAGGTACACTATTACACAATGACTTATGTTACACAAAATGTTAGCACAACTGTTTACAGAAACTAAGAACTTATAAGTCTACAAGTCATTAATCAGAATGTATGTCATTAAGGTGGCATCCGACAGTTTAGACCAAAAATAGTTTCATTACACATCATAATAAACCATTGTAACATAAACAGCTCTTGCAAAATGCTGTTTATTGATGTCTGACAACTGTCTGAAAATAACACAAATGTCATTTCAAATATGTATTTCTTATCTGAGCAACACTGCCCAGTTCACTATTAATCACTAACAAACCACATGACCACTTACACTTTAGTTCACCCACGTTATCATTTGTGATGTTGATGTCTCTTTTTAACAGGATTCCCAATTGTTCTTATTCATAGACTTGAAAAGAATCAACAATTTAAGTGATGATCAATGAGTTCAATTGCCCTAAAATTGAGATACTGTTGAAAATCATCAAAGCTTGGACTAAAGTATGATTTTTTTTCTGCAGAAATTATGTTCAAATACTCTAAACAAAGTTCAGATATTGCTACATATATTAGATATAGGCCAACTGTTGGGTACAATGTACCACCTGTAAAAGTTTATAAACATATTAAATGTAGAATACCCTAAAATACCCTTAAATTTCTTTCGTGACGACCTTTAACCAATCTACTCATTACTGGTTCTTATAATGTTATTTTTTTATCTTATAAAGACAAAATCAAATGAGTGTAAATAAACAAGCTTAATTGGAGAATGTGACGAACAAACATAGATTAGTGAATGCAGTTTAAATTAGCACAAAATAATCTATTTTAGAAAACAGATCTATGTAAAATCATCAAAATGTGCTCAAATTTATTCTGTCACTTTCTTCAGACACAATGCAGAAATGCACTGTCATTATAAATCACTCTTAGCACACAAACTATACAGTCAGCGCCATAATAGGAATGAGAAAACCAGCCGGCACTAGCATGGTGTGATTGCGATTGGGCGGGTAAGTTTTCTAAAGTTTGTCGCCTGACTGGCGACCGATTTCTCATCTTTTTTTCCCATATAATTACTTTTAGAAAATGAAACTTCCAAAATATCTAGTTGTAAATAACATTGCGTTTGTGCCATTTTGTGACATTATTTGTTTTGTAATACGTCAATGGGCCCAGGGTTTTCCCTTGAAATTTTGTTTAAGGGGTCACAGTGTCCCCCTAGGTTTATGATTTGGGGGTCATTGGTAAATTTTGGGGGTCACATTATATAATCACTTTACTAATAGTCTTGCACCTTAAAAACAGACCTAAATTGTTCATTTATGTTTTATACTATTAAAACAAAACAAAATCACATATTGTACTTTTCAGATTTTAAAATGTGAAAGCATTTTCTCTATCTGACTCACTCTCAGAAATATATCTCTTTTAGAATATGTAGCAATATAATCATTGTTGACAATGAACACCAGAACATTTAACAAGATTTGTTTAACTTCAAATAAGTTCAAAGTTCAATTCTTTAACATGTTCACTTACATGTACCAATTTCAATATTCAGTAAAATTTCCATACATAAAATTATACAAATGAGTTGGTCCTTAGACCTAAAGACTTAACAAATTAAACATGTAACTGTTTATAACTGTTCATATTATGTCTGCCTATATGAAAGCAGTCACATATAGAATCACTTCTTCCTAGATTTGAGTGAACCAAAAGCTCTGGCTTCTGCCGGAAAGTCCATGTTTTTAGAATTGTTTATGGTTCACTTTTGGATTTTTGTTGCAAAAACAAAAACCAGTCAAAACTTAGGTATTCAAACTCATATTGGTTCAACCTACATGTCTTTCCTACATAACGTTAAATTTGACCTTGTAGTTTTTTTAATATATTGCCTTAGACCGTTTGGTTTCTAAAGCCAAACATATATTTGCTTAAAATTAATATGCAATGTATGACTTAACTATGTTCTAAAAGATTAATGCAGATAAAACTCATCCAAACCTTCGAAATGTAGCGTATTCACGGGCCGGTTTTAACCGCGTTCTAAACTTAACGATCATTACTATTGCGACGCTTAATGGCTTTAAAGAAATGGTGAACGTGAAACATTCTATACATATCGTATGACGTCATTACTTCAAAGTCATCTCTATACTACGACTCGTAACTCACCCAAAATTTGAGATTTGTGCCTACATAAAGATAGTTCCGCGTAGGAAATACGTTCGATTATAATATTCATTGAATTAAGGTAAATGACTAAACAACCATATTCTAAGGCCTTATTCTATGTCCAGAAACTTTTAAAGTCTTGATATTTATAGATAAATGGAAAAAAAAAAACGATGAGCAAGTTTTGCTACTTTCGCTTTCGTTAAACAGTAATATGTCCATTCTATACATAGCGTGTGACGTCACTACGTTAAAGTCGGGACCGTTTACAAAATTTAGTTCAAAATGTTTGCATGAAACATATTTTAACTACTAGAATGTATAAAAAATGCCAAAATAATCTGTTGTATACCTCTTCGTACTTGTTTTGTTCATTTTAGCAATCACTTCCGTATTCATAACAGCCATGTTGAAGAACTACTTTACCCACAATACACCGAGTGCATTAACACAGGTCATTTTGACCGTGTGTTGACACAACGGAACGTGAAACAGTGTCTAACTACACAGCATTGCTGGTTCCCAGTCATCTAAACGCAGTACATGTATCGTTTAGGGGGACCGAATAGCAGTATTAAGACAACAAATAATATTCTATACATAGCGTGTGACGTCACTACGTTAAAGTCATTTTGACCGTGTGTTGACGCAACGAACAAATAATGGACGCTTATTTACAAAATACTTTGTCTAACTGAAGCAAATTGATACTTAAATGCTTTTTGCAACATTTTGACGAGCTGACAAAGATCAATGTCATTGGAGACAATAAATTATGGCTGAGGATTAATTCATTTTGTGCGTCCAGTGTGTCGCAATGTAAGTTCATTTTGCGGGTCATCTGTCGAAAATATGCGCCAAAACGCACAAATTTGTGCGTCAGGGAAAACCCTGTGGGCCACGTTCACTTCTATGTCAATTGCAATTTCTCATTTATCGGTGCATACATTTTACATGTATCTGCAATGGAAATTGCCGAGGTGATCAAATAAGACCATTACTCGGATGTTTTTGACTATGTTCCACTGTCTGCTGAAATATCTTCACTACCTGGGTCACAACCAGGAAAAAGAAAGCTATGTGAGATGAATATAAGGAGGTGAAGAAAAAATTAAAAGCTTACAGTCAATGATCGTTTGTTGATTCGTTGAGTAAAGTGTGTATTTGGCTCAAGCACACTGCAGGTAAAATGTATTAAATATTGTGCCAATCGACAACAATAATGTAGTGACTGTAGTGCATAAAGGCACTTCCAACAGCCTTGCTGTTGGGTTAACCCTTTAGCGACGTGGTTGAGTGCCTGGACTACTGATCTGGCGGACTGGGTTCGAATCCCCGTTAGGGCCAGGATTATTGTCTCCTCTGAGATTTACTTTAATGGTGTCAGAAGTAAACGGAAGTCTGGTGTGGCTGTCCTGAGATGGGCTTGGGCCCAGAAAAAAAGTAAAGGGGGAGGAGTGTAGTGACTGTAGTGCATAAAGGCACTTCCAACAGCCTTGCTGTTGGGTTAACCCTTTAGCGACGTGGTTGAGTGCCTGGACTACTGATCTGGCGGACTGGGTTCGAATCCCCGTTAGGGCCAGGATTATTGTCTCCTCTGAGATTTAATAACAACAAAAAAAGGAGAATGCAACTTTGGATCTGATTGTGACATGTTTAAGCTGGAAATCGTAAAAGTACATGAGAAAACAAAATTGCACACTTGTAGAATTGCTAAGCACTGTTGTACACGATGTAACACCTGCTGGCCAATCTATCATCCAGTTACAGACAGCTGACTATGACAAACTTGCTGTTAAGTTCAGAACAAAACATTTCAGAGTGAAACATAACAAACCATTCTAAGATGTGGTTCAAAAAAACTTCTTGTTGTTTATTGCTGAGAGTAAATTTTAAAAGTGGCACATTTGTTGTTATTTTAATGGGGAAATTCTAGTATGTAAAATGTGTTTCTGGCCTGTAAAATGTCTAATATTTCTGGATCGAATGGCATGTATAGTTTTATGCTAATTTCAAAAAACTGCATTGTTTAATTAGTTTGTCATTACAACTATGGATTGAAACACTGAAATACAATTTGCTTCAAACGTCATATTTTATAACGACCAGACCAGGATGTATAGTATGGACCACTGTATTATCGTCGTACTTGTTTGACTTATCTATGATGTGTATGCATTACAATATAAACTTATAAACTTTGAATTTGTAAAGGACAACTATCCTCTAAACCAAAAATTTACCATAACATCAACTTATTTTTATAAATCTAGGTCAAAGCCATTCTGTGTTGATTTGCATGTTGAAATATTCGGAATACGTCGGTAATAGAGATGCGTCGATAATACAGAGTTCGAGTATAATAGTGGGTATGAATTGAAAAACAACAACAGAACGAGTTTCTTACCATCAATGAGCCATTCGCATCTTGCATACTTTGGGTATTCCTTATTGCCGCTGTCAATTTTTCCTGTTTCGTCTGTAAAAACAACTCGTCCAGAACAACTATCACCTAGCGTTATCAATGTTGACAAGAATATGACAACGAAAAGTAATGTCACTCTCCCCATCTCTTCTGTCTTTATTTGGACAGCGAGTGGGGAAAATTATGTTCGACATTTAGACATGCAGACTACATTATTTGAGTTCTGTTTGTAGCATTCGTAAAGACCATGGATTACAAATGCGATCCATGCTTCTTTTTCACACTTTTTTACTCTATGTATTTCATGCTTAAGTCCCCAATATCACGTCAAAATACACCATTATCCGTCTTCATCCATTTTTGTATGGGTGTGCAGAGGTGAACACTTTCCTGCCATCTGATTGGTTGAAAATAAATTAAAATCCTTGTTCGGATTATTCGGCTTGTACTGTAGAAGAGTATTTATTGACTTGCTGCACGTGCATTTCATTGCGAGATCTATCATTATGGCTGTTTATTATATTTGACCGCAGGTGGAGAAACTGAATATCTATTTAACTTAACATGCAACTTACTTTGCCTTTTACCAAGCGTATGCAATAAAATAAAATTACAAAAAAACATTGTAAGAAAAATGCCTGAAATTTATTATCTATAAAACTCACAAACAAATAAAGCGCTTGTAACATTTTCCTTGTCGATTCAGGCGTATATTTTCTTGGTCTAGTAGGAACATTTAGCTTAAATATATATTTTTTATTACACATTAAATAGTAAAACATTCAATCAATTTCTTCAATATCCAAAAATAAAAAAAATATATATTCTTCATGACTTCGAGAAACACAGGCCGACAGAAAATTTCGAGATACTTGTCAAATATACCTTAAAGGTAGTGTCCGACATTTTGTCTACATCTAATACTTGTCACAATATCTTACCACTGCTTTGAGGACTAACGGCGTGGCTTAGATAGGAAAAACAAATTTGTCATCACGAGTGTGGTGTTATGCTTCATTTTACACATAGATGTAAGACGTCAATGAACAGCATTTCGCGGAATCATTTCATTTAATAAAAATAAATATAGCTGTTAACGAGAAAATAAACCTGGACCAAGCTTTCAGATACTACCTTCAAGATAATAAAGCCAAATGAAATGTTAGAGCTTTATTTCATCTCTCTCTCTCTCTCTCTCTCTCTCTCTCTCTCTCTCTCTCTCTCTCTCTCTCTCTCTCTTTCCCTCTGTTTACCTCGGTCTCTCTGTGTCTCTGTGTGTGTCTCTCTCCCTCCCTCTTTCCCCCCCCCTCTCTCTCCATCTGCCCCCCCCCCCCACCTCTGTCTCTGTCTGCCTGTCTTCTGTCTCTGTCTGTCCGCCCGTCCGTCCGTCTTTCTGTCTGTTTGTTTGTCTGACTGTTTGTTTCTCTCTCTGTGTTTCTCTGTGTGTCTCTCTTTCCCTCCCATCTCTCTTATTCTGTCTCTCTTCCTCTCCCTCTCTCTCCCTCCATCTCTCCCTCCCCCCTCTGCACCCCTCTGTCTCTGTTTCTCTGCCTGGCTGTGTCTGTGTCTGTCTGTCTGTCTGTCTGCTGTCTGTCTGTCTCTCTCTCTCCCCCTCTCTCTTTCCCACTGTTTATCTCGGTCTCTCTCTGTATGTCTCTCTGTGCCTCTCTTTCCCTCCACTCTCTCCCCCCTCTGTCTCTCTCCCCTCTCTCACTCCCTCCCTCCATCTCTCTCTTTCTCGCTTTTTCCCCTCTGGCCCCTTCTGTCTCTGTCTGTCTTTCTGTCTGTCTGTCTGTCTGTTTGTCGGTCTGTCTGTATGTCTGTCTGTGTCTGTCGCACTTTCTGTCTCTCTCGGTCTCGACCCCCTCTCTCCCTCTGTTTATCTCGGTCTCTCTGTCTCTCTCTGTGGGTCTCTCTCTCCTAGCTCCCTCTCACCTATGTCTCTCCCTCCCTCCCTCCCTTCCTCCCTCCATCTCTCTCTCTCTCTACCTCTCCCTCTCTCCCTCTGTTTATCTCGATTTATCTCTGATTATCTCTGTCTATGTCTCTCTGTGTGTCTCTGTGTGTGTGTCTCTCTCTCTCTCCTTCCCATTTCTCTTCCTCTGTCTCTCTTCATCTGTCTCTCTCTCTCTCCCTCCATCTCTCTTTCTCTTTCTCTCCCCCCCCCCTATTCCCCGTCTGTCTCTGTCTGTCTGCCTGTGTCTGTCTGCCTCTGTCTGTCTGCTGTCTGCCTGCCCTTCCGTCTCTCTCTCACTCTCTCTCTCTCTCTCTCTACCCCCTCTCATTCCTTCTGTTTATCTCGGTCTCTCTTTGTCTATCTCTCTGTGTCTCTCTCCCTCCAATCTCTCCCTCCATCTGTCTATCTCTCCCTCTGTCTTCCTCTCTCTCCCTCTCTCTCTCTTTCTCTCTATCCCCCCCTGCCCCACTCTGTCTCTGTCTGTCTGTCTATCTGTCTCTGTCTGTCCGTCCGTCAATCCGTCTTTAAGTCTGTCTGTCTTTCTGTATGTCTGTCTGTTTGTCTGTCTCTCTGTCTGTCTGTCTGTCTCTCTCTCTCTCTGTCTCCCTACCTCCCTTCTCTCTCCCTCTATTTATCTCTGTCTGTGTCTCTCTTTGTGTCTCTCTGTCCCTCCCATCTCTCTTATTCTGTCTCTCTTCCTCTCTCTCTCTCCCTCCTTCCATCTCTTTCTCTTCTTCTCTCCCCCCCCCCTCTGTCTCTGTTTCTCTGCCTGTCTGTCTGTCTGTCTGTCTGTCTGTCTGTCTGTCTGTCCGTCTCCCTCTGTCTCTCTCTCTCTACCTCCCCCCTCTCTCTTTCCCTCTGTTTATCTCGGTCTATCTCTGTGTCTGTTTCTCTGTGTCTCTCTCCCTCCACTCTCTCTCTCCCTCTGTCTATCATTCCCGCTGTCTTTCTCTCTCTACCTCCCTCTCTCCCTCCCTCCATCTCTCTCTCGCTATCCCTCCCTCTGCCCCATCTGTCTCTGTCTGTCTGTCTGCCTGTCTCTGTCCGTCCGTCCGTCAATACGTCTTTGTATCTGTCTGTCTTTCTGTCTGTATGTCTGGTTGTTTGTCTATTTGTCTGTCTGTCTCACTCTCTGTCTCTCTCTGTCTCTACCTCCCATTCTCTCTCCTTCTGTTTATCTCTGTCTCTCTGTGGGGTCTCTCTCCCTCCCTCTCACCCTATGTCCTCTCTCCCTCCCTCCCCCTCAATCCCTCTCTCTCTCTACCTCTCTGTTTATCTCTGTCTATGTCCTCTCTGTGTGTGTCTCTCCTCCCTCCATCTCTCTTCTTCTGTCTCTCTTCCTCTTTCTCTCTCTCCCCACTCTATCTTCTCTTTTTCTCCCCCCCCTCTGTCTCTGTCTGTCTGTCTGTGTCTGTCTGCTGTCTGTCTGTCCCGGCGTTTCTCTCTCTCACTCTCTTTCTCTCTACCCCTCTCTCTTTCCTTCTGTTTATCTCTGTCTCTGTCTGTCCTGCTCTGTGTCTTTTCTCCCTCCACTCTCTCTCTCTGTCCCCCTCTGTTCCCTTTGTCTCTGTCTGTCTGTCTGTGTCTGTCCATCCGTCCGCCATTCCGTCTTTCTTTCTATCTATCTGTCTGTCTTTCTGTCTGTTTGTTTGCCTGTGTCTGTGGTCCTGTCCTCTTCTCTGTGGGTCCTCTCCTCTCTCTCTCCACCTCCCTCTCAACCTATGTCTCTCTCTCCCTCCCTCCATCTCTCTCTTCTTTAACCCTCCCCAATCTCTCTCCCTCTGTTTATCTCTGTCTATTGTCCTTCGTCTCTCTCTCTGTACCTCTTCTGTCTCTCTCCCGCTAACCTCTCTTCTTCTGTCTCTTCCTCTCTGTCTCTCCC